>JBBMOC010000081.1:244406-765049 GCA_037975185.1 Centropyge bicolor
CTATAGTGCATTATGGTAAATATAATCTAGTAATATGGTACTATAGTACTATAATAATAATACAATATAAAATAATAAAATATAGCATATAGTAGTAGTATAATATAATGATATAGTAATGTAATGTAATATATACTACACTCAACTACATATAATTATAATAGTAGCAATATACTACTAATAATAGTAATATTAATATTATATATATATTAATATGTGGTATAATAATAATATATTATACTGCCCTGTGCTATATAGCATCAATATCAACAACAGCAGTGACAGAAATAATAGTAGCAGTATAGTAATAATAGCAATAATGATATTAACAAAATAGTGATATATAATATACAAGTATATAACCTACATGTATAACAGTATGGAAGTGTAATATATGCTACACACACTCCTATATATAATAATAATAATAATAATAATAATAATAGTAATATGCTAATAATAATATATAAGGGTAATATGTGGTATAATATAGTATTATATACTATACTGTGCTATATGACAACCGCAGTGACAGAATTATATATAGAATATGTATTGCACGATTTGGTGTGTTGCACACACATTAACAGTCAGTTGTATTACCCAGGATGGGGTTATATTGCACATGTTAGAGTCCAGTTTATTGCACTTTTTGTAGTAGTAGTCCCTCTGTTCTTCTGTTCGCCCTCCTCCCCCCCAATGAGGAGTTGAACAGTTTGATGGCGCGGGGGACAAAAGAGTTTTTCAGTCTGTTAGTCCTGCACTTGGGGAGGAGCAGCCTCTCCGGGATAAGACTAGGTAAAGAAGATTTTTTTTTATAGCTGACCTTTTGTTGGGAGTAAGAGGGCCAAGGAATGGCTGTATTTGTTTAGAAACATGTTCAGGTTCAATGATGAGAACTAACTAGAGTTAAACTCAGTAATTTTGAGACATTTGTTTTTTATGTCATACAGGTCATGCAGCGAAGCTATTTTACGAGTGTCAGAAAGTTTAAAAGACAAACAGCTGAGTAACATCTGCATAACCTTGGAAAGAGATGTTGTAATGACAGATTATCTGAACCCGGGGGGTCCCAACATGTTCAGGGTAAAAAAAAAAAACAGGTCCCAAGCAAGATCCTTGTGGTATTCAATGTGTGACAGGTCACAGCTTTCTGTGAGATGCAGCGCCACACTACTGTTGCGTCTACAGACCACAGACAATGACCGGGTGCATTATGGGGTGTTTTCTTTCCTGCAACACAGCATACAGAACCACAGTGGGGTGGGAGAGTTACAATCAGTCTTGGGACAATCTGAACAACACCACAGTGAAATAAAACACAGAAATCTGTTCATTTAAAATAAAAATATACATACTACTGCGATTGTATAATATATATTGTTATTCCATAAATCATAAATGAATCCCCACATAATCTTTATGTGGCATGAAATATCTTTTAACACATTCAATGGCTTACAAGTGGCTCATTAACATTAAATTCAGAGCTAGATGAAGATGAACATTTATCTGGACAAATAAAAGGTTGCTCACACAGGCTGATATACAAAATAAAACGTCATGAAAAGTTACATAAAAAGTACATAAAATATCAACTGCAACACAGCATACAGCAGTGGTGTGGGAAAGTTAGCATTACAGTCTCGGGACAATCTGAACAACACGTGACACGAGGAAAAACATTTAAGCTACTTTAGCATCATTAACAAGTCAAAACACAGTTTTACAGTGTAATAACTCACAGGAAGTGCTCACAACAGTTAGCGCAGGGCACAGTGGGTACATGACACAGTAAAATATAAAGTATAAACATCTGAAACGTTAAAGAAAATAATGAATTATTCCGGACCATGCAAGAGGACATCGTACCTCAGTGAAATCCTATGTGCAGTACCCAAGCCAACCACCGCACAAATCTACTCCATTGTAGATTGAACATGTTGAGTTTGAGGAGTTTGTGAGGTAATTTCACAAACAGACAACACAAACAAAAAAAATACCTTGATGACCTTGTTGATTAAATGATATGTATGATATGATGAAAACCAGTCCGGAGCAGTTCCAGTAATAGCCACCGGTAGTCTATCTATAAGGGTTGGGTGGTAGATGGTGTCAATTTCTGCACTAAGGTCAAGCAATAGTACCACAAAACAAGCACCAGTCTGAGTCTGGAGCCATAGGTGGATCACTTGGTTCTCTATGGAGGGTAGTCTCTGTCCTATGTAGCTTGTGGAACCCAGAATGAAACTTCGCAAAAATATGGTTGTTTTTAAGTGCCTGTAACAGTTGGTCCAGCACAAGCCTTTCTAGGATTTTTTTGAGACAGTTTGGAAATTGGCTGGAAATATTTTAAGCCTGTGGGATCTAGGCCTGGTTCTTTCAGCAGAGGTTGAACAAGCACTTTTGTGATGGCCTCATCCGGACACCTATCACCACCCAGCTGGTCAACAAAGCTCAACAGTGGCTGTACTTTCTGAAGACGCTGAGGAACTTTAGCATGTCACTGAAGATCCTCAGCAACTTCTACAGCTGCATCATCAAGAGCATCTTGACATGCAGTGATGCAGGTTCACAACTGCTGTGGACCACCTGCAGAGAGTGGTAAAGACTGCTGACCACCACTACCCTCTCTGCAGTACATCTATCACAGCAGAGTCCACAGCAGAGCCAGCTCCATAATCAAGGACTCCACCCACCCTGTTAAGGAGGAGGAGGGCTCAGGATAAAATTATTATTGTGATGGGCATCGGTCAGGATGCATGAACCAGGAGACTTGGTTGAGCAAAGCACAGACTGATTTATTTTCATTAATTAAATCTTAATTAAATCTTAATTATTCAGCAAAGGACATAACCAAAAAACATACATGGACTGAGATCTCTGAAAGAAAGCAAATAAAGGATTTAACATTATCAAAGTCCATTCAACATTCTCTTAAATAAAGATAAGGATAAATAAAGATCTACATTTCTATCAATGTAAATAATAAATGTGCAAACCCTTACCAGTGCTGCCACCCCATGAAAAAGTGAAAGACTGACTGAAGGGGTGTGCACTGTGCAGGTCTTAAACAGGGAGTGCACAGGTGAATGAAATGAGAGGTAATCAATGAGTGATGAGGACAGGAAGTGAGGTAAATGAAAAGTGTGGAGAGACATGAGAAATTAAAAGTCTTTACTACACACCCCCTGCACAGACTCTTCACACTTCTGCCCACTGGCAGGCGGTACAGGAGTGTGAGAAGCAGGACATCCAGACTGAGGAACAGTTTCTACCCAACAGCCATCAGACTGATAAACAAATCCAACCTATACCAATCTATACTCATGGTCATCATCTCAGTCTGTATCTGTATTGTATAATACCATACATTGTATTACACTGATCACTAGTACTGATATTGCACATTCATGTTGCATTGATGCTGGACTCTTGGAGTTGTACATTGTACAAGTCATCTATATCTTTTTCATTTTAATCTTATTCTTTTCTCTTTTTTTGCACTAAGTTAGAGGTTTCTAACTTAAAACATCATTCATAGAGGAATCCAAAGGAAGAATTTCATTGTACAGGGAAACATTTTTAATGACAGTGTGTATGACAAAAACACTTTGACTTTTTAAAGACGCCTGTAAGACATCGATACCGTTATTTTAATGACAAGCATCACATCGGCTCTCTTCACCCTAGAAGTCAGGGAAAGGGTTAAACCGCTCTCTCAGTAAAACACATCTTGCTTGTTAGTGCCAAATGAGTGAAACGCTTCATTAACTTTTAATCGCGTATACATTGTTTTTCCCGTTGCGATTACTTAAAGTACTACAAATCATTGTGTGTACATTTCCAAAGTGTAACAGAATAGCAGCTTTTATAAATGGAGTTTGGCATGACGTCCCCTCCGTGCGGAGCTGGACGTGCCGGCTCCCCTTACTGAGCAGCCGGCCTGGAGCATGTGAGGAGGGGAGGGGGGCACCGAGTCTGCCCCTGAAGTAGACTGATAAAATGTGGAGTTGCTTATGACTGTTGGGATGTTTTAACATAAGTTAATATTAACCAATGCACATGAGCAGCTTGGTGGCCGACGCGGCGCCAGGAAGCACCGACGAGTCTGAGGCCGGCTTCAAAATTAACGGTACCCATCTGGTAAGAGGATGTGAACGGTTAGCTCGCTAGCGCTGCCAGCTAGCCAAGCTTCGTAGCTGCTTCACAGATTACATTTAGCCTGTCTTCCTGATATTCCCGCTGTCATGTATGTGACCTGGCTGAAGGGCGGTTTCACATACATGTCACCAGCAGCTTGAGGACAAGTGGTCACAACACTAGCTACTGTGGCTAACATGCTATCATTACTGACTTGACACGGTGAGTGAGCTAACAGATTAGCTGCTTGCAGGAATAACATTACTTCAGTCATGCACCTTATATCGGTGTCTTATTTTTACACTGTTTCTGTAATGATAGTCCAGTACAGAAACCCCATCTCTGAACAATATTCTAGCTAATTTTTGCGTGTATTAAATAACGTTAACCTGAGTGGTTGAGCCCACTGACTCACCACCTCTGCCCCCTTCCTTTTAACTTGGTATCAGTGTTGCTAACGTTGTATTTATTAACATTATACATTCTAACAGATTGTAATACTACTATGAAACACTCATGTGGAACCAAACTGGCCGCAAAGTACAAATGATAGTGTTCAAACAGCTCCTCAATATGGACATGCCCACTCTCATTACTAGGTTAATGCTGAGACGCCACAAAGCCACATTCATGAAGTGGCCTGACCACTCTGGCCACCTCTGCATAGCCACACAACCATGTATGTACTATACAAGCATAGCCCATTTGATTTTTTTTTTTCCTTATCGTGGCTTGTTCTATTTACTCCCAACATTTATTTTTAGTGAAATACAAAAGATGAGAAAACATTTGAACCAGTACTGAAGTTTATTGATTATAAGATAAGATAAGTTTTATTGATCCCCCTTAGGGGAAATTTACTTGTCACAGCAGCAGTAACAAACAGTAAACAGTAACTCAAAAATAAATACCAGAAAGTGGCTAGTTAAAAAATAAGGCAGTAATAAAAAAACAAGAAACAATAAGTGGCATAGAGACAATAAAGTGACCAGTGAGGTAAAGTATTTACACTATGTTACATGTTTTCCTTGTCTTTGGCATCCAGAAGTAATAGACATTCTATATTCATATGAGAATAAAGATGCTATAAATGCTATTGCACAGAAATTTCTATGGTATTGCACTGAAGAGATATTACATTATTTACAGTGTGCAGCAGAGAAGATGCAGAGAAAATGCAGTCATCACTTAAATACAGTTGTTAACTATAATGAGGTGTTAAATAAGTGCAACTTGTTTACTGAAGAGTTTCTTCCCCTATCAGAAGGAGTCTGCTCAGTAGTCCTCAACTAAGCAGTGCAATCCACTGAGGAAGACTGTGAGATGCATTTGATGGCTCCATAAGTGGACTTAGAGGTTTTCTGTTTTTTTTTTTTTTTTTTTTTTTTTTTTGTCAAACTCCTATTTCCAATGTCAAGAATGATTTTAACACCCAAGCCAGTTAAATTTTAGGATTATTTATAAACATTCCCACAGAGGCCAGAATATTATCCTTTGAGGTCTCTCATATAAATTAGCTATGACAAATTCCTCCCAGTGCGATATCGACCCTCACAGTTTTATGTATCTAATGTATAAATGAAAACAAAACACTGAAGATCTCTGTGGAATCTTTGGCATGATAAAAAAAATCTGGAATGGCCCCATATTCACCCACTTGTATTGTGTATAGATGCCCAATAAGCAAATATTTTAACAATGGGATAGTAAAAGATAAATTAAAACGGATGAAAACAATTTGGTGATGTTGAAATCAACTAATAAATATAGAGGATAATGCAATTGCGAATAAATGACTTAATATTGTAAAAGGTGATTACACTTCACTCCTTGATTACTTTTCTACTACCATTTTTATATTGCATTCACACTGTGTCAGGGGGTGCAACCAAAATGCAGTCACCATCAGTCATTTCAAATATGGTATCTTACAGGAGGGGCCCATATACCATCTTAACAGTCCCTGATCAAGTCAATGTGGTTTCTCATGCCAAAAGAAATATGTTACTTGTCTCAGTTTTCGGAGAAGCACCAGAGTTGACTCAACGGAAAGAAACCAAGCAGACAGTCATTCACTGGGCTTGACTGAAATTTGACTTGCGTTTTCTATAAACACTGTGAGACGCTGCTCTGCCTTTGTTTTGTTATGATACACAACTGCCCTGTCCTGATCAGTGCTCAGTGTTGTTGTTAGTATAGAGCCTATGTATGAATTGTCAGAAAGAGGAAATTCAGTCATGGAAGTGATAAATAACATGATGTTACAACACACACCTCCTCTCACTGCATACACTATAACTGAACTACATCAAAGCCCTTTTACTACATTTCACCTGTACTTCACATCACAGCTAACTGCTTTGCAAACTATGCTGGTAATTTAGAGAGTCTGACAATTGTTTTTTGATTAATTGACTTTGGGTTAGATCAAATTTGTGTAGTGAATGTCAGGAAATAGTAACAAAAATGCTCTCTATAGTTAGTTATATGGGGGACTGGGGTAAAATCCATGATTTTGTAAGTAATAAGCTAAAGTATTAAAAAGAACTCTGGAATGGTCCTTCAACATGTCTGAACCAAAGTAGGGACACACCTCTGCCTTAGTATCACATGGAAATTCCCAGAATTTCTGTATATGATAATACTATCAATTTCAGTACCAACAAATTTAGCTCATTCACAGCTGAAATTGCGTAATTATTTCTATGCATTTTCCTATCTTCCTGAAAGTACTGAAACAAATTATAAGATTAGTGCCAGTACAGTAACAATAACTGAAAATACATTGCTACATTTGAATTATGTCAGCTTTCATATAAATTCAAATTAAAACAGGTATTCAAACAAGCATATCAAATCAAAAACAGCCTTCATTCTTATTTAATGTCTCAAAGGGGGGTTGTTTTAAAATTGAAAATGCAGTTCAGTGTTCAAATCTATGCAAAAGTGTGATGTGATGACATTATACATATAAGTGAAATCACCTTAATTATTAAAATAAGTTCCCTAATTGGAAGTTACTGTAACTTGTCAAATCCACTGTGGTAGACATACAGCAAGGCCCCTATTTGCTCCCCCTTCTCCCCATTATCCCACTCTCTGCATTGTTTGTGTTTTAACCAGTGTATTTCCTGATCAAACAGGTCCCTGTCTGGGATGTACCATGTATGCTAGCTGGAGATGAGAATGAAACCCAGTCGCAACTTCTTGCTGGGCTTGTGCTCGATGCTGGCCCTGGGATTCCTCTACTACTCGTCCGGGAGGATCAGCTTAAGAGGCTGGAGCCACAAATCCTGTGAGTCTTCCGCTTGATAAATGAGAATAATGTAATGTGCAGTATGACCTTTATCAGCTTATTTGAAATGAACAGTGGTAACCGCATCAACAGTAATAGAGCATATATCCTCTACACAAGTTACAATATGTTTAGTAATAGTAATAGTAAGAACATTTACTGTTGTGATGCAGCCCTTGCTGTCTTGTAAGACTTGTTTTGCACTTTGGAATGATATTTCTTCCAAAAGACTTTATTCTCGTAACAGAAACGTAATAAAACAATTTGGTGATATTAATTAAAATGTTCCAATTTTTTCAAGTCTATCTTAAAATGACAGTCACATGCCCATATGTAAAACTGCAAGAGTTCTTTTACTGGGTTGAAATTACTTTCAAATTTCAACTAAAGCTAATATGAGGTTAATCAGTCTGAATTACCCAAATCAAGTATGCATTTATCAGAGTTACATTCCTTTTAGTACCAAATTCCCTCCCAATTAGGATTGATAAAAAAGTTAAAGAATATGAACCTATCCTTTTAATGTTTACCTTATAAATCATAGTTTTCAGATATGCATTATGGGTTTAGCATTTTCAGTAACTTGGGTCAAAATGACCACATGCAATTTTTAAACTTTTTTTATTAATTCATTTGAAATATAAAAACAAAGAACATGAGGTCATCATGGGTGTTACATTCAAAATCTCAATACATTCATACTTATTCTAAACAGAGTGCATACATAATCCATTTTTTGCAGCCGTCAGTACATTTCTCCAACTCAAGTCTTAAAACTAAAGTAAGTCTCCATTTAGATTTCCATTTAGATTCATAGTTTAGAGCACACCAGTATACTGAGGGTTGCAATTGTGCGGCATAATCCTGTAGGCATGGTAAAGCTCCCTTCTCTTTTTTCAGCTGTAGTGCCTTGATCTATCCTGGGTCTTCTACTATTCCAGATGAACCTTGAATCCACTCATTCAACTCATCAAACTGTTTTTGGGGTACTTCTAAAGAATGAAGATAAAGAAACCATGACAACACATTCATTTTGATTATTTCTATTCAGTTACTCATATCTAGTGGGAGGAGAGTCCATCGCAAGATGTCACATTTTATCTCTTTATTAATGAGGCTGTAGTTGTTTTCAAAAAGTTTTGACATGTCTTTTGTTAGGTTTATTCCTTAATATTTTATTGTGGGAGAGTCCCATTTAAAATCATATTTCTTTTTTGTATCTGGATAGGGAATATAATTAAATGTAAGGGTTTGAGTTTTTTGAATATTTAGCTTATATCCAGACTATGAATTGTTGAACTTTAACAGGGAAATCAGTTTAGGGATACTTGAGTCAGGGCTTGTAATGAAAGGAGAAGATCATCTGCGAACATACAAGTCTTATGTTCTTTTCCTCTGATCGAAATCCCCTTTATCCCAGAGTCCTCTCATTACTTTAGCCAGGGGTTCAATAAATAAGGTGAACAAGGTCAGACTCAGGGGACAGCCCTGGCATGTCCCTCTTTTCAGATAGATAGTTTGCAACAGGTGTCCATTAACCCTGATCCTGGCTGTTGGAGAGAAGTATAACACTTTAATACATTTGATAAAGCCATCTTTAAAGCCGAACCTTGCAAGTACCCTGTATAGATATTCCCAACCCACCGAATGAAATGCCTTTTCGTCGTCTTGGCTGATCAACATTGCACTAATATTTTCTGATGTAATATGCCTCATCACTTGAAGTGTTCTCCTTTAATTATCCTGAGGCTGTCTATTTAATACAAAGCCTGTTTGATCTAAATCTACCAGCTCCGGGACAATGAACTCCAGTCTCTTATATAGGATTGAAGTAAATAATTTATAATCTACCTTCAGGACCGATATTGGTCTATATGAGCTGCATTCTTTTTTGAAGTAGTAGTAGTTTAAATGTTTTATACCATTCAGAAGGATATCCGTCTGAGCATAGAGCCTTATTGGCTTTCAATCTTGAAATGGCTTTATTCAGTTCTTCTACCGTTATCTCAGGTATAAGTTCTTTATTCTGTTGTTCTCCCATGGATGGTAGGTTCAGTGAACTCAGAAAGTCTCTCTGGTAATATCTGCCATGGTAGGTTGGGTCTATAGGTCTATATAATGTTGTTCAAATGGATATCCATTGGTTCATTGCAAATATATAGTGACTCAGGTTTCTAATTTTAGATAATGTATAATCTTACCTCGAATGACCGCCTTTACTGCATCCCATAAAGTATTTGGAGACACCTCTCCATTATCATTATTTTGTAGTTATGTTTCAATTTCCTGGTGGATCTCTTTCTGTATTTTTTGTTATTTAAAATGTCTGTATTATGTCTCCAAAGCATATTTTTCCATTGATTAGTTAGGTGCAGGGTCAGGTACACACATGAGTGGTCAGATAAGTCCCAGCCCCTATTTCACAATCCCTGACCCTATGCCATTCTGATTTATACATAAATAAATAATCAATTTGTGTATATACAGAGTGGCATGGGGAAGAATAGGTAAATTGCTTCTCTCCTGGACGAGACTCCCTCCACACGTCAATCAAACCCAGTTCTGTAAGCATCAGCTGGATCATGATGGCATTTGGACTTTTCTTTTGGCGCTGGTTGGATGTATCTAATTTAGGTTGAAGTTGTACATGAAGATCACCACCATAAATTAGAACTCCCTGCGTGTCCATGACTATCAATTCAAATAGTTTCTTAAAAATTGATTTGTTGCTCCCTGGGGTGGCATATACATTAAATAACATTACTTCTTCATTCTCTAATTTGCCCTTTACTAGAACAAATCTCCCTCCTTATCCTTCACTTCTGAAAGAAATTCAAAATTTACACATTTTGACGTTTAGTCTTACTATCTTATATTCCTGATGATGCACATACTCTTTTCAACTTGTATACGCTTGTGCAACATTACCCATGATGTCCAGAAAAAAGAACAGTGAACAAAAAGACAGGAAAACAAAAACCAAAGACTTCCAAGTCTGAGGTTCAAATGAAACCTCAGGTTGAGAGGAGATCCTCGAGTCAATTGAGGGCCTCCCATCAGTGTCAGAGAAGAAACTCTGCACCAGTAATATTGCTTTCAAGACAGATCCCCCATACCGGGTATAAAGTTCCATCTTTAACAGGCTCCAAAAAATAGTAATATTGAGTATCTTCCTAAAACAGGTAAAGGGTAAGAAACATAGGTAGTGTCTTCTCAGGTGTAAGTATGAGCCTATTTGAGAAAGAAAAAATAATAATTCCTTTGTAAACTGACTGAAAATTAAATTGCAAAAGCATTTTCCCTTTAGGTATAAAAAGAATCATTACATTCTCATAGTAGTAAGTAGACAAAATCAAAAACTCAGAGGCCAGAGCATTATCATCTTGGGTATAAAAGTTCAACTTAGGTAGATGTATAGGGTTAAATGTCTTAACAGACTGGTAGAAATAGACAGACCACAGTATTCAGCTCTAAAGTATAAAATTCAACTTAAACAGACCTGAGCAATTAAAATGTTCAATCTCTTGGTAAACTAACTATTAACTAACTGACTGCTAACTCGTAATAAATTTTCCCCTTTACATGAGGCAAGAAGGCTTTACTTTAAAAGCCCAGTGTCCCTGTGGATCTGGACTGGGTTAGCGCCAGGACCGGTGATGATATTTGAATTATTAGTCACTGGGTTTACCTTTTGAGGAGATAATTGACTCCAGTCATTTACCCCGTGGTCACTTGGCAATGTTTACTGTCAGGTGTTTCACTCGTCAGCATCAGATGCTCCTGGTGGAGCACATTGAAAGCTCCGTAGTCACCCCTTTATCCACCCCTGGCCCACTATCTGTCTGCGGCGATCTGCACCCTCTCCCACGTTGCTAATCTCCACTGTTTTAACACTGTGAGAGTCCTCTCTTCTTCAGTCTTTAGCAGCCTGGGCGGCTTGGGTGCCGCTGTCAAAAAACACCTTCAACTAAGTTGGATGTTACAGAAGCGTATTGCATTCACTCAAAAAAAAAAAAAAAAAAAAATCTGCTCTGTTTTTCTGAATTAACGACATAAATTTTTCTGGAAAAAAAGAAGAAATTTTTGCTTGGTTTTTCTGAATTAACGCCATAAATTTGCCTGAAAAATCTAATTTTTTGCTTGATTTTTCTGAATTAACGAGATAAATCATCTTGTATCTATGAAGCAAGCCATTTCCATTCAACTGATGTAGGAGAAACAAGGCGTTGTCCAGCAGATCAGAATGGGCTTTCCGTCAACAAACACAAAGTCTTGAGGTACCTGCGCAAAGTCGTCAAACTAATAATACCATCTATATTACTTAAAGACAGGAGAATCTCCCAATGCCTCAAACCCAAATCAAAATAAAACCAGATTAAACTAAAAAGACTGGACATGTCTGTTTGCTTCCAATGCTCTTAAGTAAATTAAGTAAATTATTTAGAAAAACAGAGCCGAATTAATTTTTTCCAGGAAAATTTCAACTATTTTAAATATTAAAAATCACATGCTAAAATAAAAAGGCTGGTCACTGCATAATTTTAACTGTGTAATGTTCAGCTTACTGTAATGGCTTTTCTAATAATTCTGCATTGCATTTTAGGGCAGTCTGCCCATCTAGAACGCCACACCTTTTATGTGTTTTTAACAAAGGAATGTGGAGGACAGGATTAGGTATTGGCTGAAAACCTATAAAACATAATAGTAAAAGTATTGCAAAACTGAGTCTTTTGTGATGTGTATGTTTATATGGTGAAAGGACTTCCTACTTGTAGAAATCCATGTAACTTTTTACCAGATGGGGGAGCCAGTCCATCTACTTATAGACAGGACATTTCATTGGTAGCTTTAGTTTGCCCAGATTTTATTCTACACTGTCTTTTTATTGTTTTAAATTAGAAAAGCATTTGGCTCTCATCATATGGGCTCATGGTTCATATCTTGATTTTTTTCATTATTTCAGACAGTGTCCAATTAAGAACCATTTAAGTCATTTTGGGCGCTGAGATGAATACTGAGAACAGGCCTGGATTTGTGCTCTGAATATTTCCCTTACACCACTGAAAAGAAGATCCTCGTCTTGCACGCATTATTTCCATCATTTCTATCTTACATTTTTGAACTGATTTAGTGCCACAGTATACTCTATGTGATATGCTGATTACATTTTCCCAGCCTGAATATTCAACCTGTTTGGAATATTATGAGTTTAGTTTTTCATCCTTCTTTTTCTTTTCAGTCTGTTAGCTGTAAGTCAAGTCCATTGAAAATACATTAAGAAAAGAAAATTACTTTTTTACCTCAGGCACAGCAACATTTGCTAGCAATTTGGGAGATGGTTGTATTGGATGTTTATGCACTGCTTGCTAGGGATGAAGGCTTTAAGCAAAGTTCAAAAAAGGGTTGGTAGAGTAGGAGAAAATCTGTGCCTCTGCTAATCTGTATCCTGGGTTGATTAGAAAATTATATGTTAAGCAGAGCCAAGCAATCTTTGTATGCATTTAAGCTTTTCCTTAGTCTGTGAACCTTTGGCAGCCAAAAAAGAGAATGGGCCAGACAATTCAGCTGTAGATTTTTCTTTTCAAATGAACCTTGTGACAGCTTGAACTGTGTGTGAAAATAAATAAATAAAAAATACATACATACATAAAATAAATACCCTCTCACAAAGAGGCAAAATCTGAATCTAAATATTTGTAATCAATCATTAATCAGTGTCTCATGAATTCCTGAGCAGTCAGACATTATTTCATACTTTGTAGACATAGCCTATCATGATAAATATAAATATTTTTTAAATCAATGTAACAAATATCCATTGTTAATTGTGAGAAGTAAATGTAAGATGATATTACTAAGCACATGTATTAATTTATGACTGGGGAGGAGTGAACGTTCAGGTCAGTGGAACAGAAAACAAACTATATATACAAAATATGGCCAAACAGATGGTACTTCGCAACCTGCATGAACTTTTTAGGAGCAAGGCTCTTAATTTTTACGTATTGGCTATTGATCAAGAGAACATCAACAGATCCAAAATGGACAGAAAGCAGGCAGACTAGAAATGCTTGAGCAGAGTTGCAACAGTATAGTGCAGGGCTAGCAGGCTAGCAACAGCATTCCACAAGTTATCGGTTATTCAGCTTTTAATCAAACACTTTGTCTGCAGTTAAGCAACATGCCTGCTTCCATAACGCTTGTGTTGTTTGGTCTACAGTTCTATAATAAGTGTATAAATAGTATCAATGCTATCAATGTTGCTGGCTGCACATTTATATATCTGTATAATAAGTCTGAGACCCCATTGAAACCCTGTTGTGACATGTAAAATGAAAAAGACATATTTTAGGTTCTGCACTAATTCTAGCATTCTTTGCATTTTAGCTTGTGTTCAGATTACACTCATTTGATCTACTTATCAGAAGCTTAACTCAAATTGCAGTAGCACTGTGATAGTGGGAAACATGGCATCAGAACTAAGTGAAAGGGGCAAGGAGGGACTTTCTCAGCCAAACTGTTGGCAATGACAGGTAGTAATGGTGAAACAGGGGATTTACCACCAAGCCTTTATTGCTGTACCACCTGTTAACAGGCCATCACCTACGCTAAATGCCTTATCTGAGAGAGGATAAAGGCCTTACCTAAAGCACAGTGAACTTGAATGCCTTTTTTGCCGTTGCTGCACTTGTTCGCTGCAGTAACGCCCAGTCGACTGCTTTGGTCAAGCAGGCCAGGCCTGCTTAGGTACTCTTCCTGTGTCCAATGACTGTGCACCAAGTTTGTTAGTTTCAATTCTTGCAGGTTGACACAGAACACAAAATACTTTAGGGATGAGGATATCACTTACTGTTTTTCTCTCAACAAGAAATTGCTGTGTAAATTCATCCTCAACATGCCTCTCTCAGCTGTTTATATCTCACCTTTGGCACCTTCAGACAGCTTATCATACATATGACCCCTCCTCTTGAGACAGGCAACCAATGAAAAAATGACAATTGACAAACTGAACAGAAAAAAAGCTCCATCTCCTCCTCTTACTGATGAGAGAAATTTGGCTTTCTTTCCACCCTTAGATGTTATCAGGTTTTCACAATCAACCCTCTTGAGTATGGTCCAGACCTGCTCTGTATGTAAAGTGCCTTGAGATAACTTTTGTTGTGATTTGGTGCTATACAAATAAAATTGAATTTAATTGAATTGTGTCTTGTCAAACTAACAATGTTGATATTACATGGGTTTGCAAAAGCCTAGATTATGTTCCTGGCAATGTTCTCGATTTTGCAACACCAATGTTTATTATTATTAAATTGATTATTACTGTTGTATTTGTGCATGGGAACTACTGCATGTGTAAGGTATGGTTGGGGTTTGCCTCCACTGAGACCTTCACATATTTCACCACATTACAAAAATGGAATGAACTGAATGAATTGGAATTGCTTCTGTACACTGTTAACAGATGTGCCAGTACATAAATCCCTTACCTACTTTGTAATTAAATGACTTCATTGTCATAAAAATAACCCACTGTTATCTTAATGTTAAGGCATGCCATTTACTGTCATCGAATTTACCACCCCTTTCTTTGTCTAGTGTATGACAAACAAGGATTCCTCCTGAAGCTGGATGGTAGTCTGTGAGTATACATTTTAGTGCTGTTTTTTTCACCCCCTCCCACTCAAAGTCTGGGAACTAATGCCTTGGGGTGTTTGTTTTCAGGCACAGTATCAGTAATGGCATTAGGTGCATGGGCCAGTGCTGCTGATTTGTCCTTGCTGTTATTTACAAGATCTGTGTACGTACTGTATATGAATATTGTGTCTGAATATTTAATTATTGCTTAACTTCATTCCTTCATGTCTACAGGCCTCTGGAGCTGATGTACAAATATGGCAATCTCAGTGAGGGAGCCTGTAAGCCTGGCTTTGCAGCTGCCAAGATGACTGCCATTTATCCAAAGTAAGAATACTTACCACATGTTTCTATACATTTTATGTGAGCTTGTAGTATTTTAGACATCAAACATAATTGTCAGATGTGTTGTAATCAGCGTGACCCTGGTGTTACCATTGTAAATTCATGCAATCACTGGTCCATCCAATGACTGTGGTATTGTTTATGCCTGTATTATTTAAAGCAGGAACACATTTCAGTTTGGTAACTGATTTAGTCTTTGCAAATGTCTCTGCAAAAGTTTGATATCAGTAGTGTAAGGCAAGGTTGCGAAATGAGACTGTGGGTTTTGTTATTACTGCTGTGCAGCTACTGTTGCTTTCTTCAGACAGTTCTAACTTACATTTACATTACATTAACAGTAAAGTATTTGTATGTATGTTATTTTAGCTATCTACAGGAGGATGTTTGTAAGTCATGCCCTGTTACTCCATGCTGGTATTTCTTTACCCATCACAAGTGTTTGGCCTTGTGTCCCCTCCTGAGGAGAGGTTTAGAAACTGCTACTTTTCTCTGAGAGACAGTCTGCTTTAACAGTACTTTTGCTGATTGGAGGCTTGAGTTCTTGATCAGCAAATCTGTCTCTGCGATAGACTTGACTGACTGACTGACTTCATTTGTCCCAAACTGGAAAATTCTTTTGTTGGAGCAGTTACAGTTGAAAACAAAACAAGACAACACAGCACAACACATATCACATTAAACAACAAGGTTACAACATGACATTAAACAACAAGGTTACAACATGACATAAAACAACATACAGTGCAATTAAAAAACATACAATGCAATAAAAAAAAATCTACAGTGCAAAAACACAAAATACAGTGCAAGTACTTAAAAAAAAACCCTGACCCTATGAGTAATAGTGTGAAGTAATAGAGGTAGAGATGATGTGTCAGATTAGAAACTATAAGGTAGAAAAGCACTCGAAGAGCGCAGACCTCCTCCAAGCAGCACAGTTCCCCCAACTTATTGTGACTTACACCCCAAAATATGAATCCTACCTTTGATTTATCTATTTCAATGGATTCCTGGACCATAAAAACATACCCTTAGCAATTGGCAAAATCCAACGTTTTGTACAAAGGAGTTAAGTTGGTCAATGCCACACATTTGCCCAAATTTGATTGCTGAGCTAGAAGTAGTGCAGAGTCTTAAATTGCTCCTCTTCTTTGCATGTCATAACTTGTGTTTTCAAATGTTTAATAATCCTGAAACTTTTTTTTTTAGAGATTTTAACTGTGGTCTGAGACTTTTGGAACAAACTCTGTGAACATTAAACATGATAATCTATAGCTGTTAAGGACTTGTTAGTAGTAGTCTATCTTCCACCCCTGTGCTTGTTGTGCTTTGGAGAACTGCCTAATTCACCTACTGTATGCCTATGAACTGGCCTAAATTAAGTATTCTCAGTCAAACAGTCCTATTTTATAGAAAGCTCTCTGAGCTCAGAGTGGTATGATAGAGGAAATATCTGCATTATTAAAGACTGAAGAAAACCCCACACCGTGAAAGCCCTTCACCTGCTTTTCTTTTTAGCACTATATATAAAATGATTCAGAAGATGCAGTGATCTGAATGGGGCCATGTGTTGTGTAGATCTATTTTTGTCCTCTTCAGTTCTGCTGTTGTCCCAGTGCGTGAGAAAACCCAGGCTGGTTCACTTATCCACTTACTCTCTGAGCATCAGAGACACGCAACCCCGAACCCACCAGGGCCTTCCGACAGCAGCGTTAATGAAGTGTGCTCACAGAGGCCAGATTGTAACCTGTTAAAACAACACAGGAGGATTTTTCTCAGAAGAAAGCACAGTAAAATGGCCTAGGGCATCCCTGCTCATTTTTTCTGCTGTCTTTGCTCAGCTGGTTCCTCTGCTGTAGCTGACAGCAGGTGACGCAGGTAATAGAACTGGCCAGACGTTCTAACAGAGATGAAGTCATTCATAAATTCCTGTTATTTCGCAAGGAGTATCCTTATCCTGTGTTTTTTACTTTCTTCTGTGCTTGTTCACATGTCAAAAAAATATGAAAAAGCATTTCAATTAAATCACCATTAGTTTTTTAACATATTTACTGACTTTCATTACTACACTTTTAGCCATCCTATTGCTATGGCTTTTGTGATGGCAATGTCTGTTATACAGTCAGATGAATCTGGTCCACCACTTTGTTCAAGACTGACATATCTCAACAACTTTCTGATGGATTGCCATGAAATGTGAACATTCATGATCCTTAGAGGATGCATCCTGATGATTTTGTTGATCCAGTAAGTGTTGATGTTGAAATATTTATTTAAAAAACATAAACTCAACTCATACTGGGTTGCTGTGATTTTCTAACATGCTGAGGGCAGCCATGCTCACATGTTTAATTTTACCTTACAAGAAAATGTTAACTGTACCTTTCCCAGGGCTTTTGTGCTTTTAATGTGTTCCCCTTCAGCTCCACCTTTTGTCTTTCTCTCCTTCTCCCTCTTTTACTGCACTGTCTTTTTTTTTTTACCATTTGGCCACATGCTCTCTATGCACTGACTGACCATTTGTGTTGATGACAGGCAGAGATCATCCCATCAGATGAAAAGCAGATGAGGGGTTGACAGTGAGTGACAGTAGCTTCCTCATGTTGTTTTCCCATTGACTGACCAATTTCATTTGGCATTTTTAACAAAATTAGCTAGCCAGATTACTGGGATTTCTTCTAGTGCTCCAGATAGCCATTCTGGATGTGATCACAGAAGAGAGCAGCAAGACTATGCATACAAAAAAAAAAAAATTTGAACAAAACCATTTTTCCACTCTGCTAATGGACGACCTGGCTTCTTCAGTAACAATTGAAGAACCAACTCTAAACTAATGTAGAACCGGTTCACAAAGAACACTGAGGAGATCTCCATTTTAATTATTGGTATGTGATACTGAATCATCTTTTATGTAGTACACTGTATACCAGCATATGGGGTATTTACTTACTACCTTTACTTAGTAACTGAGGTAATTTAAGAACCAACACAATACGAGTTAAGTTGGATATATACGTGTAGTCTGCACTGCACTACACTACACTACACTTGAATTTTCAAAACACATCCTTTCAATTTTCATTAACATTGTACTTATGTATTTTTTGGCCTTTAAAGTAGGTTTAGTGTTTCCCTTCTTTTTAAACTCTGCACCTTTCACCTTAAACAATTTCAAAAAGTGACCAGAAATTGGTGTAGGTGAAAACACACCATCAAACACACTATCAGGTGATAAAACAAAATGGAGACAGAAAGGCAAGATGCGTCATTAGTAGCTCATTTCTTAACTGTGTTTAAGTGTTTTTAGGAACATTTTCCTGTCAGTAATTTTGTAGACCTTCCAGCATTCACTGATTAGCAGCCGTTTTGTTTTGCCAAATCAGAGCTCATTTGTAGTTCATTATGTGATATTACACATGAAAAGAAACAAGCTGCCAAAGCTGCAGGGGTTGACTCGCTTAAAGAAAATTTTCCCTCATGCTGTTTCAGTTCTCCTACAGCAAATTCCTGTTTGGGTTGATGTACATGTTACCTCTTGTAGGTGTCATTTTTCAAAATCGGATACTGTTATATTGGCCTTTAAACCAAGTTTATTTTTCGTTCAACTTTTTGAACTAGAAACTGTGAATTGATTTTTGACGTGGAGTTGATTCAATTTGGATTTGTTTTTTCTCAAAGGGAGACTTTTCTTATTTTCAGTTTCAAATCAGAGGCAAATCATAGCTTGCTCAAATGAGCTATTTGTGAACTGTACAAGAGCTTACTGATGTCATACAGATGCCTTAAAGATTTTGAGCAGGCTAAATATCTGGTCAGGGAGCAATACTAGGCTAGCAAATGGGAAAGAGTTCTATGTGGTTGCAAATCAGTGCACAAATAACTTTGACTGCTTGTTTCTCGCTGATGTCCCTTTTGAAAGAAATCCATGGTCATGACCTGTCCTGTGTCACTTCTTGTGTGTTTTTGTGACAAAACAGGGATCTTGCCATGCATACAGATATATACAGTACATATGTGTACACAGTACATGTCCAGTTTGGTCCATGAGATTTTCAATGTAGCCTCAGACATTTGGACCCCACTGTTGTTGTAGACCTATGTCAATAAATGGGCCACAACAGTATATGTCAACTGATCTTGAAGATATGTGCATATCATCACATATGTTGGCTGATGAGTTACAATAAGTTGCAGTACAGTACGGGATTATTTGTTTATTTTGTGTGTCTGAAAGAAAAGGATTATTGCTGGCCAATATATCATTATCAGTTTTTTTAAAACTCCAAGGTCAGATCACAAATTTGACTGCAACTGACTTTTCCGAGGTTCCTTGCTAATCAGGGTTTGCTGCTGTAGCTCCTTCCACCACCCTTGTCCTTATGTACTAAACTTTTGCTAATGTTGTTTCACCTAAGATTTAATGTTCATGTATAATGTGTTTGTTGTCATGTAGCAACCATAGCAATCGCATGTTTTTTCTTTTTCGTTTTAAACAGTGTTGCCATTTGTTAGTTAGCTCATGTCATAGTAGTGGACTGCACCATCAGGGACATGCCCTTTGTCAGTAGAAGGGTGCTGGTTCAATCCCTGGACCAATTGGGTAAATCTTGATGGGAAAGTGAATGGTCCATTCTTGCCCACTTCCCAGTTACCACCTCTGAAGTGCCCTGAAGCAAAGCACAAACTGCTACCTTATGGCTGTTGACTGGCCAATAGGTCAGACTGGATATCTGCTCCAAGCATCATTGTGTGAAATGTCTAGCTCTGTTCTGTCCCTCAATCTTGTTGCTTTGTTTTGGTGAAGGCAAATTCTGGAAGACTGGATTAACTGGAAACATGATGCTCTAAATCCTCTTAAGCATTCTGCCATTAATCAGTGCATCTACACACATCAGGGCTGTACGGGTCTTGGACAGATATTGTGTTGATGAATGCCACTTCCATGGTCTTACTTGTTGTGACATGTTGTCTTTTATATCAACAGGTTCACCAAACTGGCACCCATGTTCCTTGATCCAAATTACAAACGATTCTCCAAGATTGGTGATTATTTGCCTCCATTTGGTGTAAAATCACAAGGTATGATTACACATTCTTGTCTTTGCAGTTGAAGTAATCCAGATGTAGGCGACACTGCATTTCACACCAGTTAAGCCAAGATTTTTCTAACTACTAGATGCGAAAATATCCTGGCCTCAGTTTGCTTCCAACAATAAGACATCAGACCATGTCAAAATACAAAAGTGTTTTACCTGCCCTGAATGGCCACATTTAATAGCAGGGTGAAAAGGTGGTTGTCGTACTAACCTCATGGCTGCATGAGGTGGCTCTCACTAAGAATTCTGTCTGTTGTGTGTCTTTGTAGATTTGACACAATTAATCCTACAAATGGCGATAACTGAGCACGCTCTGGAACTCCTCAAAGCATTCATGATGTTGCACACTGCATACTGAGGCCTTTACACACACGTTGTCACAATCTGGTGTGACTGCAGTCATCTAGGAAGTCCACTCTATCATTTGAATACAAAATGATAAATAGTGGTGTGTTTTTTTTCTTCAGGCAAGCATCTTATATACAGTCATATTTAACAGCTGACTGGAGTTTCTTTTCATAATTTGATCAACTCACAGTAATAAGTAGCCACAGCTATTACAGGTGACTGTCCTGTCAGCAACAGGTTGTTATCCCAGTCTGCAAATGAGACATTTGGTGGATGCAAAAATTATACCTTCTCAACTGTGTCCAGTTCATAAAAGCGTAAATTTGCCCTTCAGTTCCTGGCAAGCAAAGTCAGATTTTTCACCTATCACTTAAAGAATCATTTGGTTTACTAAAACTTTGCCTTCTTCTGTTGCAGTTTTGCCCATCATTTCAGTCAGTTGTAATGGTATTGCACCTGCCAATTTAGTTGTTGTGATCTTGGAGCACGTTCAAGAGCAAGACAATGCTCAGCCATCATCCATTGTTTGCTTTTAGTGTTGGCAAGCAAATTTTGTCATATATTTAATTTAACCATTAGTCATTAGAAACTGTAGGGGATACATCACAGGGATTCAAATTATTGATACCTTTTGAAAAATAACAGTCCAAATTAGTTTCATTGAACTCCAGTTAATCCTTTGTGCTAGTTTTTGATTTACTGTGGCTAAATAAAATATCTGTCTTTCAAAGTTGATACTATGTCAGATTTGATGATCACAGGGCCTTAAATTCCTGCTGTGACATGTCCAAGAGACATCATTTCATGTGTATGACACACTACAACACTAAGTGCATTTCCATCCACCTGTTTTTATGCAGATTATTCATTTTTGCATTAAAAACATCCGAAAAGAGGTTTACATTTTTACACTTGGCAGAAAGTGGTGTAAAAACAAATTGACACCACTGCAAAATGAGAAATAGAAACAGACCTCATGATGAACGTAAAGCAAGTGACTTACACTATGTGGCCAAAAGTCAGTGGACACCTGACCACCACACTATATGAGCTTGTTGAATTTCCTCCTCTAAAACCGTGGGCAGTACTACAGAACTGGACCCCTCTTTGTGGTTAGCTACCACTCTTCTGGGAAAGCTTTCCACAAGACTTTGGAGTGTGCCTGTGAAAAGAGTATATGTGAGGTCAGGCACTGATTTTTGATTTTTGGACTAAAAGGCCTGGTTCGCAATCTGTGTTCCAGTTCCTCCCGAAGGTGTTTAGTACGGGTGGAGGTCAGGGCTCTACGTAGGCCAATCAAGTTCCTCCACAACAGCCTCGCCTAACCATGTCTGTCATGCTGGAACAGCAAAGGGCCTTCCCCAAACTGTTGCTGCAAAATTGGAAGCACCCAGTTGGCTATAATGTCTTTGTATCCTTTAGCATTAAACACCAAACCTTACAGTGCACATTATACATTTAGGTACTGTTCTCCGAGTATCCACCAAACTCAGATTTGTCCATCAGACTACTAGAGTGAAACGTGATAGAGTGAAACACTCCAGAACACGTTTTCACTACACTGCCTGGTTGTGACGTGCATCACACCTCTGCAGCCAACACTTGGCATTGTGGATAGTGATGTGAGACTCAGGGGACTCAGTGAGGCTCAGCTATGGAAACCCATTTCATGAAGCTCGCTTATGTTGCTTTCACACCGACTTTTGGCCATATATTGTATTTGTTGTTCAAGTTTCCACCTCCCTGAGGGGATGAAAAATAGACAGCAAAAAGGTTCAAATTGATTCATGAAACAAACATAACTGCCGTATTTCTATGATGTTTTCCAATTTTTTTTCCATTGTTTCAGGTTTGACACCATCACAGCTACTCTAGTTGTGCTGGAGATAATCGCATCATAGGTTGGAATGTGAATATTTTCACTTTAATCTTCATCTCACCCCTCACTTTCTGTCTCTTTCTCTCTGTTATATCTACAGAGAAGATCATAGATATTCTTCTGTCGGCTACTGAGAGCTATGGCCTTGGGCAAGAAATCGACAGGTAAGTTGGTGCTAGTTGTGCTGTCTTGCTCTGATCCACAAGGCGTTGTCATTGCAATATCTCCTCCTTTCAGAATCAGAATAAAAATCAGAATCAGCTTTGTTGGCCAGGTATGCGTACACATGCAAGGAATTTGACTTTGGTTTCACTTGAGCTCTGTACTTACATATAGTAGACTGACAGCAGACACAAAGAGTGAGAGTAGGTGATTATGGCAGCACAAGTTTGTGTTGGTGGATGATATTTACAATCTAACTTTGGTATGTATTATAAACAATGAAGTATGTAATAATATGAAAATACATTATTACAGGTGAATATTTGTTAATATTTTTAAGTTGCAATTGAAAAAAAATTGCGAACTGTCGAGTCAGTTTTAAAGCCAAACCATTACAAATATGTCACAGAACCCTTCTCCAGTACACCACATTTTAATCACCAAGGGTGTTGCGTTGTCTTGCTTCCATCAGGGTCATGTCTATAGGTGTTTCCAGTTTCTTTAAGTGTGGTCCAGTTTCTTTAATTTGTATAAAGTGTATTACTACATGATATTATGTAGCAAATATATTTTGATTGTAAACAAACCAAAATATGTTTTATATTTTAGATTCTGCAAAAAATATCTGCTGTTTGCCTTGGTGGCAGCTTTGCACACTATTGGCATGACCTTAACCAGCTTCATGAGGTAGACACCTGAAATAGTTGTCAATTAACAAGTGTGTCTTGAAGTTAACGAGTGGAATTTCTTTCCTCTATATGGATCATCTCTATAAGAGATGGTAAGTTAATTTTCTCACCAAAAATTATGTCATGAAGACAAAAGAACATTCCTGAAATATATCAACAAAGTAAGGATACAATAACATTGTCAAGGCACTGAGTATCAGTCAGAGAGAATACTGTCTATTAATCATTTACGATAAAATGGCCTTGCTGTAAATATGTCTTGAGCAGCTTCTCTTCATTAACGGAGCACTAGGGAGGGAGGGACCTGTAAGTATTAAGGATATGACTGACTATGAATACATTACTTAGATATAAATTGATAATGCTCATCAGTGATGAATGGCATACAAATTTGTGTAGTTTTGCAACCAAAAATGAGTCTATGTAGGGATTAATTTCTTCATTTGTGTATATTTTTACCTGCTTAAAAAAAAACAAAAAAAAAAAACTTTGTTCAAGTTCTCACCTCAACTCCACTGGTTAAAAATCAGAGAGACAAACATAGCAGTTTTACTACACAACTTTTTTGATAGGTATTCCTTTTAAAATGAGAAATAACAGCAAGGCATATTTTCATTCAGGTAAACATTAATGATCAACATGCTGTTGTACCACATCATAATGGTACATCTTTTCTTTGTTGCAGTATGCACTGTAAAACATGCATCATAGTGGGAAATGGAGGAATCCTTGCCAACAGGTCTCTGGGACAGAGGATTGATGATTTTGATGTGGTGGTCAGGTACGTTATGACACAGAAGTACAGTATAGACAGCATATACTTTACTGCCACTTTTTCTTATTCCTTAAATCAAAGGTCTACATCATAAGTGTATTGATAAACTAGACAATTAAATAAACAAATCAATTAGTAAATTGATACATCAACAATGAAATAAATATTTGAGTTATGATTTACTGTCACCTTCTGGTGAGCTTTCCAATGCAAACAGTTTTCTGGGATTGTGTTGCATTATCTGACAGAAGAGCAGGGGTCATGACCAAAAATATTGGCCATGACTGTGTGTGTGTGTGTGTGTGTGTGTGTGTATATATATGTGCGTGCGTGCGTGTGTGAGACACTTTTACCTGGAATAGTTTTCTCTGTGCTCTGCAACAGCATCCTTCTTTATCTTTATTGAGCCTGCTAAACCCCATTGAGATTGAAATTTATTTTTTCCAATTGAGATCTTGCCAAAAGAAACCATGGAGACATAGTTATTACAAATAAGTACAATAAAAACAACATTCTTAAGCTAACACGGTCTCATACTTGTAATGTGATCTAAGTTATGATTTAAGATTTTGTGTTTCCTAATTTGCCAAATGTACTAATACAGATTAAATTGAGAAGATTTTACCTGTTTTCATTTTTTTTGGACTGTGCATTTTGTGATTGACTGTGCAGCTGTGTGCTACAGGTTAAATGAGGCCCCAGTGAAAGGATTTGAAAAAGATGTTGGCTCCAAGACCACCATGAGGATAACCTACCCAGAGGGTGCCATCCAGAAGACGGAACGCTACGAGACTCAGTCCCTGTTTGTCCTTTCTGCCTTTAAAGCTCTTGACTTCAAGTGGCTTAGACACATGGTCTTCAACCAGAGGCTGGTAAGGCTGCTGAAAACACAACTTTCTGTGTTAAGTGAGTACCTTGACATGTTGCTATTGCTGTATTAGATCCTGCCCGAAACTGTATTAAATCCTGCCAGAATTTCCCCTCTGGCGGATCAATAAAGAATCATCTTATCTTATTTATTGTGCCGAATGCCAGGGCCGGACTAAATAATATTTTTTTGTCTGCTAAGACAGTCACTGTGTCAGATTAGGCGATTATAGACTCTCAAAGACATGGCGGATTACACGTTGATCCTTGACCAATCCTAGTTTGCCTTTCACAACCTGCATGATTTCCTGAGATGGAGGAACTGGGACTGACTTCTGGGAGCAAAAGTGTAAACAAACAGCTGTGTCTTATGTGAAGTGTATGATGCCAGCAGTTGGATGTTTGGAAAAGCCTAAAAAAAATCTTGGAAAAAACATCCTTATGAAAAATTAACCCATCACCTTCATTAAGGGCACTATTCACTGTTTTCTGTTTTTACTCTGATTATGTGGATCAGCTCAGGTCTACTTAATTGTTGTGTTAATTAGTGTGTGTCTGTGTGCGCGTTCTATTCTTGAGGTTCTGCATAGCACTCCACTGGTATCTTTAACTCATGGACAAGGCCACATTCTTTGAGGTTGTAACACAGTCACTACACTAAAAGAAACACAGGCGTCTGACTGTTGGTAGCTTTGTTAACGGCACTGAACTCTGCTCTTTACAAAGCCTTGATTTGCTCTAGGTAGCGCTGTAGCACAGAATGGACAGAAAGATGAGCCAGACTTGCAATGACGATATTTTCAAACACATAGATGAATTGATCTAAATGTGTGCTACACAGTTCCTCTTCCTTTCTGGTGACAGTACAAGATCACACTAAGTCATGTATATACTATATTATACCCAAATCGTAATTTTCCAATTCTACTCTGAGCTGCCATTTTTTTTATTAGAAGGTATGTGGTGGTTCCTGCTTTGTCTCAATATTTTCACTGATGTTTTTCTCTAGTACACTTTACCTACAATTATATGAAATTGTTGTTTATCATCTGTGATGTGTTCTTCAAACACACATTTCAGGGGTAGCCCTACTCTGTCTTGATCGGAGCGATGTTGTTCTTTGTAGATACTCACTTTTAGATACCTGGGATTGTAGTATAGAGGGAGGCTTACTATTTCATATATTAAAGTAATAAATTATACCTGTATATCAATATTGTCCCTTTGTTTAGTACAAGGTAGTTATTTTAAGCCCCATCATTAACCCAGTATACCAAGGCTGCCTCCTCTGTTGTTACATCTGCCAGTGTCAACAACTAGCTCTGGGTACAGGCTTTATGGTCATGCATGCTTGAGTGAGAATGTAACACATTCCTGCAGCTACAGTCACAACATACCGGCTACTCCCTCTCCATTCATCCTCCCCAGCAGAGGGGCAAATGGGGTCAAATTTTTATACACCTCCAAATAGATCTAAATAGGAGGATACAAGCATGTAATGGTTGCTACAGTGCTTCTGTGGAGGAGACTCATCTTGTTACTCTGGTCTTGTTGAAATACATCAACACACAGTTCACTTCCAATCTTAGAGCATTGGCAGAGAGTGGTGCTTCTTTAGCCTCACAGCCTCACCCTTTCCATGGACAGACACCAGCTACAGCTGATTTCAAAACCTGAATGCTTTCCTAATGAGAATGAGTCGGGACAGATAAAAGGTTTTACAGATTTGTTACTGTTGAAGTTGGCTTGAAATTATGCTTACCAGTGACCACATCCAAAATGGAATCGGCCATCGAAATCCATCCTTAATCCTGCAGTGCAGAACTTTTCTCTCCCCCTTCTGGCAGTGAGAGTAATTACACAAAGAGTGTCGATGTGCTCATGATGCCATGGGCTCCACCATGCTCCTGGTTTTTACAATTGAAAAGCAATTGTTGCAGGTATACTTAGGATGTATTGCTAGTGCTAGTGCCAGTGCCAGCACAGAAAAGTCTCTTCTGGATTGCAAAGCTTGCTGTGAAATACAGAGACACTTACCTGGCTTAATGAGCAGTGTGTTCACTTATTTGGCAAGGGCTTGTGTGGTAATAGACTGCCTTGGTTTTAGTCTGGTTGACTTAATAAACTGGCAACTGAGTGTATATGCATTGAGATTTTGAATAGGCTTCTTTGGATACATTGACTAGAAACATGAGCACTTCAAAGAAAAAGCACCATTACTATAGACAGAAGGTACCATAGATTCATTGTTGCTATAATTCTTACAAGCTCCTTTGATATCCAAACATTAAGTGTTCCAGACATTGGCAATCAAGGCACTATTTATTTTGACTTGAAGGACACCTAACAGCAAGACAGCTTGTTTTATCACTCAGCTCCCCACCTATTGAGGGGAGGGGAGAAGAGATAAATACATTTATCTTTCTGTTTTTCCTTTGGTTAACACATTTTTAAAACTAAATGTACTCAAGAATACCTCGTATATTTTCAGTTCATTGCTTGATTTTAATTGATGCACTGTTGATAAAGTGTTGGCAACATTTTAATGTCCTTTGCCAGTGTTGGGCTCATCCCAGCCAGAGTGTGAGTGAGGAGACTAAAGCTGTGAATCAGAAACAAGTCAACATTCTGCTGTACCACTGGGGCCAGAGCAAGAAGCCAGGATGTCATGTGGGTATAACCAGGGTGGTCCCAGTCCTGGATCACATTTCTCCTCCACTGACAGGTGGAAGACAGAGAGTTTGCTCTGTCTTCCACCTGTCAGCTGTATTGCTGCATCCCAAGACTTTGTTGTCAACAGCCTCGTGTCTTGTCTTTAGTGGAAGTGACTTCATCAGCAGCTCCAACTATACCTCATCACATTGTCATCACAGTGACGTGAGGTGTGTTTTTACTAAAGTCGATTTTGTTATTTTACACATGCATTTAAATGTGTTTGTTAAACCCATACACCATAAACCAATAACCATTTTCATTACTGTAAATCTAGCATATCAGACAACAAAGAACAATGATGCTAAAAGTGTCATCATTATGCATATGAATTAATTTACAACAGTTAGTTGTAATGTTCCCATAATCAGGCTGACCTCAGAAAATGTGCAGATTTAATAATTATTGTTTTGATTGTAGCATTGTCATAATTCATTAGCTTTCTCTGATTTCATGAAAGCAGACAGGATTTTAACTCCTCTCTCAAGCTGTCCTTTTTTTCTCCATACAAGCACTTCTGTCACAACTAAGTGCAATACCATTAATATGCTTTCTAGGAGAGATTGTAAAATGGTGCACCCATTCCTGTTGGTGTGATTCATTGTTTCAAGACTACAAACAAGCACAGAAGATACCAAGTTGTTAGAGGGAGATCAGCCTGAGCAGTTGGAAACTGCCACAGTGGCTATGCACTGACTTCCAGTGTGAACAGTCAGGACAGATAGAAACACTTTTGCCATTAGATACAGTCAGACAACATATCATATGAACTAGTTTTTTAAAGTTGTTTCAAGAATACTGAACTCTTACACTTACACCTCTCTGCTGTCAGCACTCACAGTTATCAGTGGAAAGTAGATTTGGGACAATGTGTCTTTGTTGGCAGTGTATAACGGCAGCACAGGTGTGACATTTGACACTGCCACACAGTTACTTTGACAAAACAGTAATGGCGTCAAAGGACTTTGAAGCTGATGAGACTGGCTTCATTTACAACAACACTTCACAAAAGGAGATCAAGTTCCCTCCCATAGAGTAATGCAGACAACACACCTGTCAATGGATTCACAAGTTATGAATGGGCTGGACCATGGCCGATGACACTAATGCCTGGGTTCACTCACATGTAAAATATAGGAGCAAAAATCTGAAAATGGTCAGGAACTAACAAACTAACTAACACTAACAAACCGGGTACTTAAGGAAATTTGCATATTTCATAAGAGCACAAAGGAAGCTAATGCCTTGGTCGTACTACATGACTTTCAAAGTCGTCCAACTGTTCTGTTCACACTACACAACTGTCTGTTTAGTAATTGCAAATTTTGAAGTTGTGGTTTGCACACCACATGACTGATCAGTGACAGTGGGTCACACATTACAAGATCATTCACCAGGAGGAATCCCAGACAATTTTGTCTGATCTCCAAACTATGTTTTGTCTTGAAAACACACATGAGAAATGACACAGGAAATGATGCGTTACTGTGGACTTTTTTTACTTCCAAAATGAGGCGAGGCATCAGTGAGCGCTTGGCGAGCTTTTGAATTGTATGTTTGAAAAGTTCACACAGTAGTCATTGCTTATGAGAGCTAGCACCAAGCGAAAGATGATTTGCCTCTGATCCAGGGACTTTTGTCTGCAATCTCCAAAAACTTTCAGCTAACTGAAAATTGGGGATACAATCCTGGAGTGTGATTATCATGTGCAAGAGTATTTGCTCTTCCCTTTTTAGCCATGCTACTTGCATGGCTCCAAAATGTGGCGATTATGGTTGGAGACAATTTTGTTTTTTGATCAAATGTCTTGGCAGCTATTTGATGGCCATTCATTTTTACAGCTATCCATGGTGCCCATACAGGAGGATGGATTTTGAGCTCTACTTTGTAACACAGACTAGACTGTTTTACTCTGTGTGTGTACACACTAATGTTTGATGTGGATTCATCTGGAGTAAATGTATGTACATTTATTCAATGATACTGGCCTTAAAGGGATGTGAGAATTGCTTGTCATTTGATCCCATTTGCTGGGTGTAGATGGATTTTCCACAGAGTGTTGTGTCCTCCCAGTGGTGCCAGCACAGCAGAGGTATTGGGTTATCCAAAATGTCTCAGACAGGATTACCACCTGATCCATCAGTGAGGAGCTTACAGTCTAACAGGGTGACAGTGCTATGCTAGTAAGCTAATAGCTTTCTGTTTGGTTTTTCCCTGCCCCTCACTCCAACATACCTGAGCGAGCGTAGGGGCAGGTATCCCAGTAACTGTTCATAAAGAGCCATCAGGCCTGCTGGTAATTAGTATAATGGCCCCAGGTATACTGATACAGGGGCTTCCTCCTCTGTCTGGCTTTGTTTGCTCCGCTTGTTTTTCATCAGTGTTTTAATGGTCTTGACCTCTCCCCCCAGGTCTTAGCTCAGGGTATTGCTTTCACAGGGCTGCTTAAGTACCATCATTTTTTCCACTCCTGTCCACCTTACATCTTATCCCACCAGGTGATAGGAGTAAAAATGGACCACTTTATTTCAATGTATTTATTTATTTTTATTATGGTAATTATCCAGCATTAACATTTCAGATTGCTGCTGGTACTGCTTCTACATCTTTAAATTATTATGTTGTGTTTTGTTTCTCTAAGAAATTAGAATTGTGTTTATTTTAACAGCAGTAAGCTTAATAATTATATAAATAAGGATTTAAAAAAAAANACACCACCTCCTGCCCTGTCCCCTCTGCAGTCGTGGACTCACAACATATCTAAAGAGAAGGAGTTCCTTATGAAGCTGGTAAAGGCTGGAGTTATTCAGGACTGGACCGGTGGGATCTGTGGTGCAGGATGCTGATGGTCTGCACTCAGCTTCAAGGCTGCTGGATACAGCACTGTGCTCACCTCCACCTGCTTCAACACCTGAAGAGGGAAACTCAAGTCTCTGTCGGCCATATTCCTACCAGAGAGCAGCAGCTGTCACACACAGTGGTCAGTGCAGAGACTGTGAGTATATAAGGCTTACTGACCAGGGCCCAGTGTTGCATATTGACATTTTGAAGCAATTGGTCTCTGCATTGTATCTCAGTATTTAGCTTGTCCTAGTTGCAGGTTAGTGTATATTTACATGGATTTGGTGTCCTGGCTCAGGTGTATGTCAACGGTGTTGGGAATCAAACCAGTAGATCAGGCTGCCCTCCTACTGGAACTGCTGCAGGCTGGAGAGAGGATGAATATGTTGGGTTTAATTATTGAACCTGTGCCAAGAATACCTCTACAAGTGTCCTTCTGCTCACACACCTGAATGTAATCTACATCAGACATATAGTCACTTATTTATATCTTCCTCTCTCTGTTTTAAACAGGGCGTACATTACATGACACATAACTCAGCCGTCCTGGACCAGTCTTTGACATCTGAGGGTAAACTCTCCTGTCAGAGCAGCATGGCAAACATCAAATCTTGTTTAGTTGAGTGGGACAGAGTCAGTATAAAAACTACAAAACTTGGGAACACAAGCAAGTAAGAGCTTCCTCAGCTGTGGCATGAACATCATACTGATTACACAGATGCAGAGAAATCATATTATTTTTGTTAGTTGATATTATGATCCCTCAAGACTCACTCCCAGTGTTCACTGAATGTGGCTGAGTTGCATTTTGCTTCAAATGCAAATGGACAGACTTGTGTCTCTAAAGCATGAGATTCACTTGTGAATGTATATAAATGTCTGTATTTATTAACAATTGACTTAAACTAATATTTAATAATGCATTTCATTGCTTCTGACTTTGTCCTATGTATGAACAGTAGAGCTATTTTTGGTGGTTTCTGTCACTTCTCCTTTGAAGTCTATGACACAGGAAAAGTAATACTACAGATAGCCTTCTGCCAGTGTGAAGTTTTCAGAAAATACTGATGCAAAAGAGACATAGGACAGTATGCTGTAGCACAGTAATTAAAACCAGCAAAGTACAGATACAGAGTATGTGCTACTATTCCTAAATGAACTGCAAATATGTTTTCAACCTTCTGTAAAACACAAAATTCTTGCCAAAACAGCGCAAAACAATGGGGTGAGGATGTGTCTGGTGAAGAACAAATGCTGTGCTTCTGAAACACTTGCAGTGAACATCTAAATTACAGTGGAGACATGACCAAGCTGTGGTGCCGAGTCATAATAGTCTATTTGTATTTTAATGTGTGACCTGCATATTGGCTCATACTGTGGAGTGTCACACACATGGTAGTAATGAATCGTTCCACAATAGTGTGCCCTGTAATGGAAAGCATTGTATCTGTATTGGAAAAGTCCTATTTGACAGATACTGTATATCTTTGATTTTGCTTTAGTATTGATTAATCATCAGGTTTTCTTCCTGACTCATATCAGTGAACATTGTATCATGTGATCATCCCACTCAAAGAAGACAAGCATTGCCTTGTTTCACACTATTATAGTAAGAATGTTGAGTAAATCACAACTGTATCCATCTTTCTGTTTGACACAGAAAACAAACTTATTGCATGACTGATATCTGAATCGTATCACGCTGCAGTGTGTTAAATCACACCAAGGCCCTGTTTTTTATACATGGGTGCTCTTGATTTGGTTGTTGATGATTTAATACAAGTCTGGAGTTTTCACTGCTTAAGAACTGAATTCATCCCCAGCTGTTGTGAAAGCAACAAGTGCTTCAGCTAGAACCTGCAGAAGTGCAGCTTATACACAGGCAGCTGCATTACAAGACTTTACAAGGTGAGCCCCAAACATGAAGTCAATTTCAGATAAAAATGACTCCTTTAATTATGGCCATCAAGAGAAAATTTACAGTATGTGCTATTATGATTTTAGGAAAGAACATGGAAGAAATAGAGAAATCATTTAGGTCTGTTGGTGGAGTTATCATGATTTAATTTCAAAATCACAATAAAGTGTGTCATTGTCGAATAAAATATGATATACAGTAAAGCAAAATTGAGGAACCAAACCAAATGTAGTTTGGGACATAGGTTTTGAGCAAATTAAATATATTCAACTATATGTGATGCCAAATGTAAAAACTTGAATATTTATTTCATTTTCTTCACAATCAACTGGTTTTACACACACTTGAGGAGTAAATTATTATATATGAATGAAAATCAAATATTAAATCTAAATGCTAAATCTAAATCCGTTAATGATGGGGACGGCACCGGTTGAAATACCCTTTGAAGTGGAGCTGGCACACCCGACAAAACTACTTGTTCATTATCTTCTACTGGCAGGGAAACAGCCACGCTTGAGTCCAGAGTAGCCCTGCACATTAGATTTAACATTTAACATTTTGATTTAGAGTTAACATTCAGATTTAACATTTAAATTTAGATTTAACATTTGATTCATTCACATATAGCCAAATTTATGAATAATTTATGTCAATGTGTGTACAGTGTGAAGAAAATGAACTAAATATTTGAGTTTTTACATGTGCCCCCCCCGTACAACTAAACATTTCTGATACACTAATGACTCAAGAGAAAACAATACACAACACATTCATTCACTCATTAATTGTGACATATGTCACATGAACACTATAAAAACTATAAAATCTCTCCTTAAACAGTGGAAGTGGAACAGATTTTATGTGCATATTGTAAATTATAAACGACTGATAACTGAAGGGACTTTGCTGAAAAAATCGTTCAATCTATTGTACGAGAGATCTTACCAGGTTTAATTACATTGAACATGTTTCAGGTGGTTCCTCAGCTTTAACCTAACTGTGCAGCCATGGTCCTGTTTATATTGACAGTGCCATGTCATCCAATCACAAATACAATCAAATGATGATGGAGAATTTCTAATACTTAAAAATTGGCTTAGCGAATGTTTTTTGAAGAAGGAAATGTGTTGGAGCCATCAGAATGAACACATTGTGTTCTAGTGAGTGTAAACCTAACTTATATTAAACTCTGGTGTAGTTGAGCCACAGCTGAGGAACATGGTTCTGAGCTCAATAAGTTCAATTCTGACTGATTGCACTGTACTGAATAATGTGGAAGCTAAATGTATTTCAGCTGCACTGAATGATTAGTTTTGTACTGATGTGAATGAATAGTGTGGAGCAGGGTTATGCTGATGGTGGCTTTAAAGATCCATCCTCTCCTGCTCTGAAGATATTCTGGAAAAAAAAATCACTCTGATCATACACTTTTCTATTCACTGCCTAGATTAACGGCAGAAAACCTCTGGATTGATTATTGATGTTTGATTATTATTTGTGTCTCACTCGAACACCTAAACTTTCCCCTCAGTCACTTCACTCAGCCCTGCCAAAGGCTGCTATCTCAGGCCCCCAGACATCAGTCATGATCATTGTTACTATCAAACACATAAACTGGCCTTTATGAAACTATCTCACTTTATTTACCAAAATCAACTGTATTGTAAATCCTATGTGTTTATGTTGCTTTATACACTCTGGCCTACACCGTTTGTGCTCACCTCACTGTAGGTGTTGGTGGACTTGATGCCGGTCAGATACTCAAGCCAAAGTATTCATGTACTGTATTTATTGTGAGCTGTGCACAAGAACACATTCAAATTAAAGCTATAAGGATGCTGTACTTTTAACTTGTGTGTTGTTTTTTAACAATTTGCGTTGTGTCTTAAGAATTGTTTGAAGTATACTGAAAATTATCCCTTTTATATGCTGAAGTGTTTCGGGGAATAATAATGTTCAGTGGGGTTGAGGTGACTGTGGAGGAAAGTGTGTGTGTGTATGTATATGTGTGTATATTTACAGTACTTTGCAAAGGTTTTAGGCAGATGTGAAAAATGCTGTAAACTAAAGATGGGTGTACCTGCGTCCCACTGGTTTCTGCCAGTTCTGAGCTGATGGCACTGGTGGACATCTGATTTCAAAAGGAAATAAGTTGATGTGTTTTTTATCTGCTGCACTAAGTTTCCTTGGTCGACCACTGCGTCTAGGATCCTCAACGTTGAACAGCACATCTTGAAACCCCAGTCTGCTTTGAAGTCTTCATCTGGGAGACACCTTGCTGATGCAGTAGAGCTGCCTTGTGTCTTGCCATGGTGTGTGACCTGTGACATGAAACTGTCTTCCACAGCCTCACCTTGGTAACAAAGTTTGGCTGTTCCTCACCCAGTTTGAAGCCTCCTCCACAGCTGTTTCTGTTTCAGTTAATGGCTCTGCTTTAACCTACATGTGAAATTGATGATCATTAGCACCTGTCTGCTATAAATGGTTGATCAAACACCTGACTATAATGCTACAAAATCCCTGACTTTGTGCAAGTGTACCTATAAGAGCTGATGCTGGTTTGAAAGCAAAGGGTAGTAACACCAAATTTTGTTCCCTCATTTATCATTGTGCAAATTGATAAAAAATATATTATTTTTATTTATATTATTTTGTATAACAATTATTATTTAGATTTTTGAAAGCATTCTTAGTTTACAGCATTTTTCACACCTGCCTAAAATTTTTGCACTTTTAAAACATTTGACATTCTTTTTAACATTTTAAACAAGATTAGTGTGTTATTTTTGTTATTTGATTGAAAAATGAAACGAGTACTGGTTGATTTGAGATTTGGGCTCTCAGACAACTTTTACCCAAGTTTCACACCTGAATGGCTATTTCTTGTTCACAGGAAAGGCCATTAAAATAAAGAGAAGAGAAAAAGAAAGAAGAAGAGAGGAAAAAAGAAAAAAGAGAAAAAAAAAGAAAAAGAGAGAAAAAGAAAAAAAAGAAGAGGAAAGGCCAAGTGATGCAAATTTCAAAGCTTTAGAAAAACCCTGACTTAAAACTTGTCCCAACTATCAGCAGCCAATCAGAAACAAAGAGTTTTCAGGTAGCTATTTTCTCAGTTTCTAATGTGATGAAGAAATGGCAGTCAACAGGATGGTGGAGATAAGAGAAGGTATTCCTTTATTCATCCCTCAGTGGGAAATTCACTTCATCAAGATCAGGCTGAGCTCTGCAAGACCAAGGAACTCTGAGTGAGAACTGCTCATAGGATTGCTAAAAAGGCAAATAAGAGCCCCCATTTGACTGCAAAAATTAATCTAAGTGGTGGTGCTCTGTTCTACTGTCTAATGATACCTACACATATTTGACCTTCATGGAAGAGCCATCAGATGAATGTTTTCAAATGAAGATCTAAACAAGCCTGATGCATTTTTGAGACGAGATCTCTGGTCTGCTGAAATTAACATACAACTTTCATCTTCATTATATATCTGTTTTACATGACTGCTCTTAGATTGTCAGGTATTTCAGGACAAACCTGTCACAACCAAGCAGATTGACTTGATACAACATGCACCTTAAATGACTGAGCCACTCTGGATACAGGCAGTTTGAACCTTCATGTAGTAGCTTCACAGTGCTGATAGGTCTGCATCTTAGACTTTTACATGTTGATGTTCATAAATGTAACACAACAAGGAGGAAATATTGTATTCCAATGCTGTACATTGTATTTTTGAGGATAAATCTGTGCGTATGTGATTGTTCTCCCCACCAGCCATGTGCCACTCTGTGCTGGTGGTGTTCAAAAACTCTTTGAGGGAACTTGGTGAAAATAATAATAAGCATCATTCATTCTTGCCCTAGACCAGAGTTACACCTGAGAGGAATTTGAGCTAACCAATGAGACACTTGGTCCTCTCAGTTATCCCTGTGGTGTGAAAGTAAGCCAACAGTGAAGCATAAAAATGTCCACACATATGCTTCTGTAATAAATATTTAAACAGTTTTCCTGGCATTTCAATGAAACATCAACAAAAGTTAACAAACATCTCTTTTTACAAGAGTGTGGGTACAGGCAGGCCAGTTTTCAATAAACCTCACAGCACACAGGAAAAGAAAGTCGAAGATGCATTACAAAAAATTGCCACTTGGAGGCAGCAAACAAAGCTTGGCATATTATCGTCTCATAAGTTTTTATGTAATACGTTAGTAAGCAGTTTTGTATTTACATGTCCGCAAGTCACAAAACAACATAAACATTCATTTGAAGTTGGGTTCTGTCCACATGATGCATGTCCAATAGTGACGCTGCTTTTCACTCTGTTTTGGTCTCCACAAACTCATACAAATATCTGACTTAAAGTGTATCTTATCTTAAAAAAAAAAAAAAACAAAACAGGAGCCTAGTTTGGGAGTTGCTTTTTTCCCCCCTCCTCTTCCCTCCTGTCCTTCCTTTTTTCATCTAGTGAAAGGGGCGCCTTTTTGGTTGACCCGCAAGTTTCTCCCGTTCCTGTCTCCCCTGTATTGTATTGTGTATTGTATTGTATGTTTCTGGAGGGGATGTAAACTGAAATGTCAATTTCCCGGAGTGGGCTCCCAATGGGATCAATAAAGTGTATCTTATCTCTGTCACTGCTAAATGCCTTACTCTATTCACTAGCTGGTTGCTAACCGTGTTGTTTAGTAGGTAATGTACATGATGTGAGCACTGAACCAAAACATTAAAGTTGTAGGCCATAAAGCCCAAAAGTGAGACAAAAGAGGCTAAAAAGCTCCATAGAGGTGACAGGACCTCTGTGGATTCATCACAACAAACGACCCCTTTCACATTACACATTTACATGAGCATACGTATTTAATCCTTTGTTACAACAACTGGTATAATATGGTGTCTTCATGGTGTTAAAGGGTTAACTTGCTGGTTTTATTGGTTCTTTTTCTAGATATGCTAACATGTGCAATATAGTATGAACACATGTTAAAGTGCAAGTATTGACATGTGTAAATGGCCACAGGAGTATTTTTCTGTTGAGCGTCATTCACCCAGTTAAAGTTAACTTTAAGAAGAGGTACGGTATGTCAACCCAGATGTTGTCATTGAAGTTTATGGATCACAAACGCGACATTTATTGGAGCTTTTTGTTTATTGACAAAGACAACTTGGGTTCGAGTGGGATACCGGAGATCAGCGAAGATGAGAAATTGAACCGTTGGTAGGTGAAGCGCGGTACGTGCGTGCATTTTTTTTATTTTTTATTTTTAACCTGTTCTGTTACAGCAACTTGAGCAAATAGTGCGATGTTCTAGATGCCCAGTCGTGCCACACAGTTTTGATCTGCTACAGGAAGTCTGAGATACTTCTCCCATAGTATGATTTATATTTTTATTTTTTGGTTTGTGCGATGACTGGACCAGAACAGGAGGGGAAAGGACAGAGATAAAGAGAGGGGGATGTGAGGACAGAAGACAAGAGAGAACATAACAACAACAGCAACAACAACAACAATCAACAACAACAACAACAACAACAAAAACCACCACTACCATACTAACAATTACAATGATGACAAAAGAACAGCAACAGATGACAAAACAGCTTCAAAATTCTCAGTAAATACCTACCGAGGTATGGGTTCTGAAACAATGATGTAATAGTTAATGTGGCGAAAGTGTGTGAAAATGTGACGTGTGTGCATTAAATGGGGTGTTTTTGTTGTTAATTGTTATGAGTTGGGCAGAGTGCAATATTAAACATATTGTGGTGAAATTAAATCTAGTTGAAATGTATTCTGATATGTGTAAACTTGTATATTTTATGTACTTATGTATTTTATGAAATAAAATTCTGTGTGTTTTATATGTGTTTTTTAGTCTCAGTGAAAACAAAGATTTGCACCAGTCGAGCTCCACGCTTGTTCCTTGATGCTGAGGGACGACATGTTTTATAGGATTTCTACCAGACAGCAATAAACAAACAGTATCAGAGTTGAATATCGCTAAAATAGCAACAGCGTTGATCCTGGTTGTGTACTGTAGCACTACAGGGAAGAGAAAACAGATTTAGACAGATCACAGACAGCTTTGCTATGGACAGGAGGAGCAGGTGGCCACTATTAAAAGAGGATCCTTGATCTGGACAGATTCTCAGGCTTTGAGTTTGGGGGGTGGCTGGGTGAGTGCACACAAACAGAAGCTCCTCACTACTATGTAGGTGGCCTGGGGATGACAACATGGGAATGGTGCGGACACAGACGGACAGCATCCACATACCAGCTACTATGGCCAGCCTGGCTCTGATTACACATGGAGTTTTCATCTGTGGAACCTGATCCAGCCCAATCATCCCAGACCATCATTTTGTTTTAATTAATCCTAGAGCTGGGGGCAGGCCGAGCTCCTTTCTGCAGCAGAGTATGGCTGTACAGGCTCAGGTTGCATTCGGCTTTATTCCTACTGACAGTGCATCTGTACTGGGTAAGGTCACAGCACAGTCCCCTGTGATAACCTCCACTCCTCAGAGGTCCATGTGGGGGCCCAGCACATGGAATTCATGCATCTGTCTTCACCTGCCATAAAATGCATCTCAGAAGGATCCTTACAAACTCCTTTTGGACCATGTCATGTCACACTGAGGTGAACAGGAATGTACTGTACATTTCTACAGTTCTGCAGTTCAATGGAATTCAGTAATGCTGCAGCCGAGCCTGTTTCTAGGTTTGGACCAACAGATACCTTTCTGTGTGGAATTTGGATGTTGTTCATGTGGCTCTGTGGATTTACTTCAGGTGTCCAACTCAGTCCAGTGAAATGAGTGTTGATTTGCAATTAGGTTAAATCTGAAGAACCTACAACGGCAGGTCGAAACAGGCTTACACAGTTAAAAAGCAGACTGGCCGAGTCCAGCTTGGATCACTTGTACAAGCAGGATTTAGTGGGAGGTTTAGTAGAGAGGTTTAAAATAAGAATAAGAAAAAGTTCTTGCATCAGGTCCAGTGTGTTTTGGTGTGAAACACTCCACAGAATATCTGTAATGCTTCATGCAGTGATAAGCCGTTCTTTAACACCATTTCACCTGGTACTTTCATCAAACCATTATATTTTCGATTGAAGAATTTTCTTGTTTAAAATACTTCAATCAATACTTCAATCAATACTAATTATCCCACTGAGGTTACAGAGGTGACCATGAATGGGTGAAAAAAGTCTGGCATCAGAGCCACATACTGTAATAATTTTGATGGGCTGTCTAGTCTAAGAAAATTTAGATCTAATGGTCTGACCCACTTGTTCAGGAAGCTCAACTGCTCTATATTTTTGACAGCAACTTAAACCTGACAGTGTGTTGTTGTGGTTATTGCTGTTTTATTTTTATTTACTTTAAGTAGTTTTTGTTTCCCGTTTTTATCCACCAACCCCACAGCCTCAATTTGAAGAAATGCCAACTATTCATAAAAACTAAACCATGAAGAATATCAGTGGATGTGACTTCATGTGGAGGCCGGAGAGACAGCCATCAAGACTGCTAAGTCAATACTGGGTGGACATGAGGATGCCAGCATGGGCAGATTTTGGCGGACAGTTGGCTTCAGCCCTTGAGGCAACTCTGGCTCAACAGCCACACCTGGAATGAGATTAGTGCCTGCAGTTTGTTTTACTTCCAAAAAACTGTACTTAATTCAGTTTGCAAGATTTTACCATTCTTTGGGCTGTTTTTTTTTCTTTCTTTTTGTTTATTTGTTTTTGTGTCCAGAATCCTTGTATCTGGACTTCATTTTGGCTATCTAGGCCCACTGTAACCCAATGTAACCCAATGTAAATAGTTCTGTATTTGGCAATTGATAATGTAATAAAATTAATTTATGATTTGAGCCTTGAGTTCAAGTATCGGCAGTTTCACATTAGAAGGTTAAACAAAGCTTTCATTTCGGTGTCAGTTAGGTTAGTTCACATCAACCATCTGTACTTTCCAATAACCTAAAAATTTCAAAAACGTGAGGCTTTCATACAAGGTTCCTTATTATGTTTTCACTGTTTTCACAAAGTAGTACTTTTTGGAGGCCATTACTCTTCTCTGTTGCGTAAATGTCCACAATGCAACTGAAACAGCACTTTTTAAATGTGACATCACTTTGCTTGGGTGCTGTCATATCTAAGAAATAACGTTAAGTTACTTTTTTCAGTTATGTCTTGTGTCATGTTGTCTTGTCTCTTTCTGTTTTATTTTGGTAACTGTTTCCCTTCTCGTTTCAGGTTGCTTGCCCTTCCTTCTGTGTTTCCCGCCGGTGTGATTGTCTGCCTCGCCCTGATTGTTTCCACCTGATCCCTTATCTGTTTTGCTATCTCGTTACCTTGTTCTGTTCCTGCCTCGTTTTTTCCTCAGCATTGCTAGAGCGACTTTCAGTTTATTACTTTGTTTGTTTGATTCCCTTTTTCCTCAGCAGAGTGATTTTTCGTTTCTTCACATTTTTGCCCTACCTTGTTGGAGTGATTTTGAGTTTTGCACTTTGTTACATAAAGACTTTTATTTTAAACTTTTTGGATTCGCGTCCTGCTTTTGGGTTCAAATCCTGACTGAGGCTTGGCAAGCGCTCTCTCAGAACTTCTGATAACCCCTGAAAGTACCTTGATTTACTATCACCACCCAAGCAGAGGCTAAAATCTTCACTGAGCACAGGAGACATACGTTTGTCAAGGCCCCAACCTGCATGCTGCCACCTGCAGGACAATGTAAGAAGCATGCACGACCACAACCCAGTTTGTTCTGGTACAAGAGGCAAAAAAAATCATAAATACAAAAAGTAAAGCAACAGCAATCGAATCATCGTACACATAGCAGTTACATGGCATCAATGACACGCATCAACAGCAACACTGTCACAAACAGAAAAGTAGACACAGAATGATGCACTTTCCAAGAGGAATGAACAAACAATATTTTGTTGTAGAAGTACACACATACACTCACAGTGACTAAAAAATGCCAATCTTGATCTTCATTACAGCTCAAAACATACCAAACAGTCACAGGTACAGTACGATTGGTGCCCATGAAGCAGCTCTCACGAGAATGCATTCTGACCATAGACTGCATAAAATATGGACGTAGTGTCCGTGACGTCACCCATAGGTTTCTGAAGAGCAAAAATGAAGCAAATCGTAGTGCGCAGCCATCTTGGTAGCCGACCTCCGGTTACTCCAAATATGGACAAAGAGGTGGAGCGAGGGCGGGTCATATGGGCCGGCTGAATGAACGCTATTGGCTGAAAAAAGTCGCTTTATTCGAAATAATCAAACTAGCTACGGCTAACCAGCTAGGTTAAATGCTAAATATCGTTGCTAGTCGGCTAACCCCACAACGATCTCTTTCCCAAACTCAGTGACTAGAATTAGCCGGGGTGACGCCCTTTAGACCGTCAGTGGCTAGTTGTCAATCAAAGTGGCGCCACTTAGATTGACAGCCCCCCCCCCAGAGTTGTCATTGAGTAGAAAAACAGCTTATGAGACAGCCATGTTTTGAACCAGGCTGTAAATATGTTTTTTTCTGTGGTAAAATCGGACATTTTAACATGGGGCTCAAATGTAATTGACTCCCTTCTGCAGCCTGCTCTAGCGGTTATTCGAGGAACTGCAGCTTTTTTGCACTTCCGCATTGGCTTCATTTTTCAGCGCTGGAGGTTGCCGCTTGATTCTGACCATAGACTGGTTCTGACAGAGACACTTATGCAGGCAAGTCCTGTGGTGAGTGAGCGAACAGGTAAGAAGCTGAAATCTCCTTCAGACAAAAAAGATTTTGTGAATGCATGCCTTGCGAGCTGCTAGCATTGCTCAAAGGACAATTGTTCCGAAGAGTTAGTTTTTCAATGAAAGGACAGACACAACGAGTACTGGCCAACAAGCAATTTTCATGTGTGGGATTACTTGCTGACTTTGATATGAGGGAGTGCTTGCTGTCTTTGCAAGCCACTCAGTCAAACCATGCCAGCACCAACCAGGTGAGGATTTGTTTAAACAAGTTGATTTGGCTATGAACAAATTTCAAGTACCATTTCAACTACCACTACCAAGTCAAGTAGCCTTGTCAGACATCAAGCCCAGCAGGGGACTGAACATATTTACTAAATCGTTAAATATGTAACCAGTTGATTTACCTGCTTAGGAGCCCCAGGGCCGCCAGAGGGCCCCCATGAGTGCTCGAAATGTCACAAGTCACACGTTACAAATGACAAAAGAGAGCTTGAAATATTATTCTGGTCAATGTTATTCATACAAAAATGCAATATTATGTTAACGGGCTCGTGTTTGTGGGTCTGACTTATGCCACTCAGGTTAGTCTCCACGAAATGAATGTCTATATAAATTCCCCAAAAGTGACATAAGTAAAAATATGTGTGTGTGTGTGTGTGTGTGTGTGTGTGTGTTTGTTTGTTTTTTTTTATATCCCACTAGGGACTTTTAACCTGTGTTTTATAGAGCAAAGTGGATGTGTGGGCAGAGCGATATGTTATTAACCCTTTGCTTCCCATAAATGCTTAGCAACAAGTTCGATTCATATGTGAAGCATATATGTATGCATTTCATCTTATATTAAAACCATGTCATTTGTGTGGAGCAGCTCTCCATCACTCTCTCTCTCTCTCTCTCTTTTTTTTTTTTTTTTATCAAATAGCTCTTACAAATCCTGGAGGGTTTGGGGTCATTGTCCTTTTGAAAAGCAAATGATGATCCCATGAAGCGTTAAACAGATGCATGATGGGTGATGTATTCTGGTTAAGTTTGCCTTGAATTTTGAATAAATCACTAACAGTGTCACCGGGAAAGCACCCCCACTCCATCCCAGTGGGAACTACACATGCAGATACCATTTGTTCACCTTCTCTGTGTCTCATCAGACCAAAGTATAGATTTCCACTGGTCTGATGTCCATTCTTGGCCCAAGCTGTTCTCGTCTTCTTGATGTTCTTTCTCAGTAGTGGTTTCTTTACAGCAGTCTCCTCTGAACAGTTGATGTTGACATGTGTCTGCTACTTGAACTCTGTGAAGCATTTATGTAGGTTCTAATCTGAGGTGCTGTTAATTTGGTGTTTCTGAGGCTGGTAACTATAATGACCTTATCCTGTGCAGCAGAGGTGAGAGCCAGTTTCATCAGAGTGTTTGATGGTTTTCACAACTGCACTTGAAGATACGTTAAGTATCTTCTTCGACCATCATGTCTTAAAGCAATGATAGACTGTCATTTCTCTTCACTAAGCCGAGCAGTTCTTGCCATAACATGGATTGCTACAGTAGTCTGAGAGGGCTATTTATATTGAATGCCAACCCTACCTCTGCACAACACAACTAATGGTCACAAATTCTGCAAATTAACTCTTGGCAAGGCACAACTGTTAATTGCAAACCATTCCAGGTGACGACCTCATGAAGCTGATGAGAGAATGCCAAGAGTGTGCAAAGTTGTAATCAAAGCAAAAGGTGGCTACTTTGAAGAATCTGAAAAATAAAACAGATTGTGGTTTAACACTCTTTTGTTTGCTACATAATTCCATGTGTGTTATTTCATAGTTTTGATGTCTTCTGTACTGACCTAATGTAGAAATTAATAAACAATAAAGAAAAACCATTGACTGAGGTGTGTCCAAACTTTTGACTGGTGCCATATGTACTCAACAATTTTGTAAGGTCCTTGGATGTTAGAAAAATTGAACTGGCCCTTGATAGGAAAAAGGTTCCCCACTCCAGCCCTACACTCTGGCTGGACCCCAGGGGGCCAATGAGGTCAGTGACAAAAGGTTGCCTTGAACAAAGAGACATTAAGGTATCAGGTCCGTCAGAGCTATTGTGAGACTCCTTTGAGATCCTGGGAGGTATGACATGAGCAGTGGCAGGGCCCTGACCTCAGGATGTGTGCTGATTAAAGGGTAATGTTCAGCTTTCACACACAAGCTGATGATCAGGGTTATTTTGTCTTACTTGTGTCTGTGCCTGCCCGCTCTCTAACATCAGATGCCAGTTGTAATTGGCCATGACTGAAGAAGCATGTGAGGTTTGGCACTTGGCTCGCTCTGTCACTCATCCACTTTGCTCTATAAAGCACAGGCATATGTGTTTCTCTCGGTCATATTTAAGTAGCAGCTTACAAGCAAAAGTACAACAAATAACTCTGTGTGTTTTGATTTGAGGTCAGATTGCGGTTTGTGCAGCTACTCCTAAGATTCCATTTCCTTCATATTATTCATCTGCACTAAAACACTGTTTGTGCAGCTGATAACCATACGCCTGAAAGTACATCATACTGGCAGGGGCTAAATTGAGTTTAAATGAGTATTGAAAAGAAATTATTTCCACCATCAATTCCATTCTGAAGTTTTAAGCCATTATTCTGTTGGCAAGGAAAAGTTAATTATATCCTTTGGGAAATACTGGGAAGAGGACTGATGATGTAGTGCTCTGTGTTAGGTAGAGATTTATGGGAAAATAATCAGGTGCAGCAGGTCAGACTCATACAGTAGGATGAGAAGCAAGGCCTGGCAGGGAAGCAGAGCTGGGTCGACTTATGGAAGTGCCAGAGATGAAAGGTACAGCTCATCAAAAGTGGATTTGGGAACCTGTAGGAAAAAACTATCGCTGGAGTAACTGTATTCTCAAGAATTTAAAGCTGCCTCAGGCAAGGTTTTAATGTAACTATTCACTCATCATGTAAGCATGAATCATGAAGAGCAACACATCCCCCATTTGAGACTCTGTTTGCTCGATCAAATTCTGCTGTCAGTACGATCACAGTTAGAAAACCCTCACCTCAAAAAAACGTTAACTTGAACAAAATTAATTGAAACAAAGGATAATTTTGATTGAGCTTAAAGCTCACAAAACAATCTCAACTCAAGGTCCATTTATTAGCTTATTCCAGAGCTTTCAGCCCTATCACACCGTCTTCACATGCAGATAGAGATTTTAATGTGGACGTCCAAATGTTTCTGAGCACTTCAACTGCCAAAATTTCATAAATTGTCAGGGAGGTTATAAACAAACTTATTTGGATCTTGATGTTCAGATGGCAGCAGGTGTTTGTAGCAGCTCAGTAAGTGGTTAAATAAACCTATGTTAAAAAAACAAACAAACAAAAAAACAACTCTGTATTTTTAGAACTTTAGATTGTTGGATAGTTTAATCTCCTGCTTTAGAAGTAGGAGAATTTCTTAACCCACAAAGGAACACTTAATCCTTCAGTTTATCATAAACATACAAATTCAAAATCACCACATTTACAGAAACATGGTTTTCTCAAGCCAGGAAGGAAATTGAATTGTAATATGAAAAGTTAGAAAAGCTGTCTGACCTGTAGAGTAGAAAGTACAACATTTGCCTTTGAGATGTAGTGGAGCAGACACAAAGAAACATTCAAGTAAAGTACAAGTACCTCAAATGTATAGTTCTGTACAGCACCTGAATAAATGTACTTAGTTACATTCCAGCACTGTATGTATACATATTTACTATATACACCATGATCACAGGGCTCGGCTATTACTTTGAGCCCCCTCCACCCTATTTGCTCTGTCAGTCAAATCCATTAGACTTTATCTGGGTCTGACTCACCAGCAGTACTGTTTATCTCTCATCTTTCAGTATGGAGCATCAGAGTTAAAACAAGTTGCAGCGATGTGTGTACTGTACTGTACTCTGATCTGTGGTGATCAGTAGGTCCTTGCAGAAAATCACAACAAATCAATGCTCTTATTTCAAAATGTCCTACTTTTGCTGAAAATCTGTAATGAAAATCTGTTATGATCTTTAACCCTTTAAATAGGAAAAAGACTGTGTGCTGTAGCTGACCAAATACAAGTGTGACACCTTGTTTTATTAGTTACCAATCACTGTCATCTTTTTTTCACAATTAGCATTTGCATTAGCAAAGTTAGCATTTGAAGTGACACAGCAGCACCTGACCACAGTATTTTGGTAGATGGTGGATGTCAGAACAGGTGGCCAGCGTTTTCTCAGCGGCTGGGCAGGCTGAGAAAGAGACTCTCTGCAGGGGGGCCACAGCCTGGACATGGGAGGGGTGAGAACAACTCTGCTGATGCTGAAGGGTTCCTTGGAAAGCTGAGGTCAAGAAGAGAAAATATTCTTGTAACAGTGTCTACTTTTATGCATTTAATGGTGTTAAATGCAATAACATTCATTTAAAATCCATTCATATGAATCCTAGGCTGGTGTCAATATAGTTACTATTACTCAAGCTAATTTGATATCTGTGGGGTACAGCAGTGACAGAGAATGGGCGGATGTTGAGGAGTTAAAAATGATCAGAAACTTGGATCATGTAAGACTCATGTAAAGCCTACATGGAGAAAAAGAACCATCATATTCTCTATGTTGCAGATAAACATCATATTCTGATTATGATCAAAACAAGGATAAGACTCAAAAACGAGATACACGAAAGCATATTTAACATGATTGTTCTTTTTCATTCTGGTTCGGAACTGAATTCTTACTGTTTCTAATTCTACACTAGACACATTTTCAATTTAATTTTGTCTATATTACATATGAGGTTTCAGTTCCCACATGGCCTCCACCATTATAAATCTAGAAAGATAAGATAAGATAAGATAAGATAATTCTTTACTGATCCCCCATAGGGGAAATTCGGGATCATATAAAATCATAAGATCATATAAAAGCGAAGCACTTGAATAGAAAATCTAGTTCTTTTTAGATCAATTAGTGAACACAGATGAGAGAATGGAGAGAAGATGATAGGCACTTGTTGACAGAGGATGGAAGTGACCCTGTTGCTGTGGATGGGTTGTGAAAGCAATTCCACCACAGCGGAAGTTCAAAAGTTAAGTGTGTTTTGGGTAAGTTTTTTTTGTCCTCTGTTCTCAAGTTTTTACAAGTATCTTTGGCATACTTAGCAGTGGCAGGTGGTTCTTCCTGTGGAGCAGACACAGCTCACTGAGCAGGTTAGCCATGAATAAATGTGTGACTGGAGAGGTGTGTTCCCTGGTCACTCCTCAGTGCCCCTCTGAGCTGATGTCTCCTGCCCCGCTGCCCCGCTGCCCCTGCCTCCACCACCATCACCCCATGCCCGCCCATCAGACAGCCTTTCAAGTTGAAAGTGGTCCCTGGTTGGTGAAGGGTGGTGGGGGTCAGGCTTCAGCAGTGGTCAACCAGCCGTTACTGCCCGTAGAAGGAGCTGCAGCCTTCAGAGGGTTTTAACCTTGTGTTTTTGGAGAGTGGAGAGGAGACGGTGGAGGGGTGGTCCTGGCCGGAGAGCCACAATCAGGAGAGGGGTTTAGAAGGCTGCAGTGGAGTTTTACTTGAGTTCCAGCCAATCCTGATAAGTCACACAGGATCGAGGGTTGCACACCAGTACTTGCGAGCGGGAAATGTGTACATATATATATATAAGGTCAGATATTAACTCACTTCTGTTATTTACCCTATTTACTGGTAATGCCTTTGAAAGTGTTTCTTTTTTTCTTACACGCACTGCTTGGAGTGCCATTCATCCATTCAGAGTGCTGACTCGGCTTCGGGATGCTGGATTGTTAAATAAACTCATGGTGTGGACTGAAACAACATTAGAAACATCCCCACAAGCTAGAGCACTGGCTCATCATTTTCCTAGGCAGTTTGATGGATCACCACATGATCAACCTCGAAGGAGCACTGCACCTGAAAGTTCTTTTTTTTTCTTCATTTGATCAAATATTGTTTTATGTGCTCATGCATGTGTGCTTTTGTGTGGTGCATTTACACTGATGGATGTGAACCGCACATTAAGCATGTACAGGTGCTGCCATGCATACATTGGTACATGCATGAATTCATAAGTACAGGTAGGAAAATAGTCCTGAACACACAAATACCAGGTATGTACATGTTGCATATACATTATGTCTGAGAAGTTACAGTATATTTTAACATTTGGCTGCATTATAAATCTCAGTTTAGATACATGGATAGATACACACAGAACAGTGAGAGAATGAATAAGTATAGGTCGTCTCTTAATTACATTAAGTCAGTATGTGTCAAGTCCTCCAAATTAAATACTGATAAAATAGTTTGTAATTGCTCTTTAGAAGGACACACAAAAGTGTTTTCTGATCTGATGCCCCTACCAGCAGGATGACATCATTTGTCTGTGTGTTATATGGTTACAAACCATCATGGCTACAATATAGTTCAGGTTTGTTTAAGCTTAGGCACAAAAACAGCTTGATCAAGGTTGGGTGGTCGTGTGACCGGTCGGGTCTGACTCTGCATTGTGTTGTTGAATGAGATGTGTGTGTCTTTGGAGGTGATCTCCATTTATTTTTTCTGGCTCCTGACAAAACAGCATAAATACAATACTCCTCCATCAGTGACCTCCGCAAACGTGCCCCTAAAAAAATTAAAATACACAGACGTAATTAAACTACACTTAACAACAAGCGAACTTAAACAAACTTATTAGCAGAGGTTAAACCGCTTACCTCTCCCATGGAGATTAGAAACAAAAGGGGAGAGGTAAGGGCACGAAAATGCTACTTATAGTTGAAAGTGTTACATTTAACATAAACGTAGGGGTACAAACTAAATTTACAGTTCCACATGACTTGGAGGGCCAACCTGTCAGGCATTAACTAAAATAAATAGAAATAAAATAAACTCAAAGTTAAACAGATTTTGTGTAATTATAACACAAACTATTATATATATACATATTTACACAAGCAAATAACTACTATACAATAGACCCTGTTACAGTCGTACCCAGAAAAAAAAACTGAAGAAAAAAAATATTTCTTTCTTTGGGCTCTAATAACAATAAAACCCACATCTTTTTAATGAGGAGCCTCTTCCAAAGTGCCAATAAAAGTAAACCTTTAACAATCTGCATGCATCTTCCTCTATTAAAGTACCATTAAAGTGTATCACACCTTTGATTCTCAACAAAGAAATGCTGACTTGTTTACTTGTTGAATATTTACACTGAAAGCATCTGAGTCCAAAAAGTAATGCCACTGTTATACTCCCTGGTCATAATCAGTTTGGTAAAGATAACTGTACCAATTAAGGCAGGTCCTATGTTACTAGGTCAGTTTTTTTCCCTGACTCTGTCCATGTCTTCTCTGCTGTGTCTCTATCCAATAAATGTAAAATGCCAAGATCAAAAAGACATAAAGAGCTTTGTTATATTAGTTTGTATTATGATCACATGGTGCATGTTCTTCAATAAAGATCTGTGTCATGGCAGCAGAGGAGTCCTGCTTGCTCCTGGCTTTACTGGGAACTTGTTCACATATGATTACGTCTAAATGTCCAACAGCAACTTAGACTATTCTCTAAGTACATGAACTACATAGATGAATATTTGATAGCCCTGTGTTCCTCTCAGTCATGGGGATGTTTTTGTTGAGATACATACATGTATCCTCAGTCAGCCATCGTGTGACGGGGAACAGAGCATGACACCGCAGGCTCTACACTCACACACACGCACGCATACATGCACATCTGGACGTGAAGCGTCAGTCGGCCAACACCTGTCCTGCAGCAGGGCGCGCGGCTCGGCTCGGCTCGGCTCGGCACGGCTCGGCAGCTCCTCTTACAGCAGCCAGCTCAGCCCCGCAGGATCGGCTCTGCGGTCACACTCTGACGGTGTCTGGAGCCATGAGGAGCAGCGGGACCGGGACTGCGCCACTATGCCACGGGATCTAACCGAGGACCCGAGGCAGAGCTCCGCAGACAGGACCCGAGTGTGTGTGGATTATCACAGAGTGTGTTCTGAAGGCAAACGTCCATGATCGGGAGGGCGAGCAAACCCGGCAAAGGTGAGACAAACCTGCCTTATTCTGAGAGTCCTGACCTGAGATCAGCCTCAAAGTTTCCCAGCCCGTCAGCCATAGTGTAAGAAACCATCCTGGGAAAGGTGCCAGTGCTTTGTGACAGCCGTGTCAGAACGGTACTCTTGGTATATTTGAACATGTTTGTGTTGGATAAAAAAAGAGTTTTCAAATGAGACAATAAATGGAGACTCACTGAGGCAAAGTTCAGCTTTACAACTCAGATCTCTTCAGCTGAGGACTGAACTCAACTACAGCTCCTCGTCTGCTGATGATTGAAAGAAAGAATGAAATGAGTGAAGGGATGGAAGAGTATAATTCGAATGATCAGCTCACTTCATTCAGTAAGAGTTTGTAGTTCAGGGTAGAGAGTTGTAGTTTACTTTGCAAGGTCATATGCTGTGTGATATAAGGACACAATGCCACATGCACTGAATATTTATTGTTATATGTTATTACTATATACAGGCTATAAAGAGGGATATTGACTAAGGATATAGTTATATCTCTACAGCCATATTGACCTGGGGAGCCACAACTGTACTTTAATGTCATAGATGAAAATGAGTACTCAGACAAATTGTTACAAAATCATGTGAAATAATTTTGTCTTTGAAATGGAGTCTCTTTACTTAGTGAAATCACATAATCTCTGGAGACCTGGTATATTTCTTCTTCTTCTTCTTTTTTTTTAGACAACCTATTTCTGTTATCCTTATCTCTGCATCTTCCAGCATGGAGCTTTGCCTGTTCTTCATTCACATTATTCCAGTTTGTAACAGAATGTAGATATTGAGTCGAGAGAGCTGATTCTGATTAGATGCAAGTTGAGAATCAATTTGGGACAACATTACAGACAATGATTTGTTGGACTGAGCCTCAGCGCAGCAGTGATTTGCTTCCCCGTCCAAGAGTCTATTTTAGGTACATCGCTGTAACGTGTTAAGGCAATATTTAACAGCTCTCTGCATTGTTCACAGAACCAGAATCTGTTTGCCAAGAATATTACAAGTGGGAGGAATCTGACTTTGCTTGCTTTCACTTGACCAGCTTTTATTTGGACGGGATCATATAGGCTACAAAAAGGGATAAGGGGACTGGTGGTAAAAGTGCTACATGTTGTATAATTTCTTTTAATATAAAATATATGATTAAACCAGAATTGATATATATCTTTATAATAGCACTGATTAAGAAGATCGACTGTGTATTAGAGAAGACTCGTATGAAATTAGCACCTAACTCTGCAACTTTTTCATGTCTTTTGGATCTTTGTTTTAGGTTTTATAGATCATAAAGCAATGCCACAGCTTTGTCGCATCTTTCAGGCCCGTTTCCAGCCTGCAGCTGCTTTCAGTAAAGAGGCTGTGATAAACCCACTGTACACCACCTAATCTAACACCAAACAGCCGCAATGACAGATTGAGACATCACTTTCAAGATTCAGTCAGACCAACAGGGTTTACATTTGTTTAAAAGTTTGTTTTCAGAAAAACACCAAAGCTAACAATAGTGTATATTACTGCTGTGAAATATGTGCTGATTATCTTTGCCATAGTCTGAATTGCTTATAAATTCCTATTCCAATGCATTTAAATTTGTGATTGAAAAGGTGATACACGCTTAAAGACCACTAGTAAAAGTAGAGCTAAGATGTGCTGTGAATCCATCCTGGTGAACTGGAGCACCAGACATGTAGACTGCCAGGTCAAAAATAATAATAATCATAATCATAGTAATACCGTATGTAGAGAAAATACAAGCAGCTCTGCGCCATTTGAGTTATGTGGTGAGACATCACAGGAACAGGAACACAGGAAATATGTGTTTTAATGTAGCTCTGGCAAACATGCAGTGCAATTCAATACAGCATTTTAGCGCTCTGTGTGTCTTCTGATTGCATGTTGGCATTAGAGAGAGTTATAGGCTGCGATCAGCTGCTGGCAGAATAGCAGTGGCCTGCTTCATTGCAAAATGTGCTAATGATCTTCAAAGTCTGGCAGGCTTAGAAACACTTCTACCATGTGTCTGAGTCAGAGTTGTGGTGTCCATAAAAGACCCATTAATACAGCACATTACACTTATCAGACAGTGCTAATTTATGCATCTGGCTACTTTTAGAGTGAGGCCTAAAACAACCAGAGGGGTCAGCAACACGGCCACTAGTAGCAAAGGTGAGCATTTGTGAATCCTTTATCATTTTAAAGAAGCTTAAGTGGAACCAATGACAGTAAAATATGAAGGAACTGGAGGAAGCAAGACTTTTTGTCTCGTGTCTTAGTGGAACAAAGGTTTGCCAAGTTTGCTCAGTAATTTCTGGTTTCATTGAGAATTGTTGTGGCTGGTTAGTCATCTGTATTTTTTCATTCAGTGAAGGATATGACTGGTTCTCCTCATTTGTCTCATGGCTGGCTAGTTGTAGTTCTGTCTCACCTTTAAAGTGATTGGACTCTCATCTTTTCACTCTCATCAATCTCACAAGGCCACAGGCCTGCGGAAAATTAAAATGCCAAAATGAAAACAAACCTGTTGGAATACTGACTGTATTTAAGAACATGTTTGCATATGCCTTTGGTAAAGGAAACATTGTCTAGTAGGTGTTAGAACCACACAGCTGCTCACACAGAAACTACACAGAAACAAACTTGACTATTATGATATAATACATTATATATTATAATAAAGTATTTGCTGGTTTACACTATTTTCTTACATGTTGCACTTCAATATTCCAAAAGAAGGTTTTCTTTCTCTCTGGCATCGTCAGTTGAGCCTGTAAATCAGGGATGGAACAGAGCCATCGTTAATGTTATTAATTACATCTCTGTTCTTCCTGCAATGACAAGAAAAAATGTCTGCTATAAAAATCCAGCAGACACAGAACCACGTTGGCATTCATTTGGAGTCATGCTTCCGGCACCCACCTTTAACTCTGTTTCAGGCTTCTCCAACTTCTCAGAAAAATATCTTGTGGCAGCTATGATAATTGCATGCAAAAAAAAAAAAAAAATCGATACAAAAGCTAGCAGTGGATATTTACCTTGGAATAATACATGAATTCTCACAAGACAGAATAATGGGAGATTTCCTGGGCTTCCCTATTCTGTTAAGATTGTGGCATTTATCTTACAATGGTATGGCTAATGATAAAAATAAAAGTTAATTAAAGGCAGCTAAACACAGAAATATTGATTTTTTTCAAAAATTGTAGTCCGTATCTGGACCCTTTAGTGCAATTTTAAAGGTTTGCTTACTTGTGAAAGTGAATTCAGAATAGTCAATAGTTATTCCTATATTCATATATATTCATAATATTCTGTTCATTACAACTGGCATTTTGACTTGTCTCAGCAGGAAAAACACAGGTGAATCTATTAGTATTAACAGTGACTCTACAACTGAACACTGCACAATACCAGGACCCTGGAACTAGTTTACTGAAATTAAATGCAATTGTTGTTGGTGATGCAATGATTAAAATACATGTAGAAGCATATCTGTTCCATCAGAAGATACACAACTGAAAAAAAAACATGACTAAAACATCCCAGAGCTGTGAGATAAATATTATGTATAACTTTGAGAAATGTGAGAGTTTGAAGTTGATGCTGGTCCTGTTAACCCTTCACTGCCTGTCTTTGAGTCCATACTGAAGCTCTGTCTCCAAGAGACCACAGTGGCCCTGCCTTCACCTTTTTACGTCTCTGTTACTGGTTATACTTGTGTCAGACCTCCAGTCTTCTGAAAGATCGTGATCATTTAGATGGCTGGGAGGAGTTCTTTTTGTTTTGTTGCAAGTTGGTAAACATCATATTTCATTATGTAGATAGACCTGTTATTTAATAAATGAATAATTAGGTTAAAGGAGCATTACCTTCTTTTGTTTACTATTGTGTTCCTGTCTGTAAAGTTGTGTTTTTAATTATCCTGGATATTGTAAGGATTATATAAAGCTAAACAGGAGGCTTCTGAGTTGGACATGAAGATGCCTATCAACAGCTTACCCTGAGAAGAGTAAGTCCTGAACCAGGATAGGGGCTGTATTTATCTGCACGCTAACATTCTGTATTGGTCTGTTGGAGCGGCACCGTATAAGCTTGTGTGTGCGATTTCAGCTGTGGCTCCTGCAGCCTGGATCAGTCTCAAGCTTAAGGTTTCAGGACAGGGTAGTACTAAGCAACCAACTGTTAGATTGTGCTTTTGATTATTAAAAAAAAAAAACTACATGGGTTATTAGGTGAATAGTAAGAAAAGAACAAGCTCCTGCCCATGGAAGCTGTCTGCCTGATGCTGGGCTGACATCATCTGCTCCACACCAGCAACACTCACACTGGGAAATCCAAACAGCCCCCATTTCATTTATAGAAGTTCAATTTACACACACACACACACACACACACACACACACACACACACATATGTCTTTTCTTCCAAAATGTGTGATCGGATGCCAGTGTTTATGCACAGTGAAATCAAATGGACTTTGGAGGCTGTGTGGTTCACAGTCATACTTTGCACACAATGTCAAGGCGGGTGGTTGCGGACTCAAATGCATCACACGAATCTACTGCTTAGAATAGTCTTTAATGAAAATAAATAAAGGCTCAACAAAACTCACTGCAAAACTTGGCAAGACATGGACGTGAACGTGAACGTGAACGTGAACAAGAAGAGGAGCGTGGTCTGAAACGTGACGTGAAATGATGATCCGGCAAAAGTAAACAGAAAACAACTGACTTAAATAATGAGTGGTGGTAATTAGCTACAACAGGAAACACAGGTGACATGATTACGTGGGTGTGGCTGGTACATGACATGAATCGGAGACAAGACACTGGATATAGAAATGAGATGGACAGAACGGAAACCAAAGCACAGAACTAGAACAGCCAGAACTAAACAGTACATATGACAGGACAACGACAGGACTATACTGAAAAAACTAGGACAAACACAGGCAAAAACTAAGACAAATCCAAGACAGAAAACTAAGGCACAAATCTAACACAGAACATAACAAGACAAATACAAGACATGAACTGGACTGTGGCAGAAACGAGACTGTGGCAGGCATGAATCTAACAGTAAAAACAAAGGCTGAACAAAAACGACGTCTAAACCAAAACCAGGGTGCAAAAACTGTGACACACAATGGATCAAGAGGAGTTGCTGTTAAGAGATAGTAGTTTCATCCTTCACACTCACGTCAGTTAAATTTGATTCCCAAAAAGTTATAGAGAAACTTTGCAAATGAATCAAAAATCCACTTCTCCGCTGTACATAAGTGACAAACACCGGGTAAATACATTATACCTCAGGTTTACAAATTAGGTTTACCAACTGTTATCTAACCACATCTAAGGGAAAACGTGTTTCTACCTGTGCTGAATCTGAATGTCTGCATCCTCACTACCTGCTAGATCTGTCTGTAGTGTGGACAGTATTTAGACAGTCTCTCCTTGAACGCTCTCACAGTGTTGCACTGCTGAAATGGAAACAGAAGTAGTGATTTGAAGAATGAGAGAAAGAGAGATTAAGAGAGAAGTTCAGACCCTGCCCCTGTTCCTTGTACACTTTCTTGTCCACCTTCAGCAGGATTTGGATCTGACATTCGACTTGTTTGATACACAGGTTTTTACACTGCATTGCTAAGCCGTAGGATGTGTGATGTGTGTGTTGACTCCTTTGAGATCTGCTGACCCTACATAAAATTTGAATGAAATTCTTCTGTGGAGATTCACAGTCCCACAGATGAAATGAAAGGTGCAGGGCACATATAAAATGTGTTGTAATTCCTACACTGTTCACCTGATGTGGAAGTAAATACCCTCAAATTAAAGCTGAAAGTCTGCACTTAAAGCATATCTTGACTGTTTCACTACAAATCCATTGTGGTGATGTACTGAACTGAAATACTGAAAGAGACCTGACTGTATCCTTTAAGCCTCTTATTGACTCACTGATAAAGAAAAAAATTGCAGTCTGGGAATATTATAATGTTTATCAAGTTTTCACCCTACAAGTCAGGAAAAAATTATTTCACAATTGATATTACCAGCACAAGATTATGTACATAATATGGATTTTCCAACTGAGGGACGAATGAAGGCATAACTTATCTCTATCAGAATAACTCAAAACAAATCTTTGTCCTCTTCATTTTGTTTACCCTGTAGATTTGCATTGAGGTTTTCTTACAGAACTTGTCACTGTTTTATGTATCAGTTGCTAAACACCTAAATCTTTAAGACATTTTCACTGCTTGCTTCACCTTTCCCTCAGTGTGGTCTATTTCAGACTGTAGAAGCTGCATCCTGGCTTCACATAAGTGTGTCATTGCAGGCTATCATTTACACATGCAGTGTTGTGTAATCTGATATAGATCTCCTCCTGTAGCCTCCTCTCCATCACTGTCTGCTGTACTGAAGGAAACAGAGAGAGGCTGAGCTATTTTCAGAAACATGACGTTGTTAAAAAAAGAAACATTAAAAGCACAAATAGCTTTTGCTGTCCTGCTTTCCATGTTTACATACTGGAGGGCCTTTAAATGGCACAATCTTTGTGTCTGACTCATTAAAGTGGTTCCACTTAGAGTACTGAAACTTTGCACTGTTTTCCTAGATCTAATGCCTCCTAGATGCAATTTGTTGTCATGGGAAGTGAAATAGAGAAAACCTCAGTGTTACTCTATCATTCTATAAAATGTGTCATAAACTATATTAAATATTTTGGATTGGATCCCTGATACTCCTGTTCATTACTGTCTAAAACTGATCAAGTGAATCATTTTCTTTTCTGATGTTATCTGTGTGTCACCAGTTCTTTTGTTGATTGATGTTTGAATGAATGTTCTTCAGTTTGTACAAGAAAATTGAAACATAAAACATGTGTACCCAACATAGCAAATGTAAACACTTTGATGAAGTGACTATGATGAATTCAGTAATACTGTATCACATTTATAGAAGTTGCTTTCTAACTACAGATAGCAGACAATGGCAGTGGCAGTCAGGCAAGTTTATAGTACAGGTTGTGATGCCTCACTTCATCATTCATTATGATCAGTGGATAAGTGTAAAGAATAGATTGCTATGTATTGTATGCATGGACTGTATTTGGATAAGCCTTTGGACTGGGAAAGTTTCTCCATCATGTAACTGTTCTTAAGCTGATGATTTTGTTGGAGGAGAGCTCTGAAATGGGACACACATTTTGTTTAACACACATTTATTTCTTTTTTACTGATTATTACTTTTCTCAGATATTTAAATAATGGAAGCAATAGCAGCTGTTTTGAAGGGTCAAATCTACTGGGCTGACTTTAGTAGACAGGTCATATTAACAAGTCCTACTAGAAATAATTATATCCTCATAGAAAGTGACTTACTTACTAGTTGTCCACTAATTGGAAGGTTATTGGTTTGATCCCTGGCCTCTGCAGTCTGCTTCTCGAAGTGTTCTTAGACAAGATGCTGAACCAAATTGCTCCCAATTGTGCATGTAACAAAGCGATTGCTGGCTTGCTTTGATTGGACTAATATAAGTGCTACATAAATGCAGCCTACAGCTATTTTTATCTTTTTAGCTCTGAAAAAAATCAGACCTTATACTATTGGTTTCAAGTGCATTGTCATATACTTTGGATTAGGTTTAAAAAAAAAAACATTTGGAAAAATAAAATCTGCTGTGCATAGAGAACTAAGTAAGACATCCTGGATGTCACTGTAGACCCATCATTTGATATATCTGAACAGTATTCGAAATATGTGTCATTTTTTTGTAGCATTTCTGTGTCATTTTTTGTAGCATTTCAATGAAGACTTGTTGAGATTTAGATGTAAATTCATTCAGCATATTTTGAAAAACATAGTAATAGGCCAGTGGATGTGCTGAATAAAAATCAGGTCTGTGGGATACATGTTGGAATTTAAATGGTTTTTGGAGGTTTGACTGCAGTATTGATGAAAACACGAGTTTACCCTTATATGCCACTCCCCTTTTTTGTCAGTCAAAATAATTACATGGAATTGGATATGACCATAGAACCATAGACTGTATAAAATATGGACGTAGTGTCCGTGACGTCACCCATAGGTTTCTGAAGAGCAAAAATGAAGCAAATCGTAGTGCGCAGCCATCTTGGTAGCCTACCTCCGGTTACTCCAAATATGGACAAAGAGGGTGGAGCTGAGGCGGGTCCTATGGGCCGGCTGAATGAACGCTATTGGCTGAAAAAAGCCGCTTTATTCGAAATAATCAAACTAGCTACGGCTAACCAGCTAGGTTAAATGCTAAATATCGTTGCTAGCCGGCTAACCCCACGACGATCTCTTTCCCAAACTCAGTGACTAGAATTAGCCGGGGTGACGCCCTTTAGACCGTCAGTGGCTAGTTGTCAATCAAAGTGGCGCCACTTAGATTGACAGCTATGAATTGTGCATAATGATGTATGCTATATATTTTAAACGAACGACATAAATCCCCCCCCCCCCCCAGGGTTGTCATGGAGTAGAAAAACAGCTTATGAGACTAGAGCCATGTTTTGAATCAGGCTGTAAATATGTTTTTTTCTGTCGTAAAATCGGACATTTTAACATGGGGCTCAAATGTACTTGACTCCCTTCTGCGGCCTGCTCTAGTGGCAGCTTTTTTGCACTTCCGCATTGGCTTCATTTTTCAGCACCGGAGGTTGGCGCTTGCATAGAACAGGTAGAAAGCTTGTCACTCAGATTAGTGTTGTTTTTATATGTATTGTTTGTTTTTGTTTGTGAGATGAAGACAGTTTTGAATTGTGAATTAAACCTGAAGGCTTGAGGTCTTATCAAAAGCACTGTGTTTTGCAGCCTCAATCAGCAGATTGGGAGCACATGTGTGCATCATTTTCTTCACCATCAGCTCTACTGACTGCTCCCCCTAGCAAGGTTCGAACTCCACACACCTTCCTTTCAAGATAGGGCAATAGCATCATATGTCCAGGACTGCCATGTTTTTGTCTGTTTAAAATAGCTGTCGAGATCTGTTGTGTCTGGGAACTATAGAAGCTTCAGTTTCTTCATTAATCCTACATACTGCTTCCCTCCTTAGACCCCTAATGATAAGAACAAAAACAGAAGGGTTTCAGCGCTGAAGCTTCACTGCTTGGACCCTATCACTCCATTGTGAAGTACAACAGACCACATTATATTCAATAAGTGGATTTTATACATGACTCACGAATTACACTTACACTTAGTGAGTACTAGAAAGCAGAAAACTGAAAACATTGAACACACAAAACGTTCACAGATCAGTGTTGTACCCGAACGCGTTCAAAGAACGTTCGTTCATGAACTAACTCATATTTTGGGTGAACGTGAACGTTCCGTTCATTTTTGCTTGATGAACGTTAAATTGTGAACGCACTCATTCTGCTGTTTCTTGAACGGCACTCTGATTTCGTTCAGATTACGTTCGTGCCAGATTTCAAGAGCCCTCGGCGAAAAACCAAGCTAAAACAGTAAAAACACATGGTAAACGACCATTAAAATGTCGCGGATAACCACCCGATCTGGCAACCGCAAGTCCTGCCTGTCGCTCTACCAACTTCGTCATCAGCGGTCGTCAGTCTCGTCACAATTCACATGTGTGCAAGGAAGGAGGATACGTTTACTGAGAAACTAATTCCCATACAGTCGGGAATTAGCTCGTAGCTCGTGGCAACGTAAAAAAAAAAAAAAAAAAAAAAAAAAAAAAGAACTAAAAAAGAACGAAATAGTTCTTTTTGGGGAAGCATGAACTTTAGTTCACAATTTTGAATTATGAACGATGAACTGAACTAGTTCATTTTAAAAGGTTTGAACTGAACTTTGAACTAGTTCATATAGAAAGTGAACTTTCCCAACACTGCAGGCCACACCGTCTGTCCTGTGTGTGACAGCTACTTCGCTGAACTGCTGCGGTTTGTAGGCATGAAGTCTTTACACAGACAGTATTGCTGCTGTTGCTAATGTAGTGCTGATACTGTCAATCCTATCTTTCTACGCTGGGTTTTCCTTTGATAATGGCCATAAATAATAGAATGTCTAATTTCATTTCATTAGACATTTTATTGATATAATATATTTTAAAAATATATAATATATAAAAAATCATGTCTGTAGCATATTTTAAAGCATTGACCAAACTGTAGCGAAAGATCAGTAAAGATTTAACAAAAGCAAATGCACCTTGTTATTGAGGTGAAGAAAAGCTGGGATTCCGACCACCTTGTAGAAGCATTCCATAAGGCATTTAAAGAGAATGGTTACTTAGACAAGTGAATGAATAGTGCTGTTGTTTATTATTGCTATCATTATTTTGTTTTTTCAGATGGAAAAACCTGTTGGAGTCAGGAGGCGTCGACTACCCAGCATCACCTGAAGAACTGGAAGGTGAGCATGAGTTTGCGAAGTTATGAGAATCAGAAGGTAAAAGAGGCCAGTAGGATCTGTGGGCAAACCTTTGGCATATATGTACATTTGACCATCAGTCAGTTTCAACCTCAACACCCATTTGATCTGGCCTGTAAGTTCCTGCCAGACACCACAGACAAACTCATTTCATAAGTGATGTTAAAATATTAACTTTACCTGCACAGTTGAGGTTTCAGGTGTCAATTAAGTAATTAAAGGCTGTGGAGACAGGGCTTCTGTAGGCTCAGAGCCAGACAGGGAACCCAGACTCATTGAACACTATAGATCAGCTTACCCAGGACAGCTTTCCAGTTTCCAAAATGTGTGTAACACTACATATCACTACTGGCATGATTAAAATACCTTGACAACTAGAGGAACTGCCACGGCATTCAGTTCATGAATCCTCATGATTGCTTGAGTTTTCACCTAGTTGGTTCTAGCAGGTCAAAGTTTTCAGCTGTCCAGTAAAAAGCTCCCCATCTACCAGATGGACTGGCACAAAATTTGGCACAAACATTCATGGTTCCATGTGGATTTTTGGACTACTACTAACACCGTGCAGCAATGTTTAATAAGTTCTTGTTTTGTCAGGATGAGGAAGAGTCATGGGTTGGGTTCAAATACCTACTATAATTATTCATTTTTTGGTGTTATGTGTATGGTTAAAAGAAACTGATACTGACTGTATCACAACACTGACAGGAAATAGCGGTCTTCCATGTTAAAAAACTGTTGATTGACGGAGAAATCTAGAGCAATTTCATATGAACTTTTTATCATATGTCATTAGAATTCAAGGTATATAAACTACCCTTTACAAAAACAGATGTTTGAATGAATGAGAAAGTAGTATTTTCTTTGGTTGAGAAAATTCACAAGGCATGCTCAGTAGAAAGACATTTTCTTCTACTTCTGCATAGGGGCCATGTTGCATTGGCTGCCTACAGGCATACTGCTGGGTTTTCATAAGCTTGGAAAGGACACTCTTTATTTTCATATTGAATACAAGAACACACATACAGTTCTATTGGTGGTTTCATGCTATTTCACTGATTGGTGATGACTAGTTTGTGGTGATGACATGTCAAGAAATGCACGGAACATGAAGACTGCTGATGGGCAAATATGGACATTAATAATGTAGATTTCACATTTTTTTCAAAAGATTGTCACGGTATATTTTTGAAAAAAATGTCACCTGTGACACAGCACAAGTAGCACTGGGAAAACAAATTGTTGTAAGGCCTTATGGCGGTACCAGCTACTAACAGGCCATAATATACCAGGGCCCTGTTTCAGGAAGGGAGTTCAGTGAAAAGCCTGACTTTGTTAATCCTGAGATTAGGGAAACTCTGGGTGTTCCATTCCAAAAAGAGAGGTAACGTAAACACTGGGTCAGTTCCTGTGGTAGCACACTGTGTAAACCTAACCTGCCCGCTGTCAGGTTTTATTCAACAAACTCTGACTTTCTCTCTCACTCCTCCCCTCCTGTTGGGCCCGAAGGAGCTGTCTGACACACCTTTTCATTTCCTCATTATACAGTCAATATCAAAGCATTCCTAATATAGTTAGCATTTCATGTTGGAGCTTATGTGAATAGCTCTGAGGATGGATGGAGGATGATTGTGGTGCAGCTAAAAAGACATTGAGATTCTGAAACAGTAGCTGGAGTAAGTGCAGTTTAAAAGTGAGTTTTTGAATATAGGCTGTTTGTACAGAGTCCCAATGTGTTTTGACAGCATTTCTGTGACTATGTTCATTCTTACAAGTTAATATATATAGTCATTAAATGCTGCTGAGCATTTTCTAAAGGTAAAATAGACAAGTGTAGTTGCTGCCACCTGCATTTTGTCACCATCAGTGCACGACTGAATAAATATATTTAAAAATCGAATGTAACATATAGTAGGATTACTGCACTTTGAGGAAATTCATATCTGGTAAGTAATAAATGAATTGACTATGCTAAATAAAATGTAATACTGTGAACTTATTGACTCCTTTCCACTCCTATTTTCAAGATAAATGCCACGGTCCACTTTAGCATGCATTTATATTTCTAGTTCGACTGGATAAAAATGAAGGCCTCTGTTCTTTATTTACCCATTGCCATGGTTAATCATAGTATTAACGCACACACTTATCTTAGACTGAACATAATCAGATTTGATGGACTCTAATTTTGATCAGCTTGAGAGTTTTGGGTTCAGAGTTAAACCATTTTTTTCAAATTGAAATTAACCACATAATGAAGGATGAGTGTGCTCAGCTTAGGGAAACAAAGTACACAGTCACTGACTACGAATCTTTGCACTGAACAAAGTGATTCAAATCAGCAAAGTGACTTCCAGCACTAGCACAGCACCACTTAGGTGCTCCAGTGTAAAATATTTAACTCTGAGTGCATACGTCTTTGTGATTGCAAACTGCCTCTTCCTAAAGTGCAACTTAATCAATGAATCTTCCAGCTTTCTTATATCCATATCCATCTTATATCCATCCATATATCTTCTATAGTATGTTTTTTCTTTCCATTGTCAGGTGATATTGTGGGTGTTGGCATCATTGCTGACACTGGTAGAAGATGTGATTTCTGAGGAGGACAATAAAAAGGCTCAGTCGGACCTCCACAGTGTCTTCAGCAAGCCCACCTGGTTTCCTGCAATGGATCAGGAACAGGACAGCAGCAGCCCTACAACCTGGCCAGAATCTGCTGGTAAGTTGGTTTTCTTTCATTATTTTCAATCCCTCTATTAGGCCCACAATGGGGAAACTTCCATTCAGGCTGCCACTCGCTCACGTGCCCTGGCCGGGAGCCAAACCCGGGCTGCGACAGCGAGAGCACCGAATCCTAACCACTGGACCACCACCAGGGCCATTTTGTTTTCTTAGCTGTCAGCATGGCTACAATCAAGTTGCTGTTGTTTTACTTGATTTTATGTTTACTTTATTTTATTAACTTAATCTGCTATTACCGACAAATTCTTGTTGTTAAGTCAGGACTTACGAGTTCTGCAAATTTACTGCAAAGTGAAGAGTGTGGAATGGCCCATTGAAAAGGGCAAACCTTATGTATATTAATGAAAAAGGAACCGCTATATTTGCATAAATTAGTCATTTATAAGAGACAAAAAGAACAAAACTCTAGCTTGGGTTTTATTGTGAAATGAACCATTCTTTTTCACTTAGCCACTTAAACATACTGGTTTTGATTTTCTCTTGGTTCACACCTCTCATATCTGTATCTTGAGGATAGATGCCTAGTTTGTGTCAACACGATGAATATAGAAATATATCAAATTAACTATAAACCAATAATGCTAAATGTCCTTATATTTAGGTCATTTTTTAGCCTGGACAGCCTAAATATCACCTTCCTTTTGGAAACATAATCCATATTTCTCTGATTTAGTTAAGACTTGCTTTTGTTCAAGGTTAGAGTAGGTCTACAAGTGTCCTCAAGTATGTTCACATTACAGTTCACATGCCCTCACAGAATGTTGTGTGTTCAACATTTCATAAATAGATCTGACAGTTAAGGACCATTTGGTCACCTAGTTGCAATAACTCCTCCAAACCAAATAGTGGCATCACTTTTATATTGTTAGTTTTAGACACAACACTGTTTGTGTCCGGATGAGGAAGAGTCATGGTTTGGGTTCAAATACCTACTATAATTATTCATTTTTTGGTGTTATGTATATGGTTAAAAGAAACTGATACTGACTGTATCACAACACTGACAGGAAATAGCGGTCTTCCATGTTAAAATACTGTTGATTGACGGAGAAATCTAGAGCAATTTCATATGAACTTTTTATCATATGTCATTAGAATCCAAGGTATATAAACTACCCTTTACAAAAACAGATGTTTGAATGAATGAGAAAGTAGTATTTTCTTTGGTTGAGAAAATTCACAAGGCATGCTCAGTAGAAAGACATTTTCTTCTACTTCTGCATAGGGGCCATGTTGCATTGGCTGCCTACAGGCATACTGCTGGGTTTTCATAAGCTTGGAAAGGACACTCTTTATTTTCATTCTTTCATTGTAACATTACTCAGTTTCATGCAGCAATGAGGCTGAGCACAAAGCTTCATAAATCTGAAGTGGAGACCATAAAATAGCAGCGTGTCACTCCTAGATGACTAATATAGCCTCTGGAAATTTGCCTGCTAGTTTTCAACACTGAGTAAGGTCTTGGTCAACTGAGCAAGGAGCCCCGTTTACAACAGGGGTAAAAATAATCAATCCAGGTGCAGGTTTCTGTCAGGCATCATAGTCCTATTCATCAAAGCTGGCAGAGAAATAAGATGAATTAATGTAGATGAATGTCTGTTTAGTCTACCAGTAAGTTTAGTAAGTCGCCAAACCAGACTTGAGTTTCTTGTATGATAAATAATACTTATCTAATATTACTAACAAACCAAAATAAAAGAAGAGTTAACGTAAGCCACCTGGGACACTCCACACCACCGCCTGAATTATTATTGTATCAGTTTAAAGGTGTGTATGTACTTCAAGCATCAGTCTCGTCCAGCTGTTTTAATAATGAATGAGCTTTTTGGTGTAAAGGCTCAGTAACAGACAAAGTGCACCACTGCTTAGTATTTAATTTCAATGGTGACAGTTGACAAAGAAGAGTGAGTTGTTCTACCACTGGAAAATCTGCTAACAGTTAAGATCATTTTGGTATTTTGGATGCTGGCAGAGTTGACAGAGAGTTTTTCCAGACTTAGACTTCGGGAAGCTCTATTACTATTACTATAATTTTGTAAAAGTAGTGAAAGATGTGTTAGTCATGTTGTAGAAGATACTGATTTTATTTTTGTCGTGTTATCAGGCAAAAAGAAGTTCTGATTCCCCTGTTGCTCCTTCAGAAGCTGTATTTATGAAAGTGATGGAAAAAAACTGAAGCATCACTCTATTATTTCCCCGTGCTGGCACTCTCACTAAAAACAATGATAATGTTTAGTACTGTCAGACATGATTGCCTGAACATTGGCCAATAACAAGGAATAGTTGTTTAACTACTTGAAATATTGCAAATCCATGTGACATGTTTTAACATGGCTAAATATGTACCTGAGCAGGGTTTGACAGTCTTTTCGCCCGGGGAATATTTGTATGCATTTTTCTGTTCTTTTTTTCCTCATGATTACAAGTTTTCTTTTCGTAAACATCAAGGCATGAACCGACAAGCACCTCTACTGCTGCAAATGAGTACTCTACAGTGGTGATAATCATTCCCTCAGGAAATTACTACAAGGGGGCATTTAGAGAAAGTGCAGGCCAAAGCCATCCCTGGGTCAGGAAGTAGAAATCAGTCAAACACCTGGGCCAGGTCTGCACAGCGGAGCGGGTTAATCTTGTTTGAAATGTTCTTGGCAACTGTCACGGCAAATTCAGCATCTGTTGGATTTCTGCCAGGAGCTTAGCTCCCCTACTGGTAATGACCCCGCATAGCGACAGTACATTTTGCACCACTCAGCTGATAACCAGGGAATTTTCACCCAGTTTCACTCCCATGTCTGCTTTCAATTGAATCATACATGCTCTCGCGTGCAAGTTCAGTTAAATACATAATATCACAAACCAGGTCACATGGCCATGATAAAAGAGGTCTACACAACAAAGTCAGCTAACAAATTATTTATTAAAAAAAGAATAAACCTGAGAGGAGAACTTAAACAGTGCCATGTATAATCAAGATTGTGAGTGAGTTGTGAGTACAACCTTGTGCAGCAACCCAAGCCCAAAGTTAACCAAGAACCCAATGGGGGTCTCAGGGAGGAGTGAACCAACAGCTGAGCTCCAAGGGTTTTAAAGCAGCTCTGGCACAGGGCCCAGGTGCGCCAGTGCTGCTGATTAGCCAAGGTGTTGCCATTTTACGGATGACCCTTTGTGGTGCCCACCTCCAGGACCTACAAAAATAACAGCTACACAAAACGAATAACAGGGGGACAGGGCAGAGAGTCACACTAAACTGAAGTGTGAGAAGGTTTGCACCCTTTAATCTCTGAAGTGTCTTGTCTTACCATCAGGAATTTTTCTTCTAAAGAGCATTTGCTGTTTAGAGACAATTTCAAAGTGAGGCAACAGGGCAGAGTTGACCTTGTTTCATGTTTCTTGAATGAATTTACTCACTGTGTTTATGGCAGCTGGTTGACAAGTGAGCAGTCTGTGCCAGAGAATGTGAAATACAACATTATCAATATGTAACCCTGATAAATTGCTGGCTCACCCGTCTCCAGTCCTGTGGGTCTGGCAGGTTACAGTTGTCTTTGCTCTGTGATATTTTTGCTGTATTCAATGCTAATAAACTTCCCAACACGGCAGGACAGTTCAGCAGCTTTATTGACAACTCACTACACACATACACTCCACACGCTACACGCTCACTCTTCAGTCTGTCCCTTATTACCGCTGTACCAAAACAGTAGAAGTTGGAACCAACATTGAGCAGGGCAAGAGTAATATAAAATAACAAAATATGTGATTAAATAATTAATGAAATAATATGTAAGTCCCTACATAAATTAATACCAAAATAATAAACAACTCAAACAAATGCAAATGAATATAATTATAAACAAATCTAGTGTTACAAATACATAGGAGTGTGAAAAGGAACAAGATTCAATTCAATTAAAATAATAAATTAAAGATTAAGTTAAAAATTAAAAAATATATTTAAAATAAAAATGGGTTATAGATACTTAATTAAGATATGAGTGAATAGAGAAAAAAATGTTTATATTAACCAAGACATAAATCTCATGTACAAAGTGATATTGGTTTGGTTTTTTTTGGCTGAATAAATCATTGATGGGACAATTATACAGATAGCCTGTGGATGACCATTGAATACGTATTATTTATTCTTTTTCTGAGTTCATTTGATTCTTAAAAACTTGGCAACCATCAAAACATGCGTTTAAAACTTCATTAATGTTGTATTTTTCTAAATGCTAATGCGAAGAGACTCATTACCTGTAATATCTAACTGACTCCATACTGCCTTTATTCTCTCTCAGATTTAGCTGCTTTGGGTACTAAAATGTCAGTTACACTCTCTCTGATACACCCTTCATATTGAAAGTTTTTCTGTCAATTACAAGCTCCATTTAAGCATGTGATGTTTTATGATTATCTTGTCCATGATCTTTGCTGATGTTTTTTTTTTATTAATACAATCACTGCTTTCAGCAGCTTTCTGTTAAAAAACAAAACAAACCACTACTTCCTGGAAAACAGTGTATCTTGAGCCGTGACCTGCTGCAAATAGGAGGTGTAACCCAAAAAGCAACAAATAAAGTCATCACAAATCCATGACAGCCTTCCTGTCTTCTCTATCAAATCAAACTGCCTATCAATCCCTAACTGATGACCCATCTCTGTCTGAAACACATTTTTTTGATATTAACACCGAAGTCAGAAATTTACCAATTCTACCCATGGGAGCTTTATTCTTTGCATGTTGGGAATCCAATAATTTACTTCCCAGGTCACCTGTTTGTTTTTCCCTTTTCTTGTAGAAGAGTGGTCATTGATGCAGGAAGAGGAAATTCAGCACAGCAGATGGCAGCGCTCCCTTCATGACCCAAAATCATCCAGAACATCAAGGAGGAAACACAAGAAGACCAAGAACAGTCACGACTGCCACTTGGAGAGGAAGGAAATAAGGGTGCGAGATCTCGGTCTGGGCTACGATTCGGACGAGATAGTGCTCTTTAAGTACTGTGTTGGCACATGTCATAGCTCCCGCAAGAACTATGACCTGGCCCTCAAGGCTCTGATGGACAATGGAAGCATGTCGAACAAGAAAGTGAGCAGTCACCCTTGCTGTCGTCCTGTCCGCTATGAGACTGTGTCCTTCATGGACACCCACACTACATGGCAGACTATCAAGTGGCTCTCAGCAGCCAACTGCAGCTGTGTGGGCTGACTGCAAAGATGAGTGTCTATCTGCAATACCTAAACACAGAAAAGCTCTTGCGTGAAAGAGCAGGGTGGCGCAAGGCCTGGGCTCTATGATGGGTGGCTTAACCCTGGTTCAGTGCAGTGGCCAGGGCCCTCCCGCAGACAACAGCTCGGCTGTTCTTAACAGAGGTTCAAATACCTTCTGATAGAGCCTGATAGCAGCAGCATGCTATCTGGATGTCTGCCACCAGCTTGCGGCAGTGGAAGGTTTGTTTAAATGCCATCAGCAATAAGCACAGAGGAGGAAATCATTTAGCCTATTGAAGGCTTTCAGGTAATGCAACACTCTCTGGCAGCCATGTTGGAGGTATTTAGCTCTTTGGCAAAAGAGGATCTGAGTAGCCGACTACATCTCTGAGCATGCTTATCTGTTTCACAAGAATTCAGTATGTTAGATTGATCATTTCTTTGTTACTTTTGACTGGGAGCTGTTGATTTCACCATCTGTTTTCTGCAGAGAATCATAGTACCTTATCTGCTATCTAGCTAATATGTGAGCTAGTCCTCCAGTAGAAGCTAGCGTTAGAAGAAGCACACTGCATGCAGACATTTGTGGCTGAACCATAGAGACCCTAGCAGGTTTGAAGGATACATTTCTTTCTTAATTTGTGTTCACAAAATTAATTTGCGGTAATAGTAATTAACAGACCGGACCCTTGCTATTCATTATCCTGTAAACTTTAAGGGATGTCACAAGGGATGTCAAAATAACACCCTTACGTTCAAAAGCCAAAACCCAATGACTCCTTTTATCTTGCTCTGTTCAAAATCAATACACAACTTCATTAAAGCTCGACAGCCCATTCAGATTCTTTATGACAGCTTTTATTGTTAATCAGAGTGAACTTGGAACATTGTCCAATAGCATCAATTCAGTTAGAAACCAAGAAACCAAACTATTGACTTGAAACAAATTACTGCATGTAATAAGTCAATATAAGTCAAAGTATCAGCAATATTAATCAACAAGTATGGCACACAGTATATTTTGGAAAAGTGAAGTCCCTTTGACAACCCAACCTGAAAAAAAGAACATGGAAACCTACATTAAATTCAGTGTATAGTTAAAATGATAAGCTGAAGAAGGCTGATGGTTTTTCATATGGTTTAAATAGTGAGTTATCAGCTTCAAATGTCTGCATGTACGCATGGTAAGACATTTCAACATTGACATTTTATTCTGTTAGTCTGCTGACAACTTATCTAGCTAACAAAGCCAATAAGTATAACAATCATTTGTTCAGGTCACAGTAGTCACTGTATCTAAAAAAACAAGTCTACCTTATTACTTTTAGTTACTGTCTTATTGTACATCCACACAACAACTTTGTTTATTAATCTTTTTTTCTTGCTTGATTGTTTTATATCCTATAAAACTTCTGTTCCATTATTTGCCAAAAAACAGTTATGCAGTGAACCTCCTTGATGGAGCCAAATGTAATTTCTAGGCATTTCTGAATCATCTGCAAAGCCTCTATTTAGACAAAGTCAAGACACAATGACATTAGCAGCCTCAAATAAACCAAAACTCAGTTTAACCAGTTTATAGACCAAATACTATGATGTGAAGACATTCTTTAAGAACCAGAAGTTTTTTTCTGTTTTGTTTTGTTTTAAAAAATATTGTGGTCTTTATAAGACCAAAATTTGCATTCACCATGTGATACAACTCTACCTTTCCTTCCAGGGCAGCTCAATAACTTACTATCTGGTCAAGGAAAACTCATTATGAAAGCACAAGCACACACACATACTCACTGGTCTCATAGACTTACATTCATTTCCTGGACTTACCTTAACCCTGATCCTGACCTTAACCACTGACCCCAAAAAATCCAAACTGTGCCAGTGACTTTTCAAATTCAGCAAAGCACGTCACACCACAACATACAGTCCTCTAGCCAACTTAATCTAATTGTAAATGCCACAGTAGCTCTGGAGTGCTTGTTTCAGCACCATTTGTTTACACCTCTGTCAACAGTCTTTTGTAAGATGCCATTATAACTATAGTCATGAGCTATCCATCACTCAGATTGACAGCTTTGTACCATATGTATGTTTAGATCAGATGTGACAGGATACCACTCAGAACCACCCCACCTATAGTTTAAACAAAATAAGTGTTGAGGATCGGTTTGAAAAATGCACTTCTAGTGCTTGTGCATCAGTGTTGTAGAGCAAATTACATTTATTGTAATATGGTGACATCAGTGGCTGAAACAGGTTTGAAAAGAGGCCATTTAGACTGTAATATTTCTCACCATTAATGTAACTGCACACGATGTGAAATGCAAGATAAATTGATAATGGCAGTTTTTAGGATAATATGCTATAACATTTGATATGGTTTTAAATTAGAGCAATTGGACAATTCAGCTAAACCCCAGATTGACTCCAATGTCAACATAATTTAAAAGATTTGTTTTGTGAATTTCACCACTGCAGGATGAATAAAAGAATTTCTTATTATTTGAGCATGGTAACCACAGTATGGTTAAGGGAAGGGAAAGATCATGGTGATAACAAGTGAACTATGCTTAACATATGGTTTTGATTACAGTAATAAAATATAATAATATAACAGTCTATAATTAAAATGTTAAGCACATATCACAATTTACATTTGCTTATAATGTTCTAATATTACATTTTCACATTATGAATCTGGATGACAGAATGGTTAAGCACGTATTTATGAGACTTTGAGTAACCCCACAAAACACAAAAAGTAGTTTTATTTTCCAGTCTTTCTTTATCTGACCAATAAAAAAAAACTGGACCCAAAACATTGGAAAAGTTTACAATTAAGTATCACATACAGTATGTTGGAATATTTATTTTTTACAAGCAGAAGCTCAACATGAGCATTCATTGAAGCCTTCTGTAATCAGCTGCATTGAAAACTAGTTTAAAAATATCCATGTGAAGCATTTGCCCATTTTCTACTTTGCGTATGTAGCAGTATGTATCTCTCAAGAGTGTGTTTCCATAGATAATGCTGGAATAACAACAGCACCTAAACATCTTTTTATTAGTACAATTGGTCCTGCCTAACACCATTCAGCTCAGTGAAAGACTTCCAACATTTTTGGTTGTTGTTTTTTTGTTATTGAAAACTTACAGCCATCTGCTTTCAATTACACCAATTCATGTTTTAATGATGGCAAATGCAGATTGTCGAAGCAAAACAGAAACTCTCAAGAGAGCTTTCACTCAGAACGATCACATTCAACACACAAATAAGCTTTGGACTTACTGGAAGGTGAATAATTTCACCTTTTACAGAGCTATGCTGTCTGTGTCCCTCTGCTTTGTGCTGAGATCACATAAACACAGACAGTGGGGGTTTCTCGTTTTGCATCTTATCTTTGTATCTGAGTCCCTTCCACATAAGACGTGAGGAAGAAATGCATGGTAAAGATTGAAGAGAGAGGAATCAATAAAAGACACTGTACTGTACTGAAGACTTATACTAAAGTCACCATGGTAATATAACAGGTAATATTGCTATACTTAGCTGTCAGCTCATGTACATACAGTTGAATGTGGTCCAATGCAGTATATAACTAACAACATAAGGCCTTCTGTCATTGTTCAAGGCATAATTTCTCTGTACGTAAAACCTCTGTTGGATGCTATGCATCATGTTGCCTTACTGTACATAAGAGTATTTATTGTTTAAATTATTTTATTTATTCCTTATTTGCATTAAAACTGCTCTGAGGATGTTTATTATCAATGAAGTAGCCATTTATATAGATGTTTTCATGTAATATATAGAACAATCCATATTCAGTTTGGAAGAGAATAACACTACATTTTGAGGTCATAAAGACCCATTCATCTATATTGATATAATAGGTTCTTATATCCCTCACTGTATTTTTCTTGCCAACAGATTTGACATTAGTCTCACAGTTAGACTAACAGTCTTTCCAAAGTCAAATTATGAAGCGTTATGCTGTCTGGAGCATCCCACTGGAATAACAGTGGCTTGTAAAGTGTTCAATTCTACCATATCAATAGATTTAAACTTAAATTTACCACCCTGCCAACACATAACCACTGGCTAATCAGAGCAAAGTGCTCCTGCTCTGTGGGTAGCTTGGTATAAAGTGTCACACTTCTTACACATCTTTAAATCAAAGAGAGATTTATTCAAATTAAAGCAATCCCTGAATGAAACTGTAAACTGTTAAAGCAGGAAACAGATAAATTGTGAGACAAAGTATGATCAAGAATATTGGGGAATGGAATGACATAACGTAACAACATTTTAAAAATATAATAATTCATTTTCCTAATTAATAAAGTTAAGAGGTTTTTTTTTACACACATCTTTCAAATGCAAAATGCCACTGTCCTGGGAGATGTTTTTTCATGCATGTATTTTCAAAATGTCAGCTTTTCATGAGTTAAACCCTATTTTCTGCTCTGTGACAGTGCATTTTATAGATAATCTAATTATGATTTTCATGTTATTTTGACTAAGAAGTAAGATAATTTCTCTACCCAAAGGAACACTGAAAACTGTGTTTATCTGAAAAGTTCAAAATCACTGAGATATATGTATTTCACCGGACAGTAACAACATTCAGTGAATCAATACACTCAACAACAACAATAATAATAACTAGTAAAACATTTTGCAATTTCATGAATTAAATTGGCATTAAACTATGTGTAAAAGTTTAATAATAATACTGCCGGCAAATTCCAGACTCCATAGAGTGAAGCAATAGATAGAAAGAGTAATATCCAATTTACTGATTAATTATTATTTGTTAAATTATTCAACAAGGTACACATAAACAAAATCCTTCCACAGCAAGAAGGAAAGCATAATCCATTTCTTCCATCCTCATGTAAAACACAGCAGTTTATCCCTAAAGGAAAGTTAACCCATATTTTTTTCACCATTACATAAATTACAATAATTTAATACAGGTCTGAACATGTGTATGATGTCTCACAATCCCTTAACAGCAAAGCTACAAATAAAGTGTTACTGAGAAGGGTTCACCTGCATGACCTGGCTACAGCTGTGTCTGAATGAGTGTGAAAGACTGTATTAAACTGTGACCAAGCCACTGCTTCATGCACTGCCAGGGAACACCACTAAGTAAGGATTGCCTATATCTGGCAGTCCTCGTATTAGAGCATCTGCACCCACAGACCCATCTCCGATTCACTCAGTCTGCAGTACACTCATGAGCCACGGCTAACTGCTCTTACTGTATGTCGTGACCCATTACAGACAGTGTTCTTCTCTGTGCCTGTCAAGTCATCATTCAACGTTTTGCAGATAAAAACTGCAGAAAAACAACTTCATATAAGAAATGTGCATATTGTCTTCATATATGTTGTGGTACTGTATTATCTCAAACATATTCAGAATTTTTCACTATATATTCAAAAATGCCTTCTGACCACTATTTTTGTATATTATGAATAATAAAACATTCTACAAAAGTCTGTTGTGGTGGGTTTTTGGTTTGGACCAACAATGGCAGAAACAGAAACGGAGTGGTGCTTTGAAAAATGTCTTTTAATGAAAATTATGGGAAAAACTGGGAGGCAGTGAGGCACACACCGGGGAACTCATTAGAACAAAAGAATAAGGTGAGCAACACATGGCAAAAACTTTTCCAAGGAAAACCTGTACCACATGAGACGGAATAATCTGGCACAGGAGTGGAGTCAGGGCCAGGCTTATGTAGGGAGTGCGTTGATGACGATGGGAAACAGGTGGTCCTCATCTGCCAGGTCTCAGAAGGGGAAGTGAGAGTCACACTAGCCACGCCTCCAGCCACAGACACTGAAAAAGAAGGGGGAAAGAAAAAACACAACAAAATACACACACATAAACAAAGTCTTTGGTTTGACTGTGGTAAATATACATTTATCCAGTTTCCATTGTGGAGTCTATGACTTCTCTTCAGCACCACATACACCATTTATAATTACTTCCCAGGATGTCAGCCTGTATCCCCTGCTTCATTTTTTATGAAAAGTACTGGTTATAATGACTCATAAAATAATTAAATATATTGACATATATAGGTGTATTATCTTTTGAGCTTTTAAACATTATTAACTGCCTGTCACAGTTCAAAATATCTGTACATGTGACTGAATTTGAATTTTGTTCCACATTAATTTCTGCTAACTATAGAGGGGAAAGTAATGCTTACATAAGCTTTAAGAAGCTGGCTCATCTTAAAATTATATTATTGGAGAAGCTCAGAAACACTGTAGTTTGCAGGGGAGCTATGATCTAGTCATTGGGGAAGTACAAAAAATCTGGGCCCATTACATACAGCCTCAGTGGGGCCACTTCCCCTTTCAAAAACATCCATTGTCACACCTGCACAAATAACTGAATCAAAAAGCAAACACATGAGTCTGTGGTGGTTATTACAATAATCAATAACTGAATGTTTATAACATATTTAAGAAGCTCTGCACAGTTGGAAAATTTGTATGTCAGCCACGTTTCTCAACGTACCATATTTGATCTCTATGCTGACTTTATATAAATAAGGCATCTGAAGAGTAAAGCTTTCTCCTTAGCATGCAGATTATATGTAAAACACTCTCTCCTTCCCCCCAACCCTCAAACCCCTCCTCTCCTCACCAAACCAGCGACAGAAAGTTCAAACTGAAAACTAGTGACAATAAAAAAAAAACTGAAAGTTTTTAAAAAAAAAACTGAAACTGAAAAAAAGATGAGTGCAAAAAACTGATTTAAAACCATATCAGTGGGCAGTAGCATAAATGATCTGGTTTATTTCTAAACCTGGCTGGATCACATTCATGTAGAAATGTGTCAAACTAACTGACATCAGCTTTCTCACCTGTCACCTCTCTCTCCTCTCCTCCTGTCATCTCTCTTCAAGCCTTGTCTCCTCCAGCATTGCTCTGGTTGTCTGCTCTCTCTCTTCTAGCCTCTTGTCTCTCTGCCTTCAATATTCTTTCTGTTCATTTTTCAGTCCTGTACTCTTTATCTCTCTCACCTTTTTTCATGTCACTTTCATTTAAATTGTAGACGAAAGAGTCAGGCAGTTGTTAATAACACCAACAATAACATTCTTTCCACCAGAGACATCAGAGAGAGCACTACAAACTATTTTCTATTACATAGTTATGGTATTTAGGTGATTTAAAGATTTCTCTATAGTCCTCTGCAAGCCATGCTTCGGATAATAGAAAAACCATAGGTGAAAACACATAAGTCACTGAACAGTTTCACTATAAAAACTACAGAGGTTAGAGGTATTAAATAATGGAAATAATAGGTCTGGGTCGAAAGCAAACTTTTAAGAGTCAGTTGTGGAAGGATCAAGGAACTTAAAGATCTGCCCTTCACAGTCATATTTATTGTAGTCCATTGTGTTTGTTAAGAACAATGTGCTGTAAACATTTGGTTAAGTCATCAAAGCACTGTATGAATTTCTAATGATGGAGACTAATGAGCCCAACCAAAAGCACTGGCCTTTCTTTGATGTGGTTGGCTAGGTGGATAGACAAGTTTGTCCTATCCCAAATATGACACTGGACATACCTGTCCTGGTTTTACTACAATCCTTAGACCAAGTTTTACATGAGATTTTAAAATAATCTTATTTGTCTGTCATCTAAGGGGCCTCTTCAAGGGGAGTCATTGCCAATGTTTGGTCCCTAATGAAGGTTAATTGCCATGGCCTTGAAGCCTGGTGATTTTTGGATGCCAGTGCATTTAGCCTATTCTGTCCCATAGTACTGTGGAGAAATGATTTGATCATCCAGACTGAAACACCTCTCTGACTTTGCCAATGTGGTGGGGTTGTGATGCGAGCATTTGATTGCTCTATCATTATTCCACAGGCCTGTAGGCTACTGACATATTATCAGACCACTTGCTGCAGCAACAGTTTTGCCTGCATCTGGGTGCCATTTGTGTCAGCCTGTCTTCAGCTATGGAGAAAGAACATTTCTCCAGGGCCTGTCCAGTTTTTAGAGGATCTAGTTTTGAGAGGTAAATGCATGAGGGCAAACTAGAAGAAGAAAAAAAGAACAGAAAGTTCACATCCTCGAGCAAACTGGGCAAACCGTGAGCTTGCTGGGTTGACTGTGCCACAAATGATCCTCTGGATTTTTTAAAAACAGTTTCCCCTTGCGTTTTTATGTTCAACCTCAGTGTGGACAGCGCTGCTTTTAAAGTTTGACCTTGTTTGTTCGGACACTGAAATCATCCTGCCACTGTCCAAGAATGCAGTTCTCTTGGGAGAAAAAGGTTGCTGAAGCTGGCAAAAAATATTCTGACAGGCGTGAGAGATGAGCAGGCCTGTTGCATGATAAGGTTTAGCTGGTGAGTATAATAGTGCGCAAAGTGTGCATGAGGTAAAATGCCTTTAAACCTGGTCTGTAAGCCTGCTGATGCACCACTCATTACAGCTGGCCCATCATAAGTTTGTGTGATCAGATTGTTGTCCACTTTATGTGGCCGGTGGTTTTCCCCTTAGGAGTTTTTGGAGTCCCAAAAATCTGTCCACTCAAGGGGAGAAGCAGAGGAATCTCCCCAAAACTGAACATTCAGTTTGGACAACGTGTTCCTAGTGTACCAATTTTCCTCCAAAGACACCAAAGAAATTGAATCAGAAAGCAAATAACCCACCTATTAACTAATTTGAAATGAAACTGAGGAAACTGTACTGTATGATGAAGACTGTTAGATGCACTTGAAAGCTTAAGAAAAAGCTAGAAAGTGGACCTAGCATTTATACTCTCTAAATTTAAAGCATTTCTGATTTCACCAAGCAACTGGAGGTTGACAGGAAAGTATAAAGCTTTATTTTGCCTGCATTTTGAGTATTTTAGTAATTGTATTATGTGTTGTTATATTTAAAACATTTCAATGCCTTTTGACAGTTATGGGGCCCAATATGCAAACTAAGATCTGGGCTAGAGTTAGTATGTACATTGGAAATGGGACACTAATTAATTCTGTAAGCATATGCAGTTACTGAACAGTAGCATTCCACAATGCCATGCAGCAAAAGGGAGGCTCCTCTCACATTTGGAAAAAATGCCATCAAATTTTAGACTTTATGCGGCAAAAGATAAAGTGTCAAATGTTTGGACACCAGTACATTTTGTTGTACAGTAAAAGGAAGAAATACAAATTGCAATTAAAAAAAACTGTTAAAAAATACATAATTTAAAAATACGGTCAAATAAAAGTTTTGGAAGCAAAAAAAGTATCACTACACTCCAGCAAACAGTCATCCTCCAGGCGCAATGAGAATCATCCTACTAAGAATGTATTGCAACTTTGCCATGAGAAAGAAAAACAATTTAAAAGCCTTGGTTGGACAATAGAGAGTATAGTTAATGAAATAGGAATAGCGAATATAAGATTAACTAATACTGCTCTGTTTACTAGTATTCCAACTTGGATACTGGAGGTTACATGTTAGTCGATACATAGAAAGAGGTTATTACAATTTTCTTATAATATACAAAGACGCTTCAAAGACAGATAATAATAGAGTAGGAACTGCATTCATTATTCCTGAATTAAATGTCATATTCAAAAAAGAGTTACTAATATTCTATCTGTGTTTACTGCGGATCTGTTGTCCATAGGATACAGAAAACAGTAGGACAAAATGAGGGAATCAAGTAGATTGAAAAAGGAAGATTTTTTTTCCAGTATGAGATTAGGTCACACTGGATATATAAGTATAGACTAGAAAAAGAGTGTATGTAGTTTGAGATTTAGAAAATTTTACAATTAAATTCGGGAAGTGTGTATAAGACAGTTTTGAAGTTCTTGGAGAAAACCTGGTTAGGTAGAAGAATATAAAGATGTAAGAAGAGACGTTCCGATCCACACTCCAATTGAGAAGGTGACCGTAATGCACCTAAAAGCTGTTTTCCAAACGCCAAGAAGAAGAAGAAGAAGAAGAAGAAGAAGAAGAAGAAGAAGAAGAAGAAGAAGAAGAAGAAGAGTCTCTTTTGACCTTTCAGGCTTGCCGTAGAGTTTTGCAATATTTAGCGCGAACTTCAATAGCAGCCGGAACATGTAAAGCTGTCGCATGTAAAACTCTTGTAATAACTCTGCCACGGGACCAGCGACACATTTGCTGTCCATATTAGCGCTTTCTGGTAATACTATCTTTTAGATCAGTGGTGTACAGTTTTTGTCATATTACTTTGCTGTGGAAATGAAGTAGGCTGAGCTGCTTGCTGTTTCTGGGTAACAACACCGCTAGCAACGCGGAGAGGTGAAGAGTCTTACCATAACAGCCGCGAGAAATGGTAAGCATTATTAGCTATTTCTTTCCATGATGCCACAGACTGCATTCGGGTGTTTACCACCTAATGCCTGTCCTCTTCGTATGACATCATATTTCTAGAGACGAAGTCTTGCCCCCAGCCAGGTTGCTAAACGGAAGCAACCAGGAGATGCCTGTGAAGATGATGACTGGACATGTAGGACTGTAAGTAACTTACCATAACTGAGATACACTTAAAGCTTGATTCAGAGCTGTTACATATCGTCCTCTGTATAGACATGGTAGTGATAGAGATATGCTAAATTCAATAGGTTTGCCGGATAGTTACATAAATAGACTTTACTCTGTCAGACTGAGCTGCAGACATGTACAGACATATAGCTGGTGGCAGTAAAGATTTCCTGTATCTGTCTTTCTGACACCAGAGCTGAGTTACCCTGTTAGAGCACGAGCTCCGCTGTCTGTCCAGCAGCTGGTGGAGGGTGATCAGGGTTATCCAGAATGGATAACAATTTATCCAGTGTCCTTCTCTCCAACACATCCTCGAAAGTGTCTGGTTTGCTGCCTATCACTGATCCAGCCTTTTTAATCAGTATCATTTGAATCACTTACTAGTGTGTATTTCTAAAAACCCTTTTTTAATAATAATATCCCCATAACATAATAAAACAGAAGGTTTTAAGCACTTAATTGCTCAGTCACTGAAAACACTTAGCACTTAGTTCCTGCTATCAAAGCTTTTTTAACACACACACACATACATATATATGGCATTCATGGATACGCAAGCACAAACAAAAGTTTTGCTGGAGAACAGTCACAGATGTTTTCCTTCATAACATCTAGCTATATTTCCCCATGCTTCTTGTTTGAATATGGATAATGAATCAGTATAATATGTTTTGGTGTAGCTGTAGCTGGAACTGAAAATTGTGTCATGCTTTTTCACAGGAGAAAAAACAGAAAGGTGATAAAATGAGAGAAATCCATATTTCCCCCTTCAGAAAGCCTCTGAAACAGCTGAACAACTGGCCTGCATGTATGGATGGTGACAAACATGTGAGCAGTGTTCAGTACTATCAAATTTAATCTTAAATTTTGCAAGTGTATACGGAAATGATTGTAATTTGATCCCATGACTAGGTCCTAACTCGAACCGTAACTCTTTCCACAGGAGGCATTTATTCGAAGTATCCTCTCCAAGCCTTTTAAAGTTCCTATTCCAAATTACACAGGTAACATTTTTCTTGTCACAATGGCTTCTCTTTTATGTCTAATAAAATAGATAAACAACTACTTTCATTGTTCTCTTGATGAATTACCCACAGGCCCTCTGGGAATCAGGGCACTTGGTCTAAAGCGTGCTGGAGTAAGGAAAGCACTTCATGATCCCTTCGGAGAAGATGCTTTGGTTCTTTATAACCCACCAACTCTGAGCGCTCATGACCTGATCAAAGCTGACAAGTAGGTTCAAAACACATGGGAACCTTCCTCCAAGTTTTTTACTTGATCTACAGGGTAAGGCTCGATTGTTTGTTAAAGTTGCATGAGCCATGTTCACATGTCAGGTACTCAGTCACCTCTCTCCAGACACAGCGCTCACTCTCTGCAGGTCGAGGGACAATTTGTATTTTGATTACTCACCTTCTGTGTTGAGATTTCCTACAAGTGAGTAAATGGAAATTGATGCATCAGTGGAAAAAGCTTTTTAAATTGATTAAAAATGTATTTTGCAAGGTCAGTCATCTTAAATGATGATGGATTCGTAGATATAATTGCCATTGCAGCTTTAAGAAAATGATTTATAGCCTTTTCTGGTATCGCTGTGTACTTGAGGTTTTTGTAATAAAGGGAAATGTTTGACAAGACCGTTCTTTGTCCCATCCAGAGAAAAACTACCAGTCCATGTTGTTGTGGATCCAGTTTTAGGACAAGTGCTCAGACCCCATCAGAGAGAGGTACTACCAAAATTGTAATAATGAAATGGTATTAAAAAAATTCCATATTGCATATATCATAACAGTATTATTAAATTGTAGAAATGTAGAATCTTACATTAATGAAGCTTCCTAACATTGCCTCTCCTAAATAACTTAAACACTAATTAAGTACTAAGTTCTTTCTTGACCTTGAAAACAGTGGTTTGACAAATCAAACTTAAAAGGTTGACTTTGATCAGTCACTTTTCACAGTCTTCATCCTTGAGATTTCAGGAGGACTGTTAGGTGCAATTTGAACTGAAAAGTGAGTTAGTGAACCATAAATTACATTTTGATGTCTTTAATTTCTTGAGGGGGTGAAGTTCCTGTGGGAGTGTGTGACTGGCAGACGCATCTCAGGATCATACGGTTGCATCATGGCTGATGAGATGGGCCTGGGGAAGACCTTGCAGTGTATCACCCTGATGTGGACCCTGCTACGCCAAAGCCCTGACGCTAAACCAGAGATAGACAAGGCCATTGTTGTTTCACCTTCCAGTCTGGTTCGCAACTGGTACAATGAAGTAGGAAAGTGGTTGGGAGGACGTGTCACACCAGTGGCCATTGATGGAGGTTCAAAGGATGAGATCGATAGAAAATTAGGTAGTTTAACTTTCCCTTCTGTCTCATTATGAATATCCACAGCAAAGTTCATTGAAATCTGATAACTTGATATCCTGTCATGGACCAGAATTTTGCTGAATAGGGCAGTTTGAAAGACGAGGGTTGTACACCGACTCTTCATCGAATTCTGCTTTATTCAGACTGCATTTTGCTGAATCAAAGCCCAATGCCTCAGCTTGCCCTTTGAATTTGGAAGAAATAAGCCACTTTATATGTATTTTCAACTATAATACAAGGCATCTTATTGGTTAAGTGCATCAATCACTAATCTAGGCCATCATCTGTGTCATCTGTACTGTTACCCATCTTTGCTTTACACATTGTAGCACCATCTTGTGGTTAAAACAAAACAAATTAAACCCGCTAAAGAGCAAACTATCAAATTCCAGTGTATTTTCCAACATATTCTATGAATTGAAAATGAGCAGACTTAATCTTATCTTATAAGAAAACACCTTAAGGTAATTCTCTGTTCAGTTCATGTAGTAATGGTGTCTGCACAATGTTTCCTGTTTGGAAAAGTAATCATCAAGTTTTTAAAGGAAGGTGGCAATATCTGAGCATAAAATCACTCTTGTTCTTTCACACTTTATCATTTTATCAACTGGATGTTTAAACAGCAGGCAACTGTTTGCTAAAATGTTCACCCAAACAAGATGCAAAGTTTATTAAGTATCTGCTTTGTAATTGGTTTGTTTTCTGTGATTTCTAGTGAACTTCATCTCTCAGCACGGTTTGAGAGTACCGACCCCAATCCTGATCATTTCATATGAGACATTTCGATTGCATGCTGAGGTTCTGCATAAGGGCAAAGTCGGACTGGTCATCTGTGATGAGGTATTTCATCCCATCCATTAAACGTCAGAGATGTCAAGGACTGTTGACACAATGGTGTAGCAATAATAGTTGTGTGTGCTGTAGGGCCATCGGCTGAAGAACTCTGACAACCAGACATACCAGGCCCTAAATGCCATGAGTGCCCAGAGGAGAGTGCTGATATCGGGCACTCCCATCCAGAATGACCTGCTGGAGTATTTCAGCTTGGTCCATTTTGTTAATACTGGGATCCTTGGTAAGCATCCACACACACACAAAATAGCTGAAAAATTTTTGTGTTCTTTCTGCTGTTTGTCCAGATTTTTTTTTCTCACCTCAATGACAGGTACAGCCCAGGAGTTTAAAAAGCGATTTGAGCTTCCCATCCTAAAGGGTCGAGATGCAGATGCAAGTGATAAAGACAGACAGACCGGAGAGGAGAAACTCAAGGAGCTGATCAGTATCGTCAACAGGTGAGCTCAAGACTTTTTCTTTTTTCTTTCCTTTTTCTGTTTTATTTTATTTAAAATATCTCTCTGTAAAACTGATCATATACTGCCTCTACAGGTGTTTGATAAGGAGAACATCTGATATATTGTCCAAATATCTTCCTGTGAAGATTGAGCAGGTGGTGTGTTGCAGGTAAGTTGAGTAATGTTTGTCTCTTGTAAAACTGACTAATTTATAGTTTTATTGGTTTATTGGCCTTTCAGACAGTTGTCATTAAAAACACTTAATTAATTTGCTGTTATAATGAAACATCAGGACTAAATAGATCCCACTGACATTGCGTTAGAGGCGGAGTACACCTTGGACAAAATAACCCACAAAATTTGAGCCTGCCAGTCGCTGAAGTCGAACTTAAGCAGCTTTCTGGCAAAGCCGAGATACAGTTGAGTGCATCTCTCTACTAGAGTGTATGATATGAAAGTGCAAAGATTTTCATTTTGTGCTCCTCTACCCAGATGCGCAAACCATTCAGGGTCTTTTGCAGCATACAGGGTAGTTTAGGAATCCACATATGGGACAGAATAATGTCATCCAAATATTTCCAGTGGTCTGTTCCGTCCTAACAGTGCCCTCACTGTTAACCAGAAGACTATAGGGCCTAGCATGATTACCTGTACATTGTATTTCTGTACCAATCCATGACAGAGTCTGGTATCTTGGCAGATGCCATAGCGTCTGAGACGGCTGAAGTCTACAAGAATTGTTGGCATGCCAAAAAAAATTAAGGGTTGGGTTTCACAAAAACTTCATAGTTTCAGTAACAAAATTAGACCTTTTTTTTTTTTTTTTTTTTCCTACAACTCCTTACTTTGATTAGAAATATATTTTTCAACCAAAAACCTTTAAAAAAACAAAAACAAACTGTAAACATTATTTTAGAATGCTTTCTCAAGATAAATATGCAAACAAGACCTTAATTTAAATTGAACATTTAAATCAGGAAATATGGCTACAGACACATTTCAAACAAATCTTAAACAGTATTGAGCATCAACTCTGCTCTCAATGTAGTACTGTAAGTTGTAATATTGAATAATATCTGAAGAAATATATTTCATTTAAATATGTTGAAACTTGTGGCTGTGACTGTTTCCTTACAGGTTGACTCCTCTGCAGACGGAGCTCTATAGGCGCTTTTTAAGGCAGGCCAAACCTATTGAGACACTACAAGAGGGAAAAATAAGTGTCTCCTCCCTGTCTTCCATCACATCGCTCAAGAAACTGTGCAACCGTAAGTGCTGAAACACAGTGTAGCACACCTTAAAATGTATCTGTGAACTTTATAGTGATCAGCAGAAAGACTGATTTCTCACTTTCTGAAGCAGTTGCAAACTTCAATCAAATACTGCTGCAAAAGTAACACACAAGGCAGAGTAGACCAACGCTGAGGATCTCTAATTAGTTTTCTTTTATGGCATTGCCCATATAGTATGTATAGTAGGGCTGGGCGATATGGCAAAAAATATTATCACGATAATTTTCCCCGTATTGATCGATATTTATCACGATATATAATTTGATAATGCTGTGAGTTTGAAAAGTATCCTGATAAAGTCTGACACCTGAAGAAACCAAATGATTCATTAGATGAACTTAGAATATAGTTTATTACCATAAAATAAGGTAATATTATGTAAAGAACAAACAAACATTTTGTAATAACACAGAGGCAGACTCCTCCTCTCACCTAGTGCAAACATATAAAAAAATATGTACAGTGGACTGGTTTTACTTCTCCAAAGTTGGAGGTAGAAATCTGACTAAAAGCTTAAGTGCAAAATGTCAACATTCACCAGTCTTTATACCATCTTTTAGCTAGTGCACATAATTTCTTTTTTTACATTAATGTTTGCTGCGGTAGAATCAGAGTACACTAAATAGTGCAAAATGTAAACCATTATGTTTTGTGTTTTAGCTAATCTACATCATTTAGCTAATCCTTACAGGTTCTTTGCCAGAAAGACGAGTCTGTCCACAGCATGGCTTTAAAGCTGCCCTGTGGCAGGACACAATATTACCACTAGTGCTGAAAACACACTCTGAGGGTGAGCTGGTGGCAAGAATGCAGAGATACCGCTTCGCTTTGCTTCGTTTCTGGAGTGAAATAAACTTTAAATTTCTGTTTTAACAATAATATAAATAATTACGTTTGAGTTCATGGACCGTAAAAATGTTAATTTTACTGTTTAGCTTCAATAACCCACTCCAGCTTAACCTATAACAACATCTGGGTTAACGTTGGTTCTGGTTAATATTTTGAAGTTACAAAAACTTTATTGCATTTACACACAGTTCAGTTTAATATCACATAACATTAGTTAACAAATGTGGAGGATCTTCATTTTCCAACCTCACACAGATGCCTTTTATTCTAAAGTATTAATACCATATACTATAACACTTGTTATTACGTTTTGACTTCAGCAGGTTTAATAACTGAAGCTACCAGACGTTCCTGTTAGCATCGTTAGCTTAGCACAACCTCCGCCGTCTCCTCACGGAGAAACTCGTCCTGGACACCCGAGAGAAACAGTCAACACGGCAGCACAGTAAAACCCCAGCCAACAAGCAGCTCCACAAACACCAGAAAACCTAGAGGTGGGCGGATCGATCCAAATATCGATAGTATCGATACCAAGTTGGTATCGCTATCGGATCGATACTAGCGTGGTGAGATCGATACTTTTGGTGAGGTTGCCGCTTGAGACTGACTGACTGCTGTCTGTTCACTTCTGCTGCATGACATGCTGTTTGGATCTATCCAGGTCTATCCATATCGAGTAAAAATGATCATAGTTTATCATTGTCATCGACGTACGTTTTATTGCGATCCCATATCGAAATCGTTTTATCGCCCAGCCCTAATGTATAGTATAAGTATATTTAGAATTAGCAGTGTTGTTGCGCCATGATATGGATTTTGTAATACCGTCATCATCGTGATAAATCAATAATAGCATTATTCTAAAAACATGAGGCATTTTATTTTCTTCAAAATTTCAGTTGTAGGCTCTGTACTTGTCCTTATACATTATATATCCTGTTGCAAATAAAAACGGAAAACAGATTCACTATAACTGACTTTGCGGTAAAAGGGGGTGGCCTATAAAAAAGCCTAAGGTTATGCTAGGTTGATTTAAGCTATCAATAAAGAGACAACTAACTAGACAAATACCTTGCATCATTTTGTTCTTCACTTTTGGACATATATTCTCTGTAAGTCAAGAGAAATATGTATATGAAATATTTTTTAAAGTTAAATTATAAATTGTAACTAGCAGGTTGATCAGCAGTGGACTAAACTGCTGTGAGGTATATGAAGTGGTGGGGTCGGATCTTTTAAAAAGCTAAACTGCATTATTTTGCATTTGCAATTGGCATTGAAATTTAGATATACTAACCACTGTTTTGTGTACTAGACCCAGCTCTCATCTATGAGAAGTGCATGGAGGGTGAGGAGGGCTTTGAGGGGGCACTGGATCTGTTTCCACCTGGCTACTGCACGAAAGCTGTGGAGCCTCAACTCTCTGGTAAGAACATGTACATAACAACTCAATACAGCTCTGAAGGGGTTAAGAATGTAATTCACATAAACAGCATTATCGCCCCTGGGTGTGTACTACAGAGCAAATTCAACATAGCCAGGCTTTCTTCATGTGAGCTGACGCAACAATGCCTAAAACCCCTATCAGAAATAATAGGTACCACAACTGTCTTTGGTACCCAAGGTTTTCTTCATTGCTCTGTGCATGATCTGCAAAAAAACAAAAAGTAAATAAATCAAGAGAGGAGCACTCACAGAAAATTGCTGGTCATGTATATATCATGAATAAGTAATATATATATATATATTTTTTACCTCTTAGCGCACTCTCAGTTCCTATCGTATATTTCTAATGGGATAAGTGTATAAGCATAATATTGCATTAAGATCTGATGCTGTCCCACAATGAAGGATCTCCAGCTTCTTGCTGTTTCCTGCAGCTCTTTGGAGCTTTTTAGTGTTTTTCAGCTCTCTGGAACTGTCTTAGCACTCTCCTGCCTAACACCAGTCATTTGTTGTCAGTCAGGTGTTAGAGACAAGTTGGTGAGTATAATTCAACTTTCAGTTCAATTCAGTCTTATTTGTAAAGCGCCAAATCATAACACAAGTCATCTCAAGGCACTTTACATACAGAGCAGGTGTAGACCATACTCTTTATGATATTACTTATAGAGACCCAACAGGTCCCATCACGAGCAAGCACTTGGCAACAGCGGCGAGGAAAAACTTCCTTTTTACAGGCAGATACCTCGGAACAGAACCAGGCTCTAGATGGGTGGCCATCTGCCTTGACTGGTTGGGTAGAGAGAGAGAGAGAAAAGGGGGGTGGTATGAAATACTACAATCCACAAATGACACAGATTCATCTGTTTATGGGAAATAAGTTGTTCTATTTGTTCCAGGTAAAATGCTTGTTCTTGACTACATCCTGGCAATGACGAGGACTACAACTAGTGACAAAGTGGTGCTGATCTCCAACTACACTCAAACACTGGACCTCTTTGAAAAGCTGTGCAGATCTAGAAGGTGATTTTTTGGCAAACCACCATTTATTTGTTTCTTTATTATATGATTTGTCAGTTAAAGTGAGCAGGAACCCTCCTCTTGGTCTTTTTCAGATACCTCTATGTTCGGCTAGATGGCACAATGTCCATCAAGAAAAGGGCCAAGATTGTGGAAAGATTCAATAGTCCATCTGTGAGTTGGATACGTTTTTAAAGACATTACGCTTTTAATCAATTGAACAGCATTTTAATCCATCTGTTTTCCAGAACCCAGAGTTCATCTTTATGCTGAGCAGCAAGGCTGGTGGATGTGGCCTGAATTTGATTGGTGCTAATCGCTTGGTTATGTTCGATCCTGACTGGAACCCAGCCAATGATGAGCAGGCGATGGCACGGGTGTGGAGAGACGGCCAGAAGAAGACCTGCTACATCTACAGGCTACTCTCTGTCAGTCCAACACAGTTCATAAGATGAAACAGATCCTCGCTACTTCTTGATATCTATTTTAAGTTTTAAGTTATAAGCAGGAATATTTTCATGTACAGTAGATAAATGACTGTTCCTGGTGATGCATTTATTGAACCAAGTTTAGGACTTCATAATAAATGTGTCAGATCACTAGGACTGCAGACAGCTGCTCTGCAGAGTTTCCATGTTTGACTTGTGTGTTTGTGTGCTAACAGACAGGGACGATCGAGGAGAAGATCCTGCAGAGGCAGGCCCATAAGAAAGCCCTGAGCAGCTGTGTGGTGGATGAGGAGCAGGACGTGGAACGTCACTTCTCTCTGGGAGAACTCAGAGAACTCTTCACTCTCAACGAGGAGACCGCCTCCGACACACATGACAAGTAAAAAAGTTGTCTCACAAATTGTTTATGCTGCTCACTCTGCCGTTTCTTCTGAGAATTTAATTGACTTTATATTATATTTATTATTATATGTATTGTTTGTCAGAAATCCGAAATGCAGAAGTTGTTTGCATGAATCCCTTTTTCTAACACGTGAAATTTAAATGCAATTAGTTATACACACTTAATTGTATCTGAAAAATATAGGCGTAGTTTGCTGAACAAGATAGTTGGCTAGTACCAGCTAAAGTTAGTAGGCATAACTCAGTGTGGTTCTTTTGCCCTCTGGCTCGCTAGCTAGTGGTGGCTTGTGATAGATGGTCATTGCAGGTCAACACGCAGAGCACCCAGAAAGTGAACTTGAGAGTTAGGGATTCTTGTTTTACAGGCAGATGTTAAGGTAGGCATGAAAAGCCTGAAAGCTAAAGCTGTTACCATGCTGGCAAGTTGCTTTCATTTGGGGCTTTATTATCTGTGCCCTCTAAATTAATTTACATTGTGGATATATATATTTTATGTGAATTTAGAACCCTTAAAGTATTTGAGTGAAGAAGACAAGATTTAGCTCTTTTTCAAGTAAAGTGGCAGCAGTGTAGAAGCTAGTGTAGAAGTGAGTGAATAAGTGAGTGTCATTTTCAATAACCAAAAGAGCACAAATAATTGTAAATACACTGTATTTACCCTAATATAAAGTTGGAGAATTTTTAAAAGATGCAAAAACTTTCAGTGAAGTTTTAATGTAAAGTTACTTTAAAAGTAAATGTAACTGGATTACAGCTGTTCATTGGAATGACTATTGACACTAAAGTGAAACAGGTAACCTTATTAACTGCTATTTTAGGGGTATTAGTTATGCTCGTGCAGTTAAGAGAGTGTGGTGAATCTGAACACGAACAAATCTCACAAAAAGAAACGTTACAAAATGCTTTTGCATGAAAACCAATGTTTTATTATCATTTCATTTCTCTCACCTTGTTTTATATCTCAACCTTATCATATCACCAGCGACGTATGCTGGTGGGAAGTCTGCTAACAAAACATTATATAACTACTGTTGCATGATGCATGGTTTTTGTGCATGGCCATCATTATTACATCTGGCCCCCAGTGGTACTCATTTGATCATACATAATAATGTATGATCATAATGTATGTAATGTATTGAATCAGTCTCTCTTCATCCCTCTTGTGGTGTTGTTAGGTTTCGCTGTCGCCGCTGTGTGAATGGCAGGGAGGTCTGGCCTCCTGCAGATGACTCTGATTGTACAAGTGACCTTTCCCAATGGAACCACTGCTTCGACAAAAAGGGCCTGAGGGACCAAGTTTTGAAAGCCTCCTGGGACGCTGCTGTCTCCTTTGTGTTCCACCAGCGCTCTCATGAAGATCAGAAGGGTGTAGTATAGCAGGAGGAACACAACAGACTGTCACACTGCCACATGCACTGTATATGCTGCTATTCATTTGCCATTGAGTTTTTCTGTGGATTTTTTTATTAAAACAAAAAATAAAGAAGGATTGGTAATTTTTCTATCATGATCTATCATGCAGTAACTTCTTCACATAAATAACTGCACTTGGGGGAATGCAAGCTCGTTATTTTATACGTTGAACTATGGTTCAGTTACACATGTGCCCAGCTCACGGTGTTGTGTAGAGGCAGAAGGGAACAGCTGTCTGTGCTACAGTGAAAGGTGTCTAATCTGTAGGCAATGGACGAAATTTTGGTATCAAATGGGCTCTGGTTTTACATTTGTAGTTTAAGTAGTATTGACCAGTGAGTTGGGTCGTTTGAGCAGACTTTGGTTGCATGCAATTAAACAGTCAGTGTGGAGAGCCAAAGAGGTGGAACAAATTGGATAAAATGAAAACCTTAGAAACCCAACCGCTATCACCTGATGTTGATCTTGGTTCCAAGATTGGTTCTCACATGTTTGTGACTCACACCTGATTGTAGGATGTTTGAAGCCTTAGTTATGCCCTCTATGCCCTCTGTAAGCAGAGGGATAGTTGTGCACATTCCATTTTGCACATTTTAATAGCACTGTATATAGTCACAGCTGGTTTCACATTCTGGCTCTTTAACCTATCTGTCACTGGTGCTGATATAGTGTAAATTATTATATACTACACACAGGGGAGAGGCAAATTGTTAAGCACTCTGTTAAGATAAGATAAGATAAGATAAGCCTTTATTCGTCCCACAGTGGAGAAAAGCCCCTCATAAGTACAGTCCATTTACCATAATCAGTGTCAAGTCCAAGCTCCCTTTGTGTTTCAATGGCAGTAATAGCATGTGTAGATGGCCAATGAGATCAAAGTGCTGTGTATTCTTGTCTTTTAAACCCATCCCCAATAGGTTTAAATGCTGGACGTGAGCACAGCATTGCATGCACAAGAGCGTAATGACGTCAGCAGCTGCGGGTTCAGTCCTCAAAGCAAGCATGGGTGATAGAAAGCGCTCGAAATTATGGCTCCAATTTTCCAAATGCAATGCAGATTACACTCGCTGCAGTATTTGTGACGCGAAGTGCAAGGCCAGCGGCGGGAATACTTCTAATCTGAGGAAGCACCTGGTTAAGCACAAGATTTTTCTCAAGGCTGAAAACTGCACAATTTTCGACAGCCTTAGATCTATGGCTACACCTCCTGCATTCAGCACCGTTAGCACGCCTGCATCTGTATATTATTATCATAAAAATTATATTAATTCATATTTAATTCATTTTTTTAATATTATGTATCTATTTTGACTCCAACCTCTTTTGCTCATTTGTTTTAAACTTAATTGCCCTCCATGAACCCCCATCACACAATTTTTTCAGAGGGGAAAGGAAAGGAATAGGATTAGTGGAGCTGGTTTTTAATTCGGGCATTATTAAGAAAAAACTGCGTAGCTGTATTTAAGGGTTTTCATGAAGAAATTTGTGAAACAGCTGTAATCAAGCAGATGATCACATAGGCACAAAAGTATGAAATCTTCCATTACAGCAGTTACATCAGCACAGTATTGGACCCAATACCTGATACTAGTATTGGTTGGTAACTGCATTGTCTGTGTTTGCCATCTACAGACATTTCAGACAGACGTTTCAGGAATTATGTGAATGTCTGTAAAACACTGAAAAATAGGTTAGCACAGACACAAGGTCTACAGCAAATGTTTTCAGAACAATTCCACTGAGGTTATATGGCCCCATGGCATTCCTGCTTTAAATGTTTCAAAGTTCTCCTTACCTGCTCAGCAGAAACACAAACTCTGTCTGACTGCACAGGTACTGAACTGAATAAAGGATGTTGACAACATGATCTGAATGAATTCTTTTATCAAACAGTCCAAGTGTTTGACAGTCATCAACTTTATGAAGTCTCATCAGTGTTTGGTTTGTTGCCCTCTTTGCCTCTTGTAATTTGCCCCTTCAATCTTTTTCTCCATGCCTAATTCTCTTGTGTTCCTGTTCTTGAAAGAAATCTTTCCACAAATTCATAGTAAGCTTAACATCCTCAGTTAAATACTTTAAAAACATTTTAAAGGTTGACATGAGAAAGTGGTACCAATAGTTTTGATGAACAAACTACTGAATTTTACTTATTTACTTATTCTTCTCAAGAATATATTTTCAAAACCCCTAAACTATAGTCTTTTATATCTGTTTTATGAGGGATATGTGTTAAGGTGACATTTAATGAACTCCAACTTTGTGGTTCAAAATTGGAGAAAGGTGTTAAAAAATACGAACCTGGCTTTCTTCTTCCTCTTCTTCTTCTTCTGCTTCTTCTTCTTCTTGTCATTATTATTATTAGTAGTAGGAGTATATTTTTAATTGATAAGTTTTAATTTTGAAAGGAAAGGAAGCAAAGTTTGAATTTTAGACAAAAAGCAAACAAACTAGGAGTGACTTAAATAACATAGTGAAACTGTACTATTTTGAGCGATATTACATTGGATACTTCTTAAACCTGTAGGAATGTGTGTTGCTTGAAAATTTGATTCGACAAGCAATTAAAAAAAAATTGAAAACCATTATTAGACATTTAGACCTACAACAATATTTCAAACAAAACAAGTAGGCCTGACAAATGGAATTAAAAAAGGAATTACAGTATGTCATATTTCCAGAGATTAGCCTTTAGATTAGGAGAAGAATTCAGAGCTTTATCTGTGGAAATGGTGTCAACTATGTTTGCCATGCTCTGTACCTATTAGATGATTGATTAAGCTTTTGAGAGTAGCTGTCTGCTCAGATTCAAATTATTCACTGTCTAATTTGAAAGCATTCATTCACAGAAAGAGACCTGATGTTTTGATGTAGGCTACATCACAGTTCATATGTCATCCAAATGATGGGGCTGGCTACTGTTACTGTAGTAGATTGTAATGAAAGATGTCAAAAGCAGTGGGAGAACAAGCTGACATGGAGGAGTCGAGAGGTGATATTGCAGGTCTTTCCTTCCTGCAACTGTCAGACTGTACAACCAGCACTGCTCCCAGTAGACCACACACCTAATTATGTCATTACACTGTGTAATATTAATTTTTATGGCATGATATTTAACTGTGCAGTATTTCATTCACTGTGCAATATTTAATTCCATCTCTAGTTCAACTGTCATGTCCATAGTGTACATATGTTCCCATATTCCTTATACACTACTCACAAAAAGTTAGGGATATTCAGCTTTCGCCTGAAATTTCAGGATGAACCTAAAATTCATTATAACCTTTACAGGTGAACTTAATGTGACGTTCTGTAAACTTTTGAATGCAAATTAATGTTTCAGTACTTTTTGCACAATTTGCTGTTCTCTAACAGCAAAGTTCACAACTCATTCACTTCATCCCAGAAAGGTTGTATCTTTACACATGTCCAGAAAATATGAGTATGAGTGGCATCTCGATGGCCACACTGCCTCCAACAGTATTGTTTTGTGTCCAAATATTTACCAGTAATATGTGGTGTTAGAAAGAAGTGAGATAAATTCTTCCATCCAAAAAGACGCCAATTTTGAGCATTAGTAGAGGTTTGCTGTGTTTTGCAAATGGAGAGCCACTCATCTTCTGACAATCTTGTACTCATTTCTATTTCCCATTTAGATTTTATATTTATAGCAGTGAATCCCCTTTCATTCCACCATGTAAATGTATTATCAATCTCTCGCCATATTTTTAAAGTTTCTTCTATAATGATGTTATTGCACTTTTGGTCCAGATGTTTTTTAATAACTAGTCTCGCCTGAGGTTTGTATTTGCCTATCTTCTCTTCAATTCATTTCCAGCTTGCCTGATAGTCCGAGGAGCACCAGCATACCACATATCTCAATTGTGCCGCATAAAAATATTCCTGTAAATTAGGTACTGCTAGGCCTCCCTTCTCTTTAGTTAGTTGGATGGTTTTTAATTTGACCCCTGGTCTTGCTCCGGCCCAGATAAATCTGGAGATCTGTTTGTCCCATGCATTGAACTGAGACTTTGGCATTTGCACTGGTAGTGATAGAAAGATGTATAGAAGTCTAGGTAGTATATTTATTTTCACCACTTCCATCCTAGACCTGAAATTTAAAGTCAGTTTTGACCATTTATCCATGTCCTTCTGGATCTTATTGTTTATCGTGTTGTAGTTTAACTCATATGTTTCACTTAAGTTGTGTGTGATCAGCACTCCCAAATACTTTATAGATTTTAACTCCCAATTAATATTGTATTTCCGCTTAACCGTGTTATTAGTGTTATTAGTTTGTAACCTGACATATAACCATATGTTTCCAGAGTGGAAATGAGATTTGATAAGGTTAGGTCTGGGTCTTGTAAAAATATAATAATGTCATCAGCAAAAAATGAGACTCATCTGCTATATTTATACCTTTTAACTCCTGACTTTGTCTAATTTTTTGGGCTAAGGGTTCAATATAGATGGCAACTTAAGATGGGCTAAGGCAGCACCCCTGTCAGGTGCCTCGATATAGCTGGAATCTATCTGTCAGGCGTCCATTAATCTTTACTCTTGCTGTTGGGCCATCATATAGATCCATGATACATTTTATGAATTTATTATTAAAACCAAATCTCTCAAGCACTTAAAACAGAAAATTCCAACTGCAATATAGGAGTCAAAGTTGTCCTGAATGTTTTGTACCATTCACTAGGGAAACCATCGATTCCTGGAGATTTGTTTGGTTTTAATCTGCTTATAGCCTTTTCCAGTTCTTCCTCAGTGATAGGATTGGTTAAGGCAGCATTTTGCTCTCTATCCAGTGAGGGTAGCTTTAACTCTTTCAAATACTCAATTATCAAGTTTTCGTCAACCTCGTCTGATTGAGAATATAGTTTTGAATAATAGTCTTTAAAACATGCACAGATTTCTTCTGGTTCATATAATGATTTGTTGCATGTTGGGTTTCTTATCTTGTGAATAGAATTTTTAATTTGCTGAGTTCTCGTACATCTTGCTAGAAATTTGGTCGATTTAGGTCCTGATTCATAAAATGTTTGTTTTGTGAGTCACAGTTTCTTCTCTACTTCCTCTCTCTCACAGAAGAAAAGAGGGACTATAGACTGTGCAATAAACTGGACTCTTAACTCATGTGCAATATAACCCATATAATAACATAACTGGACTGTCACTGTGTGTGCATCACCACGTTGTGCAGACGTGGTTGCCCCCACTCGTATATTATATATCACTTTTTGTTATTAATATTATTATTGCTATTATTATTATTACTATACTGCCATTATTTCTGTCACTGCTGTTGTTCATATTGATGTTACATAGCACAGGACAGTATAATATATTATTACTATACCACATATTACTATTAGTAGTAGTAGTAGTATATTACTACTACTATTATTATATGTAGTAGAGTGTAGTACATATAACATTACATTACTATATTATTATATTATTCATGTATATGTATGCTGTACACTGTATATGCTATATTATATTATACTACTACTATATGCTATATTGTATTATTTTATATTATAGTATTGTATTATATTATTATTATATTATATTACCTTAATGCACTATACCGTTACCACTAGCATTACCATATCCACTGCTGCTATTACTCTGTACACACTCAGGGATACAGACTTAATTTTCTGTTATCGCTACTGCCTAATTTATTGTATTATTGTTATTATTGTGTCTATTCTTAGATTTTCTATTTTATATTCTACTTTATACTTTGTATTCAAATCAGTGCAATATATGAGGAATGATGGGGATGTCAATTTCCCAGAGGGAACCTCCCAAAGGGATTAATAAAGTACTCTGTCTGTCTGTCTGTCTGTCTGTCTGTCTGTCTTGTAACATTTCATTAATCTGTTTCTTTGCCTCTTGTATCTGAGTTGTCTGGTTTTGGTCCTCGTGCTTTGATCATTGTCAAGCTCTAATTGATGCTTAAGGGCACATGACAAGCCATTGACAATTTTTTGTTGTGGTATACACAACACTGTTGTTGGCTTTTGTTTCAATAAATTGTTTGAGATGAGGAAATCACTAGTGCATGCTTCTACTTAAATGCCCTACTTTCATGATATAATATCACCTGTGCGTGAACTTTTTCCATTTTCCATAAATTTCAACTGAAAGCCAAATATCCCTAACTTTTTGTGAGTAGTGTATTTCTCTTCTTAATTTAATACTTTTTTTGTTTAAATAGTTAATACTTTTATGCTTTTTCTTCTTTCTATAGTTAAATATACTGTAAATAGCTTATTTACCATTTATCTACTGTTACTTTAGCGATGCTGTGTACTGGAAATGCCCCCGTGTGGGTCGCATAAAGGAATAACTTGTGTTATCGTCTCTCTATAGTCATGATGTTAGCTGTACACTAGGTGGCGACATGTACCTTTCAGGTTTGTTTCTGGCCCGTCATATTGTGAAGAAAAAGAAGAACGCACCAGTTGATGGCAATAATGCACGTTTGGTTGTTTGACAGCTCATGATCACAATATTAAGTAAAAAAAAAACAAAAAAACAAACGGACCCAACGTGGATGGATCAATAGCGCTGTGTCCTGTCAGTAGGCCGCTATTAATATCGTGAGTAAATGATATACGCAAATCAAAACAATGCGCGACACTGTCTGTAAAGCAGAGCACAGAAACCAGCACGAGATGTGTCTGAAAGAGATGTGTTTCCAAGCTGTCAGGAAACATTTCGCCGCTCTGAGCATCGAGGCTGTTCTTGGTAAGTGTTTTCCTGTAATGCTACTGAGCCGTGAGAACCGAACACAGAACAGGGAGTCAGGCTAACTGTTAACTGAAGCTACAAGCTAGCATGTCCCATAATGAAGTTTAACTAATTAGAGTGAGCTTTTTTCAGTTTCATATAAAAACGAGAATCGTCCAAACTTGTACAACGTTAGCTTACTTGTTACTGCACAGTTATATGTTTGTGTTGTACAGCTAGTATTACAGCATCAAGCATTCATAGTAGCCACCGTGAGTTTTTTTTTTTTGCTAATGTTACTGAGTGGTGGTGAGCGCGTTTGTTTTCAACAATGTCCTAACCAGTCTGTCTGGGTGTAGATCTTCCAGTGTCACTCATTAAGGATCTTCTTCCTCATCTGACTGTGTGTCAACTGGATGAACTCCAGCCTAGTCTGAATCAGAAAGGTAATCTGTAATTAAAGTGCAAAGATGATGTTTTGTATATTCACGTTACCATTATTGATGATGTCATTACTTTGTTTGCCTTTTCTCAGGGATATCAACTTACTCTGGATGGGTTGGAGTTCTACAAGATATGTGTGGACCTAAACATGTAGGTATAATGTCTTAAAAATCACATGTGTAGTAACATGTAGAACCCAGATGTGATGTGTCTTCTATGTTACATTTCAGGTAATAGATTTGCAAACAGAAGAGGATGCCAAACATGAAGTTATGAGAATGCTTTTTACTCTTGTATTTTATGGCCTGACAAACCCCTTTGTCAAACGAAACATCACAAATTTAAACACCCCGTCATTTTTGTGGGCTGCAGCTAAATGCATCAGACATTTTTTTCTCATTACAAGCTTGCATAAGCGCCTTCAGGGTTTAACTGCTGAGCAGCGCCCTCTTCTGAGCCTCCTAGAAAAGCGTGTCAGGAGTGTTGGTGTATCACAGTGCATTGACCTATCAAATAAGAAGACTCAAACTGCATTGTATGTCCTCCATCGTCTGCTAGACCATGGGGTGGCTAAAGAACTTGTAGTACATGTGCAATGTCCCATTGTGCTCGCCTGGCTCCTACATGGAAGGGGATCACAGTATATAAACCCTGTGTTGATGAACCTAAGGCACAGCAAACTGGCAAGCTGTGTTTCACAAGCTGCTTCAGTCAGTGCAGATGGGGCCAGTTGCAGTCCAGGTCTTCAGACCAGGACTTCAGAAGACCAGGATGATCAAGTCGCTCCATGCAAACGCTCAAAGTTGGAATCCGTGGAGGATGAAGAATCTGGAAAAGCTAACTTTAGCGTGGACCCGCAGGTTCTCTGTCAAACCTTCAGTCCATGTGATGGTCCTTCAGCAGGGACGTGTCCATGGGGGCAGATCTATTGTCTGGAAATCATGCAGTGTGTGTCCGACTCTCTTAGAGTGCTGAACAACGCCCTACCCACATTTTTCTGCCTTCGTTCTCTAACACTGCACAGCTTTTGTAAGTCTGTTAAGCACTGTGGAGTCTTGGTGCTCTGTATCTATGTTTCCCTGCTACCAGCAACAAATTGAAGTCTATGAATTTCCAATTGCTTTAGTGGGAAAAAAGTATTTTAAGCCTAGCATTGTTTACATCTATGTTTACTAGTTTGCAGTCCTCTTCCCAGTCCTCTTTTTCAGAATTACCTGTTGGATTACATTGATATTTAATATATGGATAATACATGGATGAAATATTTTGAGCATGCTGAAGTTAATGTGCCAACAAAGTGTGAACTGCAGATTGGAACAGTCAGGAGAGGAATGAAGGGATTGTGCCAGGCTGTGTTTCCCTCTGAATTTTGACATTGCCCTGCAGCACTATTCAAAGGGACCAATTTAAAATACATGGCAACTGTAAGCAGTATTATGGTAGCTAATCAGTTGACAAAACTGAAATAGAGGATTATTTCGTCTTCAGAGAATAGCTACGACACTATACGTGACAGTTGTTCTGTTGTGATTTTGTGATTTGTGAAATGATTTGTTTGTACAGCGACCTTCAGGTACTCTGATGTGTTGGCCTTGGCCAGAGCCCTGAGGCAGCTGTATGAAAGCTCCCACAGCTCCCTCACTGACGTTAGCATCGGCGTCCTGCCATACACTAATCTCATGGAGATCCTGCTGGACTCAAGCCCCAATGTGACATCCCTGCATGTGGAGATCCAGACTATGATGTGGGGACCACGCTTCTCTCCATGTCCTCCCAGGACCGCGGAGTCGGACATGTCAGGTGCAGTGAAGCTTCTACCAAAGTGAAGAAATATTTGAAGTGAGATAAGATAAACCTGTGTTTGTCCCACAGTGGGGAAATTCACAAGCAGGATTAAAAGCATGTTGTACCTGTTGAAACACAGGTTCTTTTGGAGAGATTGCTTCTGACACAGTCCACAGCTGAGTAAGAAATGCTGTAGTGGCTAGAGGGGAGCAATCTCTGTTACAGAATGGTTTCAACCTGGTTAATTTTTCAGAATTATTTTAATAAAATCTTTTATATAGCCATATTTTGATTACAAATTGTGATGTCTATGCTGTTTATTTTTATGAGTAGTAGTCACTTTATATTTCAGAGTGGACAAGAAAGTTCTGGATCTCATCCAAAAATCATCAGAAAATACAAGCGCCCATACTATCATCAGCATCTTTAAACATTTGCAAACTCAATGTGAAAGTTCCTTTCAACTGTGTAAATGGGGTTATAGTGAAAGCAGCACACTGGAGAAGTTTGATCCACAGGATGTTTGTCGTCTTTGGCGATGTTATCAAAATTGTTGTCAATTAATCTTCTGTTGATCAACTGTCAGATGGATCAAGAAACAGGAGTAGTCTAGACAAATTCAGACAGTTTGGAGAGGAAACCCCTCGGTCAGACAAAGTTATTTGGAAGAGAACTCTAAGGAAAAGTGTTAAATTATTATTAACAGCCATTTGTAACCATCTCAAACAGTTTACAAATGGAATAAGAACCACATTATGGAAATAAGAGTGAATTTGTATTTATCATAAACTGTTCACAGACTGTTTTCAAACCTTCTTTCAGCAGAGCTGCCCCTGAAGAAGCTGACCGTCAAAGTGATTGAGCTCCAATCAGATCTGCACTTCCTCACATCTGTGCTGAGACGCTCTCCACATCTCACCTCAGTTCACGTAGCTGGCATGAGATTACCAACTGGCTCCTCTCAAAGCCCACTCCTCATCACTCTGTCAGGTAATGCATCACAGCACCAGGCCACTGTGTTGTGAGATTTTCTGCTGGTGGACCCCCATTCCTAGAGAGGATGGATAGTGGATCAAAGTTAATAAAACAACTAGAAATGATTGCATTGAAGTGCAAAGTAACTGTCTGTAATAACATGTGGTCTCCTCTTAGAGTCAACCCGCTTCTTGAGGAGTCTCAACTTGGAGGACTTGAAGCTATCTGATTGTCTTCCTGAGATCCTAAATCTACTGAAAGAATGCAAATTGGAAGGTAAGAAAAGTAGAAATACTCATGACTGTCATGACTGCAGGCAATTGTTATTAGTCTTTTTCAGGAGTGTAAACTTAATACTGACAGTTACAGGGAACATAAAAGAAGATTGTTTTTTTTCTTCTTGAAAATGAAATGATACTGGTGAAGATTTTTGTAGTCTTCAGTGGGTTCCATGGCCTTCGATCCATCTGTTTTAGATTCAATTCCAGCTGCAATGACACGTTTTCACTTTTTAAAAGTCTCTCTTTGTTCTGCTCTCAGTATTTTTGTAATTTCTAAGTGAATCTCTGTGATTTGGAGTTTAGTTTCACTTCTGTGTTCTGGTATGTACCTTGACATAATAGCCTTATTATATTGTTTACTGGTCAATTTCAGCTGTGTTGGAGCAGACACAAGTTGCTGCTGTACACCCAAAGCCTTCCACCATCAAACCACTGAGAGGCTTTTGTTGTTTTAGGAAATAATGTGTTTAGCAAAAAGATAGCAGAGTCATGTAAAAGGTGTTATTCTTAAATATAGACCGGTCTGCACAACAAAATATGGACATATTGACTGCACACACTGTGCAACACATCTTAGATAAGATAAGATAAGATAAGTTAAGATAAGATAACTTTTATTGATCCCCCTTAGTAGAAATTTACTTGTCACAGCAGCAGAAACAGGCAAACAGTAACTCAAAAATAAATACCAGAAAGTGGCTAGTTAAAAAAAAACAAGAAACAATAAGTGGCAAACAATAAAGTGACAAGTGAGGTAAAGTATTTACACTATGTTACATGTTTTCCTTGTCTTTGGCATCCAGAAGTAATAGACATTCTATATTCATATGAGAATAGAGATGCTATGAATGCTATTGCACAGAAATTTCTATGGTATTGCACTGAAGAGATATTACATTATTTACAGTGTGCAGCAGAGAAGATGCAGAGAAAATGCAGTCATCACTTAAATGCAGTTGTCAACTATAATGAGGTGTTATAGAGTCTGATTGCAGTGGGCATGAAAGACCTGCGGTAGTGCTCCTTCTTTCAGGGTGGGAGTCTCAGTCTGTTGCTGAAGGAGCTGCTTAAAGCTCCCACAGTCTCGTGCAGGGGGTGAGAGGGGTTGTCCATGATAGATGTCAGCTTGGCTAACATCCTTCTCTCACCCACCTCCTCAATGGAGTCCACAGTCAGTCCAGTCCATGACAGAACCAGCCCTCCTGACCAGTTTGTTAAGTCTCTTCCTGTCCCTCTCTGTGCTCCCCCCTCCCCAGCAGACCGCTGCATAAAGAGAAAAGATAAAATGCAATGCTGTTTAGTGGAAAAACACTTGGACTGTGTCACAGCTTGATTGCTTGTGGCTGTATATGGTATGACTGCACATTTACATTGGAAAAACAGTGTTTTGTTACCAAAATTTCCAAATCCTACACATAGAGGCTTCTTTTTTATGTTTTATTTTTTAACTGAATGCAGAATGCAGGTTCGCTCGCTTGCTGTTTAGGCAGCGTAATTATGAGGCCCTAACCTATGGGTCGCCCCCTGGTGGTTGGCTGACTATTGGGTTTAGAAAGTGCTTGATTTGACATGCAACAGAGCTCGCTTTTTAAATGTTAAAATCGCAGACGATCATCTTAATTTAATCGTGGCAGCCAAAATCGTGATCGTGATTAAAATTCGATTAATTGTGCAGCCCTAGTTACTTCTGTTCATTATGTGACCCGACTCACCAAGATTAAAAATAATAGATTAATGCAAAGTTCTCAGGTTTCAGAATTTCTAAGCTTGCGTTATGCAAATGTATCACTAAGTATCACTAACTAAATATAAATACAATCATATTATCAAGTGTTATAGAGCTGTATTCTATTTGTAAAGTCTGGATGTTAATGTGGCCAACTTAGTCTTCTGACCATAATAGTTTATGCAAAGAATCAGGCAGTTATCAAGACAATTCAGGGGGGAGGGCTGCTATTTTTATTAGAAAGAATAATCCTTTTATTATGGAAAATGTTACTACAGACCAATGAGGGAGATCTGGAGAACTGGTCTTTGATATTGGCCAATGCTTATGCCCTGAAATGGGATGGGACACATGAAAATATTTTTATCCTCACTACCTAGCTTAACCACACATGTACTTACTTACTTACTTAACCACAGGCTTATTCTAGCGGGTGACCTCAACTGTGTGTTACACCCAGTACTGGACTTCTCCACCGCTCCCTACAATATATTAAAAAAAAGGACAATTAATTGCTTGTTCCAGATGTTAAATATGTCTGATCCCTCGCATTTCCTGTATCCTATTTTTACACATTACACATTTTTCTCCCCTGTGCTTCCCTTCTGTTCTTGCATAAATCATTTGCTAATTGATAGTCATTTTTTGACCTCGGTTAGAGATTGCAGGATTAACGGCATCGTCATTTCTGACTATGGGCTTGTGGTATTGCAGATATTCTTTCCAAACAAAGATACTTAGTGCCCTAGGCATTTTAGCAATATCTTGCTTGCTAATGAGGCATTAGTGAACTGTAACAATACCCAAATTGATATGTACTTGTCCATAAATGATGCTTTATGGATGTATAGATTTATGTCAGCAAATCCTTTCTGTGGGTATCCCCTGAAGCTTTTCTAAGAGGAGATATTATTTCATACATCTCTCGGAAGGGCAAGACTATTGTCATAGTCTTGGCATCTTTACATCTCTCTGAACAAATTGAACAGTTCGACTATAAATACTCAACTGCTCCTGAACTTTTCAAGGAGAGGTCATCTCTACAGACATCATTTTGACCTAATAACCACTGTAAGATTTTATTCCTCTCCCTGTACTTCTGAGTCAGTCTGTTATCTACTAAATTTATCACAACATAAATTTATTTCAAGTAGGTGAATCATTAATGGGACAGTATGAAAAACCTTTTTCACAGAGGAAACCAGAACAGCCTTCTGGCAACTGAGTGACTGTAGAAAAAACACCTCTCTTTTTTATAATTAAAAAGAAAAACATATTTTATTGTTTATTTATTACTTTTCATTAATGTTTACCAGCTTTTATATATCATGCATTCCTCACATCCTAATCAACCACTACCTGAGGCAATTATCTCTCTAGATACTGAAAAAGCATTTCATAGATTTGAATGGGGGTACCCATAGTGAGAGTCTAGAGTCAGAGTCAGTCCAATCTTCAGTGCATACCAATAATATTCATTACCGTATTTTCCAATGCAGCTAGGTTCCTTATGTTAGATTAAAGAATTACATTTAAGTTATAGTTACATGCTGATGATTTATTGTTATATACAGTATAACTGATCCCCAATACTTTACCCCACATTACGACTGTGCTAGGTCACTTTTAATGAGCATTCTAGGTTTAAGATTTTCAAAGAATGGGCTTTTTCTTGTCAATTCTGTGCCGCAGTCATTCTCCTTTTAAGGTGACCACTGACTCCTTACTTGGAAGTAGTTGTAGCTGGAAAGGACTTCTTAAGCTTGCAATGAAGGGGCCTTTGACAAATTGTCTGTGCTTCCTCCCTCATAGGCAGGCAGAATTAATCTAAATAAGATAAACATGTATGCATTTATTCTGTTTAGAACTATACCAGACTTTATCAACAGACTTTTTAACATCTCAATAAAATGATCTCTTACTTTATTTGGAATAAGAAAGAACATTGTATTCCTAAGGAATTTTTACAAAGACTTTTGATTAGTGATGAGTGGGTGGTATGACTTTACTACAGTTCCAGTTATATATTGGGCAGAGAACTTCAAAGCTCTGGCATACTAGCTTCAAACCTACACCGACGATAAGCCCCCCTTCCTGGGTATAGATGGGGGCTGATGGCATGAGAAGGGTATTGAGAATCTCCTCATAGCCAAAGTTCTTGCCTCATTTGATCAGCTACTCAGCTGATATATATTTGATATACAGAGTAGTGGTTATTAAGAGGTTTGGGATTGAGCCTGTAACCATACAGGATAATTTTGTGCAAACCCTGAACAGCAGTTTACAGATATTTTATTCCCAGCAGCTCCATCTCTTAAATGCACACAATGTTATTTATATAAAATCGTCATTTATGCAGTTGGCCTCTCTGGAGCTGTGGTGGGCTGATTTGAATGCACAATTACAGACATTGAGTGGATATATTCTCATATTATTATCACATATTCTATTTTGTTTGTCTGTATATTTTCTTGAAAAAGCATATTTAGTTTTTAGGGGAAAAGACAAAACCAGAACCAAAATAGAAAAATTGATTAACGCATCTTTAAGAGCACTTATAATGGACTTTATTCATTTCTGTCATTGTGCTTTCTACACGACTAGGTCTGAAACAGATTTCAGTCCATGTTTTATAGTTTGAGTGAATCCTTTGCCCTTTTTCCTCTCCCTCTCAGAGCTGCGCTTTAATGACTGCCGCCTTCTTGAGAAGTGGAGCAACAAGGAGGAGAGTTTGTGGCAGCTGGTGGCTGCTCTGAAGACAGTGCCTTCTCTCCACACACTCAGTCTGGCTCAGAATCGGTTAGGTGAGCACATCCTTCATCCATCTTTCGTACATCTGTCTTTGCACTAACAGGAATCAATTCAGGGATACTCAGGTGCCAGTACTGCCTCTGGACTATGGGCTGACACCCTGCTGGGGAAGCACTGTCAAGACATCTCTGCTTGCTCATCTTTTCTTTAGGCTCTGTGTATTGAGATCATGACAGTAAACTTGTTTCTTATGATGTCAACTTATAGGTACTTATATGTACATATTTATCTTTGTCTATGCGCCTGAGTTGGGAACAGAACAGAACATCAAATGAGGAATAATGCCAACATCCGTATCCTTTTTATGATATGGATTATGGTATTGATTTGGATTTTGCCACTCTATATCAACTTAATTCGTACATACCATGTGTACAGAGTAAGTGATTGCTGTGACAGTCCTCCCACAGCAGCACTTCACTATAAGTGGCACTTCTGCTGCAGAAGCGTCATAAACAGCTTATTTATAGCAGAATTGTGTGTCTCAGTCCTGCACTGATACAGTCAAAACAAATGGAACTTTACTTACGGTGTGAGGGCATTGGCCGTTCCAAAATTGCATTTTGGGCCTTAATTACAGCGCCACCACCTGGCTTATTGGGCTCACATATCTTGGGAAACAATTGCACATATCTTACATCAGCTGAGCGAAGTTTCATGTTTCTAGCTCATAGCAATTTGAGCCACTGCAGTAGAAAAATAATAATTATTCACCAGCACAAAGACAATAAGGTTCTACACCTTCGTTTGAACCCTAATAAAAGAATTAATAACCTGGTCAGTTTAAAACAAGACTGATGAATGCTATGTATTATGATGTATCTCTAACTCATTAATAGTTTTAAAAGCAAATGTTTCAACTGTGTAAACTAATGTCACTGCTTGTTTGAACAGCCAAGAACGTGTGTGTGCTGGCAGAGCTGTTCTCCGGATGCTCACCAAGCTCAATTAAACGACTTGACATCAGGTAGGAGCTGCAAACAGCCTTCAACACCTCTCTGCTGCTCTTGAGTAGTTGATGTACCACTGGTTCAATTGATTAACACACAGAGTATTTCAGTTTTTAACATCAGCCAGTAATTTATGAGTCAGCTAGGATAAATTCAAAAGCCTGCAGATGGGCTCCTGACCTCAAGGTTTGTGTACACTGTGTTTAGTGTCACTCAGTGCCACTTCAATAAAGTGTTCACCATACACCTAAAAACATCATTTGTCCATAATATCATGTTTTATCCAGCCCATCCATTCATTTTGATATGTGTGGTAGTACAAACACATTTCAGATGAGCGAATTTAGATCATTTCCAAACATACATATACAATAAACAACATGCATTAATGTATGAAGCAAGGCAGAAAAACAGTTATGGATTGACTGAAAATACTCAAAAACTGCATTGCATTCTCCCAGTAAATATTTTAGTATTTCGCTTGCATCACACTTGTTAAAACACAGGAAGACTTCATCCCAAATCACTGGGAATGAAAATGTCATTCCAAGTTAATTGACGAGGCGACTTTGTCCCAAAAACTGCAAATTGCATATCAAAATACCCCTAATGAATCATACTTAATCCTCCCACCGTCATTATATTCAGAGATGTGTAAGAAAAACTGTACAAGCTGTCAACAACAGTCATAGTATGCAGCCATATTGTAGCCTTCAAGTAATATATTGAGAATAAAAGCACAAATTCTCCTGCCTTGTACTTGATCCTCACTTGCATTAATGCGTGTTGCAGCATAATATTGGTGTTGAAAAATTTTTTTTTTTCTTCTTCTTTCTTGTTTCCTCTAGTTTGCCCACAATGATGGCATTGCATTTTACATTTTTTTATAGTACCCACTGTATTTCAGGGGCAAGTATTATAGTTTTTACTTCACAACATTTTTTTGACATTTATGGTTACTTTGCAGATTTGACATTTTACATATTATATTATTAGCTCATAAAATATGAGGCATTGTTATAGATTTAACTACCAAACAGTATAGAAGGTAGTTAAGCTTAGCTACATACATACTTTTACTTTAGTAGCATTTTGCTGATAATGCTTCTGGACCTTTACTTAAGTGAACTTTTGAATGCTGGACTTTGTAACTTCCACCACTGGTATTCAGTTTTTGTATTAAACATTCTATCATTTCCATGTGCTGCATTTGGCAAGAACAGTTCGAACTTCATTCAGCCTGCTGAGCTGCTGGAGTTCGCTGAGAGACTGAGGACACATCCTCCCTCAAACCAACTGACCCTGGACCTCAGGAAAAACCCAGGAGATCGAGACCTCAGCACATGGAACACGGCAATGGAGAGGCTCCGTCCATTCTGTGTTCTGCTGTTTGAAGGATGGACATCCACTAACACAATGGCAGATCACATCAGTAATATGTGAACATCTGAGTATCACACACTACCTGTAGGGTTCAAAGGAGACTGTTCAAAGTTAGTACTTTATGTGAAATTTCTGTTTGAAAGAGAAGAGTGACTGGTCAGTTTGACTTCAGTTCGATTTCCTTCCATTCTAATGAGTTTCACTTTTCAAAAAACCCACAAAACAGCATAGAAACACACCTGCAGCATGAGTCATTCCTTTTTTGTTTTTCTGTTAGTCACTATATTGTTGCAGTATTTTTTCAACATGTCTGTATACACAACTTCCATTAGGTCTGAATTGTTAGCTAAAGTGCAACATGGAAGTCAATGAGACTACATACTATACAGAGCTAACAGACCTCAAGTCCAAGGTCTTATTTTACTTTATTCTTGTTACATTTCTTAATTGTAACGTTAAATTGGTTCTTTTGTATCAAAATGCACAGTGGCACCGCTGGAAAGTAAAAGATCATCACATGTTCGTTTGACATTTGAATCATTTATTAAACCAACATCTGTTACATTTCCAGAGTCTTCCCTTGGACAGAGTGTGAGTGACAGTGGACATTAAGATACAACTGAAAAATCTGGAGGATTGACGTCGAGGTGAAGAGCAGCTTCCGAGCTGCTGTTAACACCTTCTCTTCATTGTCATTTTCTTTACATTAGACGAACAGCATCGACACCGACTACCAATTCATCATTAGTAGGAACCAAGTAGAAAAAACAATCAGAAAAACAGATTAAAAAGAGTTTAATCTTTTTCTTAGTTGATTTGTAAAGCTAAATACTGTAACACTTATTTTCTGTAAATTCAGTTTGTTTTCCTTGTATATTTTCATATTTTAGTAAATTCAAGTCGAAGAGAGTGAAGACCCTTTGTCTGCATGCTAACTGGTTGATTTGCTGGGTCTATCTACAACGATCTCTTACATAAAACAAAGACACTCTCACAAACACACACCACATGCACACTCATACACACTGCCGCAGCACTTCGACCGGCCTGGTTATCTCCAAGGCTTTTCATTTGCTAATTGGTTTAAAAAAATTGGACCCTGACAGGCTTATAATTGTAGTTCACACATTGTATCTTATTAATAAGCTAGTTCCAAATTCATCTACGTATGAACAGGGGTTTGTATTGAGTTCTGGCACCTGTTAGGCAACTTTTTAAAAAACAAGGAAATCACGCTGATTATCTTATTGGTCTTTTTTTTGTGTAGATTACTAATATAGGTTACTATTCCCATATGTAGTATAACAACACTGTCCAGTTTGCTGTCTAAATGTTTTGATTGCTGGGTTTGACCCTACAATACATCACCTATGAAATAGTCACAGCCCCGTTCTGATTACCACTAGGCCATTGATGGTAATGTTTTTCTTGCATTTAAGAGCCAAGGTGATTATAAGAATGGGCTGGTTGATCTCATGGTCATATTGTAGAGTCCAACATGGAAGAAGCTGTCTCTTTGGTCCTAATGTTTGCAGCGCGGGTCACTGATCGATGTTGATGCAGCTTCTGTATAGCTGACTTCTGCAACCCATAGTCTAGACGATGCGTGAAAGAATGTTTCTCTGCACATTTCTGGTTTGCGCAGTCCAGAATTCAAACTTTTCTTCAGACAAATCACTTTTTTTTTGGAGTATGAATCAGACATACAGTTACAGATATTGGGGCTTCAAAACACTTTCTGGTACTTGAATTATTGTTAGAGATCTAAAAAGGGCATTTTAAACCCTCTTATCAATGTGAGGAAAATTTACACTTTTAACAAGACTTTAAAAAAAAAAAAAAAAGAAAGAAAAAACCAACCACCCACCCTGTAACGTTAACCTCCACAGCAAATTTTGACTGTTACATATGGTCCTTTCTCTTCTCTTGTTTGTCTATATACTTATTTTTACATAGTCTGTACACTGTCAATGTACACGTTATCTATGTGGAGTTCATATGTCAGAGTGAGTGAGCTGCACAACACACACACACGCAACAGTGACACACAGTCTGCACAAAAAAAAGTTTCATTTACACAAAGATTCATGGTGAGACTGAGTGTTATCTGGACCTTTAAGGTGGAAGTTTGTGTTTTTCCAGGATGGTCCGTGTGTGTGTCCTCATGAAGCGTTCACAATCATCCTTTTAGTTGTGTCACAAGAAACCCAAATTAATCAAACTGGTACAGCAAGATTTACACAGTCATACATCAACACGTATGTGCCCCACCATATTGAAAACTATACTCGATCATACATACACACGTGCTGTAACAGAAACACGCACACTGGAGCCTACAATACAATATCTCGAGAAGGCATTAAGGAAATATCCTCAAATAAATAAAAAAATAATTTAAATCATAAAAAAGGGTTAAAAAAAAACAAATCTTGTTAAATACAGCAAAAATTTCAAATGAATACAATAAACAACAATACTTGCTGATAAGACAAAGAGCATGTGGATGCAAGGGTACATTTTGTAAACAATGACAGACAGAAAGACGCACACAGGCAGACACATTCACAAATCATTAGTGAGCAGAAAGGCCTGTTGGGGCTCAGTGGTAGGTCAGATTGGGTGAGAGGATGCGGCTGGGGGGGGGGTTTGTGGGAGAGCTGGCACTTCTCAAATCCCTCCCAGGAAGAATGAGCATGCTGTGCTTTGTTTCAACAGAATGGATGGGGCCTTATTGGCAGTGCTGCTATCATCCATACTACTGTATGTCTTGCTCATGGGTTCAGGTTGGCTGTAGGCAACAGCTATAGTGACTGGACCAAATACTGTGGCGGGTGGACAGTCATGATCAGATTTCTTCAAGATGACCTGATGCTAAAGTATTCAAGATTGTGATTGGATAAATTTACATGTTACAACCAGGGATAGGCAGTCATCCATCATGGAGCCAATGTAAGAGTCACTGGCTAATTTCTGTTGTTGGCACAAGTTCAGCCAGTAAGTAGGAACTAAACTGGTCTTCCATGTGACATGAAAGCCCACCCATGTGCTGAGTGATTAGAACATGGACAACAAATTCCACCTGTAGGGTTGATTACTGACTCCAGTGCTGCACATGAATAACTACGGTAAAATAAAATAAAAACACTGTTGTTCAGTTTAATACAATTAAGGGTTTGTCTGCTACAGTCTTACTTGCTCTAGACGAACAGTAGCTTATGATGTCTAACATTAGTTAATATTATCAAACTTTAGATCTCTGCTTACCGGACGTCACTGAGTCGGTTTGATGACTTTATGAGCCTCCTCTAGTTCTCTTACTGTAACACTGTCTTTTATCATCCATCATTACCCAAGTTGTCACTTGTGGCCTCAGTGGAAGGTGTTCAGCTAAATTTGGATCGGCTCACTTCAAGTTTCAGAACACAGTAACACTGCATCCATGTCAGCCGTTTGTTAACAAATAAAACCAGATACAAAGAATCCGTTCATTTTAATATTCTGTTTTGATTGTGTTGTGTTAATAGTGGATTTCATGTCAATGCCAGCTTTGGTGATGTTTGTGATGTTTTTGCCAAGTGGGAGATATCGACTGTAAATTTGTACGAGACCAGTGAGATTTTCCACTTTATTGACAGTGAGCACTTGAGCACAGTGGATGGCAGTTGGAGTCGTGTGCATGCCAACACTCAGAGCAGAGAATATGATAAAGTTTCAGCACTGAGACTGTTGCCAGTCAGTATGGTGTATGCAAAACTCTTTGCATGGGGCCTATATACTGCACAGTGTGTCGCTGATTCCAAATTCTTCATCTGTTGTATGTACTAAAATTATGGAGAGTACTACATACAGTATTAGTAGTATGTAAATGTGGAGTGTGAAAGGTGTTGCAAACACCATTTACAGGACTGTGATCAGGGTTTCTGCAGGGCTCATCAGGTTAATATTTTTTAAGACCTTTTTAATATGACATAGGATGCTATTTAATACCAATTTCATGACCACACCAGCCAAAGTATGAAATTATGATAGAAAACTAGTAGAGACAATATGGCCTAAAATTCTGTTAAATTAATTTTTTTGTCACTATTACCCAGGAATATATAATAATAACACCTAATGGTATAATTAATTAATCAATAAATGAATGGATAGGGTAACCAGTTTCCTAGCTTCTGCAGCCAGCAGTAGTGACAGTGTTGGTATGATGGCACTGAGTGAAACTCCACAAAGATGGATTGGACAGCCTCCTGCAGTCCACAGCAACTATCCTACTTTTAGCTTATAAGTGTGCCTGCAGTCAGATTCAACACTATAACTAACAATACCACCTATAGCAGGCGAGAGAAGACATTAGACTTCTATATCAGACTAGAATAGACTTTTTAAAATTAGATTTAAGACTTATTTATACCATCAAAGGCCTTTTTTGTGCAAAACTAAATGTAATGATTTTTCAAGATCTGCAGATACCCCGAATGATACAACTTGTGGAACCAGTGGTCCTAACACAGTCAGCTACAAAGCAGGATGAGTGACAACCCAGATTGATAAGAAAATGGTGTTCAGTATGTTGTATTTACTTCATACTTCCGACCTACCTGTACTAACAATTCAAACAAAGCTACTGTGATTATAAACTCAACATAGTGTTGTGTTGGAGCCTTGAAGTCAAAACAGAACTCGAGGTGATTTAGTGTCCAAGTTCTCCTCACTTGATGGCTAAGTGGTCAAAAGAGCAATCAACTTATCGCTGTCTTCCTTTCCAGCTACACTTTTTTTTAAAGTCAGGTTGTGGGCAGGCAACATTTGACTAAGAGAATGAAGTAATGGTTTCACCAAATGTTTTGTGGTATGGTGTCTGGCCCATGGAGACAGCACAAATTCAACCATTTTGAGACAAGATCAAGATGGAGGAGTAAAAAGCCTCTGTGTTGAGTTCTCAGCTCCAAGTTGTGGCAGTGTAAAACATGAGCCTATTGCCGCCAGTGAAAACGATGTTGGATGCAGCTTCACCTTTTCACCTGGTGTCTGAGGCATAAATCCAGCAGGATCAATCCGATAAAGTACTGATGCAATGGTAGAGTTAGGCTTTATATCTTGTGAAAATCTGATGCTGAACCCTATGTACAGTATGCATTGCGTAGCCAGTGTATGTGAGAGATTATAACACCTGTGGGAGAATATGTGTGCAATGTATGTTTGAATGAATGCATCATTCATCTCAGTGATAATACTTGCTTTGTGTTAGACAGTATTGTATACTGTATAGGGTGGAATCCTGGGACTAGACCTAGTACTGTATTTATACGTGTGTGCAGGTACTGACGTGTGTATAATGCGTGTGTCCATTTGAATATGACTGTGTATGTGTGCTTAAGCAGGGAAAAGCAAAGAGAAAAATCAGTTCATCTGAAGATTTAAAATGAACGTTTGAGGTCCTAAACTCTGAATGTGCCCATGAAACTAACATATGAATCCAACAGAATGATGAGATCCCTGCTAATTCCTTTATACTGTATGTATATATTGTATTCATGTATGTGAAGGCACATACAGTACTGTTATCGTATGAAAACCTTGGAACTCCAATACTGGCATTTTCCTTCTGTAAATGTCAGTTGAAATACTACATCTATAGAAACAGAAAAAAAACACCTGGTTCAACTCAAAATGTACAGTGGACAAACTTAAAAACAAGGCAATTTTTGTTAGTTCCAGAAAAGTAAACATGTTGGAGAGGCAAGGTAATTCACCCAGCAGCAAGGATGTGTATGTATGATGTTCCTGTGCTGGGGGAATGTGTAGGGGCCTGTAATGGAGGGGGTTAAAGGGAGCATAGAGGAGGCTGGGGGTTTAGTATGGAAGTGTGGCTGTTTGTGTGGTGGGGGGGCTATAGGATTCCATCCATGAAGCTGGTGTCCAGCCGTTGGATTAGCACCCGAATGAAGGACATCTCCTTGCGGGTGTTCTCAAAGATCACCCTGGGGTCGTCGGATTGGCAGCGTAGACAGTTGGGAGCCATGACCATGGCCAGGTTGTTCACATCCATCTTGGTGATGGCCACATTGGCAGGCTGAGCAAATACCTACGCACATAATGTAGAGCAGAATATTTTAGAGGTTGCTTCAAGTCAGATGTAAGACATTTCAAACTTTATTGATCCCAAAGGAAATTCTGCTGGGCTAATGTTTATACTAACACTTCAGTCATTTTGATCTGAGTCTTTGATATCTGGTAAGGAGTTGTTTGGTGAAGTACAGTGTCGAAAAAAAGTTAGCTTTGTAAATGGTGACATTCCAGCATTAGAAAAATAAACCATATAGTTTTGCATGTGAGAAATAGATCCTTAATCTTTGACCAAATGTCAATAAAACAAAAGAAATTGTTAACTTCTGTTAACTTCAGGGAGGTCAGAGGAAAATCCTATTTGCATTTCCCTCAATGGGCCATCTGTTGAAATCCTGGACAATTTTAGATTTCTTGACTTACACATCACAGACACCCTCACATGGTCTCTCAAAGCCAACTTTTTGCTCCTTCCATCTAAATAAATGTTACCAGATAAAATCTCATAGCCTCTGTCTCACTAGCAGTTTCTATCCACAGGCAGTCAGGTAGCTGAACAGCTGATGCGCCCATGCCTTTGTGTTAAGGAAAAGTGAGAGAGCCAGAGTACAAGAATTGTCATTGTATTTTTAATACACACAACAATAAATTTAATTGAAATAGTTTTTTTGTATAGATTTTGTTTGGGGTTTTTAACTTCCAGTTACACATATGAAGGGGGGATGCATGAGGAGAGGTATGTTTGGGAGCTCCGCCAAGGAGGTTATTTTTTTGCCACGTTGATTTGTTTGGGTGTTTGTTTGCAACATTAACTCAAAAAGTTATGGACAGATTTTGATGAAGTTTTCAGGAATTATCCTTTCTGGGACAAGGAACAAATGATAAAATTTGGGAGGTGAGGAAATGTTGATTTTCAGGTATAACTATTAAACAAAAAATGAAATCAATGTGATTCCAATTGCTAAGGGTATGTTTTCATGGTCCAGGAATCCATTGAAATAGACAAATCAAAGGTAGGACTAATATTTTGGGGTGTAAGTCACAATAAACTGGGGGAACTGTGCTGCTTGGCGGAGGGCTGCGCTTTTCTAGTTTGTTTGATTGACAGGATCATGCTTGTTTGTCCCACCTCAGCTCCAGTGCTATCTCTTTCTAATTTATGGAAAGGATCAATTCCTGGCTTAATGTTCATATTACAACCAATGTTGCAGTGCCACTAACAGAAGCCGTCATCACCCAATATATTAGTAAGTAATGATATTGGTGTAGGACTGTGTAAAATGTATTTCTGGTAAACTCTGTGTGTGTGTGTGTGTGTGTGTGTGTGTGTGCGTGCGTGTGTGCCTGTGTGCCTGTGTGCGTGTGTGTGTGTTACCTGTAGGAAGCGAATGAGGTAGCAAAGCACCAGTTTGTTGATGTGTGGCAGACCCAGCACCACATTGACAGCTGCCTCTGGGTTGTCATAGTGATTGATACACTCTTCATAAAACTCATGAGGGATCAGTGGCTCCTCCAGCTCCCTGTACCAGAGCTTCAGCAAAGATGCTGGGGACACGCAGAGACAGAGACATGACTGTATATGATAGTCCTGACAGTAGTGTGGAACCAGAGGCAGGTCCACAAAAGACCGGCAGTGACGTCAGTGAGTTCATATGTGTTCGGCAACATTCTCCAACAGGGTGTGTGTGTGCTTACCTGGGATGTGTGGGTCTTCCAGTCCTGTGGGGATTTTCCATTGATCCACTTGCAACTTGAGGGCATTGACTTCATCTATGTCCCCTGGTACCCTTGGGGTCAAAGGTCACAGGTGGTTAAACTTTCACTCTCATTTTCTTTGTATTTCTTTATACCCTGGTTTTTACAAAGTTGTGTGTAAACCATAGACTGTATAAAATATGGACGTAGTGTCTGTGACGTCACCCATAGGTTTCTGAAGAGCAAAAATGAAGCAAATCGTAGTGCGTAGCCATCTTGGTAACCTACCTCTGGTTACTCCAAATATGGACAAAGAGGTGGAGCGAGGGCGGAGCTGAGGCGGGTCCAATGGTCCTATGTCCATATTTGGAGTACCCGGAGGTAGGCTACCAAGATGGCTGCACACTACGCTGCGCTATTTGCTTCATTTTTGCTCTTCAGAAACCTATGGGTGACGTCATGGACACTACGTCCATATTTTATACAGTCTATGGTTTAAACCAGCATTATCTTCTTGTTAAACTCAGCAGCACTCTCTGTTCTGTTCTGTTCACAGTCCCTTTTGTTCCCTTCTCTCACTCACCTGAAGATGCCTTCTGTCTGGTCTCCATTCAGACCCAAAACCTCTTCAGAAAGGCGAGTCTGCACCCAGGGGAGCTGACTGTCTGGATACCGCTCCTTCTGCAGCGCCATCACCTCTTCCAAGGAGGAGCCGAACATGGAGGGACTAAAGATGGCATTCCTGGCATGCTTGATCTCCTCCGGACAGGGCTTCTGCAGGCCCTGGAGAGACACACACACACACACACACATTGCATTGCATTGCATTGAGGAGCTGACAGTTACATATCCTATTATCAGCCTTGCCAGCACACCACTGGAAATCTTATAGAGACATTTAGTTGTTTATGAATCCTTGACCTGAGGATTTACCTTTTCACTCCCTCACTGCAAAACGATTCCACCAAACACAGCGGACACACACCTACCATCAGAAGAGACCACCTTTCAGCACATACTGAGGCTTACAGCGGTCTGATGAGATCAGCACACAAAGCAATATTTCCACAGACTAAAAAATAAGTTTCATTCCACATGGGGACAGCAAACACACCTCACCTTTGTCTGATATTGACTGTTTGTCCACAGAAGAGGACAAACAAACAAACAACTGGGAATACAACCAGGGTATGAACCCTCATCTCATTCCAGAAATAAATCTACAGCAGTGGAGCTCCACATACCAGAAAAAGACCATAGCAGTAATGGTTAGAATTCCCTGTCGACAGGGAATACAGAGAACTGACACAGGACTTTATCTACTGGTGCCAGAGGAACCGCCTCCAGATCAACGTGGGGAAAACCAAAGAACTGGTGGTGGATTTCCACAGGTGGCCTCACTCCCCTCCAACACCAGTGAACATCCAGGGAATGGAGATTGAGATGGTGACTTCTTCTAAGTAGCTGGGTGTTCACCTCAACAATAGACTGAATTGGACTCACAACACTGCTGCACTTTACAGGAAAGGTCAGAGCAGACTCTATCTGCTCAGGACACTGAGGTCTTTTGGAGTGCAAGAGGCCTCCAGAAGACCTTCTATGACTCTGCTGTTGCATCAGTCCTTTCCTACGGAGTAACTTGCTGGGGCAGCAGCATTTTTTATCTTGCTGCTGTAACACTGTAAATTGCCCCATATTGGGACTAATAAAGGAATATCTTATTTATCCTGCGTTAGTCCAGGTTAGATCCATAAATATTTTTATTTAAATCATTGTTTTGCCATTCTAAGATTTTATTTAGCAGAGACTTTTATTCAAAGTGATGTACATTCACATACTACGGAGCCCCTTAGGGGACATGGGGGAAATTTTTTGAAGGGTTAAAAAAAAAAAAAAAAAAAGAGTTTAGTTTATTAAGTTTATTGAGATCTAGCAAAAGTGTTTACATTAGGAGCATGTTCTTCCGGGAATGACAATAGACACAATCATTGAGTTGTATGTACCGGTGTTGATTTTTTGTGTTGAACGTTCGCAAAAAGGGAGACATGGAGGACGATTTGGAGCGCTTCCTCAATCAACACATGCTCCTAAAGTAAACACTTCTGCGAGATCTCGCAATACTTTTTGCGAGATCTTGCAAAGCTTGATCTTTTTTTTTTTTTTTTACCCTTCAAAAAAATTTCCTCCATGTCCCCTAAGGGGCTCCGTAACATACTGATGGAACAGTCATCTGGGGCAATTTTGGGGTTCAGTATCTTGCCCAAGGTCACTTCAACACATAGATTGGGCCAGGGATCGAACCACCAACCCTCTGATTGGAGGACAACCTCTCTACCTCCTAAACTACAGCCGCCCCTTTGTTGTTGTCACAATGGGTTGGTTATCACTAAATCTGGTTAAGCATTTAATTTGGTTATTAATTTTCCTCTTCAGAGTTGGTTCCCCTGATGAGTATGAGCCTGAAATAAATGCAATAAATTCTCCTACAGTGAAAAACATGGGTTCATTCACAGGAGCTTATTAATGTGCTGTTAGAGGTTAGCAGGTTATCACCAGACAAACACAGGGAGTCCTAAAGGTGACAAATGATCTCTGTCAGTCGCCTGCTGAGATTCTGGCACTAAATGCTACACAGGCTCTGAGCCAAGCTGCTGCCTGAGCCAACACACTCATACAACAATACACACACATACACACTCATATGTGACGTATAATGCCAAAACCATGGGGATTTATGAGCTGCTATAAGAGCCTTCACTGTTCTGGTTTTAGGCTTCCTAATAGATAGACCTGGCTGCTTCCATTCAGCCAAAACAGCATTATTGAGATCCAGCCCTGATGTTCTGTGATGAGGCCTGGCTTGCACTCTTTCCAGTTCTCTCTGAAGGTGTTGAGGTCAGAGCTCTGTGGAGGCCAGTCAAGGTCTTCCACACCAAATTAAGAAAAACATTTCTCTATGGATCAGATTATGGCAGAGTAACCTTATTTGCAAATAAAAAAAATTATGATTGGTTTGCAGGTTGTGTCTGTATCATGATGACAATGACTCAGGTGATTGTGGGAATTTGGAACTAACAGACATGGATAAAAAAAATGGTGGAGGATTGGAGCAGCAGTGTGAAAAGCTCAAGAAGGAAAGTCTAGCCTGGACTTCGCACTTCAGAAAAACATATTGACAAACTTGACTTTTTTCAGAAATCCGCTCGCTACTTTAAGGGATCTGGGCTTGATCCCAAATTAGACTCTCAGTTCACCTGTGCTGAATAATATTCTGTTATCATGGTCACTGCACAGGGGTCTGAGGACAGTCTCGCTACTCTTGCTTCTGTGTACATACAGTATATTACCTCCTCTTGCAAATGTAAAACTGTCAATAAAAAAAATGTATATTTGCCTGTTATACTGTTAAACCCACAACAACTAAGATATAACAATGTATGAGCACATCTTACTTCTTTTAAATGAAAAGTCTGGTGACGGTCTATATTTCTCAAACCTAAACCAAATGTTTATGTATCATCATGGCAAGGACTTAGTTATCAAAGCCTCATATATCCTGTTCCAACTCACTTCACTGGTTTGGGCCTGCTGTGGAACCAGCTTGGCTTGTGTGTTAGACAAAGAATTAGTGAAACATAAAGTTATTTGCATTGGTTGATAGTAGGATTAGTGTGTACATACACTGCAAGCTACTCTTGGAGGAACGTACATTTGTTGTGATGTAAAAGCCAATACTTTAGCTGCTACCTGTCCAACAGAAAACAGGCCAACTCTGCATCACTCTTCATCCCCATCCTCTCCTTCAAGTGACTGAAAGCAGGTGAAAACCAACCCTAGATTCACTTCTGTTTTGGAATGAGCTTTGTCTGCTTGCCATATTTGCATTTTCTGATGCTGTGTCCACCAATTTTGTAGCTTCCTTTTGGATGCATGCTGGCCGTCTGGCCTGTGATCACTATCTTTTTTTGAAGTCCCAGCCTCACCTGTTGTTGGCTGGGGGCTGCATACCCACTGCCCAAATGTTGCAACCCAGAAATGTCCAGAATACGAAGATAAAATAAGAAGAAAATAAGAAAATACCAGTAGAGTATCTGCAGATAAATACACTGCCACACACTTCGAATGGGTCATGACTGAGAGGGATTCGTTTTTGTGCATGTATACATTGTTGAAATTAGGTTTGTTCCCTTGCTATGTTCAGAAATGACAACATGAAGACAGAGACAAAGCTGCTTACCTTCTTGGCTCCAGTCAGAGCAGCTTTTGTCAGTTTCCTGTAGCAGTATTTAGCATAGCTGCTAATGGCCACTCCTGGAGCAACAGAGAAAAGAAGGCATATTCATCATTTGAAGATTTTCTATTTTGTCATTTTTGAATGCATATACTGGTTCAACAGAAAAGAATCATTCAGTTCAGAGAGTTTGAATTCTGTTAATAAGGACAGGGTCAGAGATAAGCAACCTGCATACCTGGGCAGTGCTGCACAGGAGTAGAGTATGACCCAGATGGTTTTCTTTTATGAAACCAGATTACAATTTAATCCAGATTTCATTCATTACAAGTAGCATAAAGTAGCAAAAAAATGTTTACGGTATGTAATCGGTAGGTCTGTAACTCCAAACTAAGCCTGGGTGAAGTGAATGGAAAAAAATGGACTGATATGATTTCTGGTTCATTCTGTGCTAACACTGGTCAGCTGATGAACGTTATCATTTTGTGTACCTGTAGGGGGAAGCAGTGCACCAGTACAGCTTATCTGTGCCTGACAGTTAAGCACAGAGCAGAAACAGGAACACTGAAAATGCACTGTGAGATAGTCTATTGAAGACTGCCAATGCTGTTGTCTTTCACTGTGTCTCCCACTCATGGACAACAGTTATGGGATGTTATTTTGTAGCTGACATGTTGTTTGTTGGGCTTCAGGTTTATAAAGCGTCAATATAGAACTTTCTATCGCAACTGAAATTCTATCTGGGATTGGGGCTTGCAGGTTATTGATTTTCTGTTTAAAATAAGATTAGTAAGTGGTCTGAAGACATTTGCTGGGTTGTATATCCATATCAATTTCCCTCCCTCCCTTCCCTGTTATTTCGTTCGGGAATTCACCAAAGACTGTTCTCAGTGCATCTGAGATCAATACATCAGACAAGCATCACATTCTCAAGCGGCAAGTCCAGAGAAAACTGTTCTTATACATTTTGTCACAGTTTTGCACCCAGGTTTTGGTTTTATGTCACAGTTTTGCACCCAGGTTTTGGTTTAGACTTTGTTTTTGTTCCACCTTAGTTTTGTTGTCACACTTCATCATGCCATTGTCTCTGTTCTGCCATTCTGTTCATGTCATAGTTCTTTCAGTTTAGTCCTGTTGTTGTCCTGTCCTGTCACATGTAATGTTTAGGTTCTGTCTGTTCTAGTTCTGTGTTCTGGTTTCTGTTCTGTTTGCCATATTCTATGTCCTGTGTCTTGTCTCCGATCCATGTCACTTACCAGCCACACCCACCTCATCATATCACCTGTGTTTTCTGTTCATGCTAATTACCACCACCACACTATTTAACTCAGTTGTTTTTTGTTAGCAGTTGCCAGATCGTCATCATTTCATGTCACGTTTTGACCACGCTCTTTATTCCACGTTCACGTTTTGTCTTCATGTTCATGTTCACGTTCACATCCTTGTGCTGCATTACCGTAAGTTTTTTGGATACTTTGTTTTATTTTTATTAAAGACGTTGTTGAGCAGTGATTTGTGTGATGCGTTTGAGTCCGCACCCGCCCGCCATGACACATTTTGGTAACAGTGTAAATTCCTTTTTGATGACTATAAATATGAATTACACATGCAGTATCATTATCACTATCATTATAATTCATGTTTCCATCTACCTACTTATATGTGAACAATTCTATATAGTGAAGCCTTTCATTGAAAAATTGAAACTAGAAACAACTGTATTTATAACCAAAGCTTTCACACTGAGATTTAAGGCACATAAGATCCATGAATATTCACTGTCCGTGTACTAAATAGCTAAATGATGCTGGTGACAGTTACACCTGATGGAAAGCTAGACTGAGTGGGAGGCAGCTGGAGTATGGTCATAGTAACACCATCAGTAAACTGACCATGAGTTTATCAATCAGGTGGTTATATGTAAGGTTCATTTTACTCATTTACTATTTTCAGCAGCTGACAACAAGAAACAAGCAATAAAATATTTTTGGACCACATTTTGAGTAATCTGCTGAAGCCAAAGGAGTTTGGCTGTTTACAAAGATGAGAAACGTGTCATTTATAAGCCAGATTCAAAAAGGTTGGGACACTGTGTAAAATGTAAATAACAACAGGATGCAATCACTTGCAAACAAACTGTGCTTCCTGACAATGGTTTTATGAAGTGTTCCTGTCGCCATTTTGTTTGTATGACTGTGTTTGACAAAGTGTTAAACCTCACCCCATCCTTGTTTATGAAGGACTGAGCCTTTCCAGGATGGCCCTTTCATACCCTATGATGATACTATCACCTGCTACCAATTTTTTAGCCTTTAACGGTTTTCTTTTAATTGCTTTTGTTCGCCTGTCCAAACTTATTTGAAACATGTACCTGGCATCAAATTCAGAATTTACATATATTGACAAAAATCAATAAAGTTGATGAGGTAATTATTTAAATTGAGTATATGTAAAAAAACAAATGGAAGTGTCATCAGATGAAAACCTTTCCTGCCTACATGTTACACCAAAACGAGACTGATTTTGGAAACAAGTGGTGTGGAATAATAAAATTAAAATGGAAGTCTGTGATGAGCAAAGACGTCTCGGGAAAAAAAGAAATGCAGAATTTCATTTAAAGAACACCTCTCCAACTGTTAAGCACGGGGCTGGATCGATCAGGCTTTGGGTTTGTGTGCCAGTGGCACGGGGAGCATTTCACTGGTAGAAGAAGAATGAATTCAATTAAATACCAGCAACTTTGGAGGTAAACATCTGTTAGAAAAGCTGAAAACTAAAAGAGGATGGTTTGTACAACAGGAAAATGATCACAAACACACCTAAAAATTCAGAGTGGACTTCTTCATGTGGTACAAGCTTTTCATAAGGTTTTGCCATGGCCCTCACAGTCCCCTGAGCAAAACATCATTGAAAAATCTGTGAACAGACCTAGAACTAGAACTTTAGAAAAAAGAAGCTGTGATACTTGCCAAAGGGGGTACTAACCACGCAAGGTGCCCCAAGTTTTGTGTTTTTCCTTTTTTTTAATTTTTATTTTGAAAATGTAAAAGATGAAAGTAAAAAGTAATCTTACTCTCATTTGTCATCTTTAAGTTTATGCCTTTTGGAAATCAGGTCATCTTTTACTCGCTAAGCTATTCACACTCTAAATGCCAAAAAATGCCACAAAATCTGCATTGAGATCATGGGACACTGAGAATTTTCATTGAAATCAACAACAATGTCAAACATACCAACCAGCTGTGGTCAGAGGGCAAAATTTGTCAACCAAGCTCTGTCAAGGCAGAATGGCTGAAAAGGCCAAAACTGTCCAGATTACCTCTGCAGACTCAAAAAAAAAGAGTTCACATACTGTCCAGGGGCTGTGTTCAAGAAACACACTGAATACCTATCTTATGTTACCTACACAGCCAGGGCTTGATTACAATCCTCCTAAGCTGATCTTGTGGAGAGATTGTTCTATCCGCTGTTGGTTTCAACGTCAAGAAAGAATTTTGAAGTGCTCAGGAAGATGAAATTTGAATATCTACAATTCCCTGAGAGTTGTGCAACTCCATCTACTGCTAAAGATCATGTGACAAGATTGAATGCTCAGGAACAGTTACTAGGCAGTTCTTCAGTCGAGATTGTTGTCAGCTTTTAGGAGCTTTATAGTGAATTTTTACTACATAGTTTAGTTGTTTGTCCCACAACTTTTCTGTGCTGGATCACTCTCATCACCCTCATACCATTGTTTTCGGCTGCAGCAGGCAACTGGTTTCAGAAAAAATGCGCTAAAAGAGAACTGTAGAGTACGTGCTCACAAACAAATTGCAAACAGGTACAGTTGGTGAGTTGCTGGTGAACACTGAAAAGCATTTAGCTGAGGAGCCAGACAGTTCCCTCAGTGGTTGGTAGATACCAAAAACAAGAGTTACAAGAGTGTAAATATTGGACTTAAATTCATTGGGTAGACATAAACACCACTCCAAGTGAATGATAACCTTGCTCTGTGACTGCTGGTTGTAAAATAACAAAAAAACAAGTTCACTGTCTGAACTTAAAATTTCATTAACAGTTTGTTAATATTATGTTCAAAACTTAGTTCAGCTGCCCATAAGTGGTTTCTAAAATTTAGATTTTTGATTTTGTGGACAAATGTCAATTTGGGGTTAAATGTCCAGAGGATCAACAAAATCAATTTAGTTTTATTCTCTGGGAAGCATGAGTGACCCTAGTAAAAACATACATTTGCAACACAATGTCCAAATAGGCCAAAGTGCTGTTCCAAAGCAAAATTTTGCGTAGGAACCATCCTCTGGAGACCATCACCACCAAAAATAAAGTTCATAGAAATCTGTACCAATAGTTAAACCTGCAGTGCAGGACTTTTACACTTAAAGTGAATGTAAATTACATTGAGGCCTTTGCCAAATGAGTTCACACAATGCTCATTAAGCCGATAAACACCAGGTAAATATTTGAGTATATCACAGTTACTAAATCTCGAAATTTTTGGTGACGCACCAGTAGTGATGCATTTTACGTCAACCAGCAATGATTGGTTTGCCAGAGCAGAAAAGGGGAGCGATTGCAGCGACGGAGTAGGCTACAGCAACTTCTAGTAAGATGGAGATTATGGCTTCATAGCAACATGAACAGTATTTGTGTAATTACTCTCGCTACCAGAAGGGGGAGACAAAAGTTCAACTCTGCAGTTTAACACAAAAACAGTACATGGACAGACAGATTTGTTGAAACATACACTGTCATCGAAAGTTAAGAAAACTTAGTCCCTCACCTTTGGTATCGTTGAGAGGGTCCATATGTCGGTAAATGTAGCCCTCCAGGTAAGTGTGAAAGCGGGGTGTGGGGGGGAAGAAGGCCAAACAGATAGCCATCAGTTCCCAGCCTCGCTCCAGGCTGTCATAGCGGAAATTCTCTGTGGTTTGACGACACAGCTGAATGTAGAGCTCATCACGCAGACCCTGGTTACTCCACCCACGCACCACCACCTGACAGGCAGATTGCAAGGTGACAAAGCACAAGCAAAGTAAGAAAACATCCTAATATCTGGTGAGCACTGTGGAGCATTTAGCAGCTAAAAGTAGAGTTAATATTGGATCTACATTCATGAGGTGGACACAAACTCAACTCCAAATGAATGGTAATGCAGCTGTTTTTGCTGGATGTGTAAATGTGTAAATGCAGCAGTCACCACACCAACATACCACTGGCAAAAGATATTCTTGGATTTTAATTAATACCAGATGGACGCCTGAAATAACGAGGCCTCATTTATAACTGTAGCATAACAAAAACTAACAAAACAGGACTTGAAAGCTATGTATGCCACTTCCCTCGAAAAAAAAAAAAAACTCACTTCCTGGGAGAATGTGTGCACCTACACGAAATGTCTGAGGTAGGTGTACAAACATTTTGGAGACAACAAAAACTTTAATTAAAAACACACAAAAAAAAATGTATTTTCATGGTTTACTCCTCGGCTCATTCTACACCCTTCCACCAAGCTATTTGACCAAGAAGGAGAGTGATGGAGAGCTGTGTCAGATGACCTGGCCTGGACCTAAATCCAACTGAGATGGTTTGGGATGAGTTGGTCCGCAGAGTGAAGGAAAAGCAGCCAACACATGGTCAGCAAATATGGGAACTGTGATGACTATCAAACAAAAACTTTATTTTAGTCGTGTAATGGTGGCTTGAGTGTCTTCACTCGATTCCAGAAGTAACAAAAAACTTTTCAAAGTTGTTCTCTTTGGGTGATGTTCCCATTTATTGCAAAAAAGACAAAAAGGTTATAAAAAACAGGACTTTACCATAAAGGTGATGTTGAACTAAAAAGCACCAGCTTTACTCTGGCTGTCGGTAAGAACTGTTGTGCTCCCCACCACCATTCAACTCATACGCCAATCTTCACCTCATTTTATACACCTGCTGCTGAGCAGCTGATGGGAGGTTACTCATTAGACAGAGAAACACTACAATGCACCCTTGTGGTCAAATAAAGAACTTGCACAACACAAATGAAGAATGGCTCCTACAGGAACTCTTTCAACGGTTGGAAAAACATTCCAGGTGATTACCTCATGAAGCTGATTGAGAGAATGCCAATCATGTGCGTATGTGTTTACATTTTTTGTGTACTATGTAATTACAAGTGTTCTTTTGCAGTTAATATCCACTGTATCATAAACATCCAGGTCTAGTAGTAGGCCATGAATTACTCCATAAGTACTTCTCAATTTTAAAAGATAGAACTCTCATCTGACCAGTGTTCACCACCAGAACTCCTCATAAATTGTGAATTCAAGAGAAACCCCTGTATGCTGGAGTTTGGACTTAAATACAGTGTCATTGTTTTCAGTCACCTGCAGACGATGCATAACACTCCTGTACAGATTACATACATACATACAAGCTACTTCCCAAAGAAGGTGTTGCTACCATCGAGGCTTGGAGTCCTAATATAACTTGCCTGAAAATGAAGTGTAAGGTTCACACCAAGAAAATCATGGACAAGTAAAATCACTACAGAGAGACACCAAGATGAGGCATGAAGAAGTTAATGAGAACAGCTTCTGTGCACGAGTGAACGAGGAGGGGTTAGGGTTGGGGTTAGACCCTGGACAGGACAGGACAAAGGAGTGGTTCAGGCTGTCCACTGACCTCCAGAGCCACAGAGAGCGGGTCTGCCTTGGAGCGACGGTCTCCCATGTAGGTCTGGATGAGCTTGAAGATGTCCACTGCTTCTCTCTTCACAGTGCGGTCTGAGGTCACAATCATGGGCTTCTTGATGGGCTCACTGCTCCAGGCCAGCATGTTGGCAATGGACACCTTTCTTCTGAACAGACCCTAAGAAAAACAAGCAAGGAACAGAGGAAAAACAAAACAAGAGAGCAACAGAGACAGTTAGAGGAGTGGCAGAGGAATAGTATTCTGTATTCATTCACAAACCAAAAATGCATCTTACTAAAGCAACTTCTTCCCTTTCTCATAGTTTTGTGCTCTCTCTCATATCTCTTCTCTCTCTCCTATCCTATTGCTTTCTGCAGGTACATGTGTATGTACACCGGAGCTGCAGAGTCTGGACCCGTGTTGACAAGCCTCCCACTGCATACATGTCTCTGTTTAACACTGTTATTATCATTATCATCACATTTGTGCGTTGCAGTATTACAAGTTCTCTACAGTGTTTTGTTGTATGTTTAAAGGTAAGTAAGGGAGTCACGTTTGAAGGGCCAGGGGAGTGTCAGAGTCCTCTAGACATGGTAAAAGCACAGACTGTATAAAATATGGACGTAGTGTCCGTGACGTCACCCATAGGTTTTTGAAGAGCAAAAATGAAGCAAATCGTAGCGCGCAGCCATCTTGGTAGCCTACCTCCGGTTACTCCGAATATGGACAAAGAGGTGGAGCGAGGGCGGAGCTGAGACGGGTCCTATGGGCCGGCTGAATGAACGCTATTGGCTGAAAAAAGCCGCTTTATTCGAAATAATCAAACTAGCTACGGCTAACCAGCTAGGTTAAATGCTAAATATCGTTGCTAGCCGGCTAACCCCACGACGATCTCTTTCCCAAACTCAGTGACTAGAATTACTATTGACGCCCTTTAGACCGTCAGTGGCTAGTTGTCAATCAAAGTGGCGGCACTTATATTGACAGCTATGAATTGTGCATAATGATGTATGCTGTATAACGCCTTTAAACGCCTTCTAAACCCCCCCCCCCAGAGTTGTCATGGAGTAGAAAAACAGCTTATGAGACTAGAGCCATGTTTTGAACCAGGCTGTAAATATGTTTTTTTCTGTCGTAAAATTGGACATTTTAACATGGGGCTCAAATGTAATTGATTCCCTTCTGCGGCCTGCTCTAGTGGTTATTCGAGGAACTGCAGCTTTTTTGCACTTCCGCATTGGCTTCATTTTTCAGCGCCGGAGGTTGCCGCTTGGGTAAAAGTCATTTCATCCAGTGAATCTGTGTTGTTTGCACTTGCTTTCACAACTGCTTTTAACCTTGCAGTAGATGCATGTGACCTTGGAGTAGGAGTGGTGTTGATGTAAACTGTTCAACTGTTGTTTCTGGTGGAATAGAGGGACCTAGTCCTTGTCCTGGCAGTCCAGCACTTTCAAATCTATTTGTGCAGTACTGGAGGCAATGTGGTGGACCATAACAGCCTTCACCTTTTTGGCCAAGTTTCTGTTGTTTAACCAGAAAGTATTCAGGTAGAGTTTGATCCCTCAACTATACAACCTGATGAGGAGGCACTTACCTGGTAGGGAAAACGTTATTGCAGATATGCTGTACAGAGGATGTTAGCCTGAAGTAATGGTTTGTTGTGATCAAAATGATTTTTTAAAGTTGTAGGTAGTTTAAGATGTATTTACATAAGGAAAAAGTAAAAACAAGAATATACTTAATGTAGGTTGGTTTCTTTGGTTTTTCTTCTGTTAGGGAGGGGGGTTAGCTTGAGCAGTATGATTTTTATTAGTCATTAGTAGTTCCTTTTTTTAGCTGCTGAGTAGTTGGCAGGGCTTATCAATTAACCCAGTGGCTGGGGTATGATAAGGCCACTGTAAGCCAATGTAAGACATCAACAGAAACATTTCAATCTGACACAGTGCTTAACAGACCATTGACAGACTACGTCTGCCATTACATGTAGAAATTTATAAATAAAAAGCATGTGACAAATGGGCTGAAATTTTAAAACTCAATAAAGTAACTCTTCAGATAAAGGCAAAATGATTCCACAGCATTTTGGGGACTATTTTAAAAATACTGAAAACAGAAATAACAACAAAAGATACAACATTGGAATCATTAATGGAAAAAGAGATAAATACATTGTGATGTGTATTTGGAGTACCTGTGTGTGTTTGTTGAAGTGTTTGGATGCCCAGTTCTCAATGTCGGTCTCTGAGGAGGGCTTTCTCAGGGTGAATTCTGGGAAAATGCCACAGCTGGCACTCGGCATCATATTCCTGGCATTTCGACTGGCCTCAAACTGGGCACAGGCTCCAAGGTCCTCCGACTGACAGGTGAAGAAACAGGGACAGAAAAACAGAGAGGGAGAGAGGAAACAGGAAATGTCATTCGTCTCTGCTCTGCTGATGCAGTTGAACATTTAGAGGAGTGGTCTGAGAGCTGAGAGTTTCTCTGGCGCTCAGAGTGATCTGACTAGGAGTAATACTGACGTGATACTATGCCAATATTCAGAAGGTTATTTTAGCTTTTTATTACTCAGTATCTTGATTAAAGTAACATTGTAAAGTATTAGCTGAGTATCAACAAAAATAAAGCAAGGAAAGTTATTCAATGACAGCCATGAACATCACAGCTACAAGAGCTTTTCATGGTGCTGCTCTCCTGCTTTCAGTCTTTATGCTAAGCTAGGCTAACCACATCCTGACTCCAGACAGACAGACAGACAGAGAGACAGAGTACTTTATTAATCCCTTTGGGATGTTCCCTCCGGGAAATTGGCAAGGTCTGAACTTAACACATAGCTGTGAGGTTAATATCCATCTGAACATCTTGCTCTTAGAAAGAAAGTGAATTTCCAAAAATGCTGATATACTTAACAAATAGGTAGTGTGGCTGAGTGGTCTAAGGTGCTGGCTTTAGGCTCCAGTCATTCTGATGGCATGGGTTCGAATCCCACTGCTGCCAGTAACCGTTCATCTTTGAAAAATTCCCTGTTGTGGGACTAATAAAGGATTATCTTTTCTTAAATGGAATATTATTCTCTTATATTATTGTGTTGTACTCACTTTTGATGTCATTTGGATTTTTGTGGAATCAACGTTAATTCATATTGTTTCTTTCACAAGTAGCTGCTGCGGTGTCTCCTGGGGGAGACAGCAGAGATTGATCTAATCTAATGATGCGAACATGAGTGTTTGTTAGCTACAGTTATTAAACCAGCTACATCAAATTATAATAGAGAAGTGTTACAATTCTTATTGCATCAGACAGAGGACTTGTCTCTGTCCTTGTGTTGTTAGATCTTAGAACCGCATTTAACACCGTTGATCATCAAATCCTGTTGCAGAGACTGGAAAATTTAATTGGCATTAAAAGAACTGCGTTAAGCTGGTTAGGTTCTATTTATCAGACCGATCTCAATTTGTACTTAACAACGATGAATCCTTCAGACACTCTAAAGTTAACTACAGTGTTCCACAAGGCTCTGTGCTTGGACCAATCCTGTTCACCTTATATATGCTTCCACTAGGGAATTTTTATCAGGAAACACTCCACCAACTTCCATTACTATGCAGATGATACTGAATCATATCTGTCAATTAAGGCAGATTAAACCAACCAATTAGCTACACTTCAGGCATGCCTCAACGAAGTGTCCTATTGTTAAACTCAATCAAAACTGAAGTCATTGTACTTGGCCCCAAGCATCTTCGATGCACATTTTCTAAAGATATCAATCTCTCGATGGCATTGCATTGGCCTCCAGCACTACTGTAAGTAATCTAGGAGTTATCTTTGATGAGGATATGTCCTTTACTGCACAGATAAAGCAAATTACTCGGACTGCCTTTTCTCACCCCCGGAACATAGCAAAAATCAAGCATATCCTGTCCCAAAAAGATGCAGAAAAACTAGTCCATGCATTTGTAACTTCGAGGCTGGACTACTGCAATTCTCTATTATCAAGCAGCCCCAGTAAGTCATTAAAGACTCTCCAGTTGATCCAGAATGCTGCTGCACATGTTCTGACAAGAACAAGGAAGGGGATCATATTTCACCCATTTTGGCTTCTTTGCGCTGGCTCCCTGTCAAATCAAGAACTGAATTTAAAATCCTTCTGACCTATAAAGCTCTTAATATCTTATCATATCTTTAAGAGCTCATTGTACCCTATTTTCCCAATAGAGCACTTTTTTTTCCTATTGGTTCCCAGAGTCTCCAAAAGTAGATTTGGAGCCAGAGCCTTCACTTATCAAGCTCCTCTCCTATGGAATCAGACCCCAGTCTGGGTTCAGGAGGCAGACACCCTTTCCACATTTAAGAGCAGGTTTAAAACCTTCCTCTTTGACAAAGATTATAGTTAGGGTTGGTCCAGGTGAGCCCTGAGCCATCCCTTAGTGCTGCTAATGCTGCTATAGGCCTAGACTGCGAGGACTTCCCATGATGCACTGAGCTCAACTCTCCTTCTCTCTCTCCTCCTGTATCCATTCATGACCCATCAATGCATCCTACTAATGCAACTTCTTCCCTCTCTCCTCGTTTTGTGCTCTTCTCTCCTGTCACTTTCTGCAGGTACGTGTGCCACTGGATCTGCAGAGGCCGGACCCGTGCTTACAAGCCTCTGAGTGCACATGTGTCAACGTTCAATACTGTTATTATCGCTATCAACACACCTGTGGATTGTATTACTGCACGTTCTCCCCCCACCCCCCCTCTCTGTCTGTCTGTTTCTCTCTATCTCTGTCTCAACCCAACCAGTCGCGGTGGCTGTCCATCACTGAGTTTGGTTCTGTTTGAGGTTTTTGCCTGTTAAAGGAAGTTTTTCCTCGCCTCTGCCGCATCAAGCACTTCAATCAAGCTACTAGTCTTCTTCGCTAAAAATTGGTTAACACAAAAAGAGATGGACCTTTGAAAAAGCATTCTCACTCTTAAGGTCCATTAAGTAGCTGATCTTGAGCTTTAGATCATACAGAGCTCTGCGTAGTGGGGAATGTGGACCAACTATAAGTTAACAGTTTGAGCCAAGTATAGAGGTGGTATATGTGTAGCTACCATATTCCCAATATCAACCAAAGACTCGAAAACAAAATACAGGCATCCCTCTGGTTTTGCACCGGTCGCATGAGAAAAACATTCTCAACACACCAACTGACTCGCACTCATACATGGGCTCTGTAACCACAACAGCTTAGAAACATTTAAAAATTATTCAGAGCATGCAATGATTTCATACCAAACTCTATACCTACATACTGTCAAATACCATCACAGTATTCTATAAAATTCATTGCTCTATTGGTTACGTTAATAATCTTGACATCCAATCTCCAATAATCTTTTTATTGTTGTTCCTTTTTGTTGCAAATTGATGTTTTCATTGAATGTCACATTTCCTAACTTGAAACACCTAATCAACTAAGTAGCTAGATAGCTGAAATCACTTAAGTGATGGGTATTAATATTCTAAAGTGATAACTGATAAGTCAATCAAAACCAAAATCAGATCACCAAATCAGACAAGTTGTATACTGATAGAAATTACAATCAAAGTTATGATGAGCTGAGACTATCCTTGTAAATGTGGACCAGCATGCAGCAGTACCTGTGAGGGGTGGAGGTAAGGCTCAGGGGAGGCCAGGTTGGTCTGGACAGAGAGACTTTTTTCAAGTAGGGCCTGGGGGAAGCCCAACCGATCAAAGGTGCTGCGTTTCCAGTGGTGGCCGTCGCTCTGTGCCAGCGCTTCATCCTCACTGAACGCCCTCACCACCGGTCCTGGGAGCGGCAGAGGCACCGCCCCATCGCTCTCATAGCCATCTTTGGAGCTGCCCCCCTGGGCCGCTGCCCCTCCCTGGCCTGAGTCCCAGCTGCTCCTCTGTTTCATCACCTGCTGGGCCTCCCATGCCAGCCTGGCCTGGGCCAGCATCGCCTCGGATGCTGTGCCTGCCAACTCCCCCTCCAGGCCCCCGCAGCGTGGCAGCTCCTGGGGGAGGGACGGCTTGCGGCTCTTACGTTTGCGGTTACCTCCAGGAGAAAAAGCCCCAGGACCGCCTGTCGAAGAGGAGGAAAGGGAATGCGTCTGGCTGGACGTCCAGGATATGGAGTCCTCATAAAGCAACCTCTGGCCTCCCTCTTCACCCTCCCCACTGTAGTCCAGCAGTAGGCGCGGGTCCCTGATCAGAGACTGGCTGTGCTGCAGAGTATAAGACCCCCCATATGAGCCACCATAGCCCCCTGTAGTACCATAACGCAGCAGACGGTCGGCAGTTTTGAAGCGAGGGCTGGAAGACGACTGCTCCACATACACTAGCTGCTTGACATACTCCTTCCCAACAGGACTGTACTCCAGACTCTGGGTTTTTTCTGGACACTTCTGCCTGGTTAGAACCAGCTGGCCATAGGGTGACTGGCCCTGCTTGGGGGAGTGATAGAGGGAGGCTGAAGACTTGCGAGCAGGTGACTTGCCGGTACCGTAGAGGGAGGAAGAGTCAGAAAGGTGCATGTCAGTGGGAGGCTCCTCGTAGATGGGAGGGGGTTGGTACTCTGATGGTGGCTCTTCATACAGTGGGGGTTCATAAGCATAGCGGGGCGAGGGAGGCTGGGAGTCGGCTGAGGAACGGCGATGGGTGCCAGTGCCACCCAACTCAGCCCGCTTCAGGAACGGAGACTGACGGCGATCGGCATAGAGAATGGGGGAACTGTCAGGTTCTGAATGCGGGTTTCCTCCAGAGGAACGGCGGGTTCGTGAGGTGGTGCCGCCTCCAGAAGGAGGACCAGGGGTGGGGGGGTCACAGGGAGAGTAACCATTTCCCTGGTGGGCCAAGAAGCTGGGCTCTCTGTCTGTCACCTTGATCAGCATTCGCTCCTTCGTACCAGTGTTCCACCTGAAGGGAGAAGTCCTGGGAATAGAGGAATGAAGAAAAGGAGAGACAGTAGGTAAGAGAAAAAGATTTAATTAAGGTTCAGGGGGCGTACTGATAAAGAGCTTTCTGTCACATTCACACTACAGGGCCCAGTAATACTTTGAAGAAGCAATTTTTATTAAAGCCCGGATTGCTCTTCATATTTCCTACATGTTCCTGTTCCACCTCATATCCTAGGTTGCAACTTTAATAATCATCAACATGCCCTCAACTCTTTTTTGCCAGAATGTAATTCTGTTCTATTGATGTTAGACTCCTCATTTTCAAATTGAAAAGATAATATACAACTTTACGGTACTTTCAAAGGGAAAATGCTAACAAGACATTACAGATTCTGGAAATGGCTGAGCTCATTTGCATTTTGGATATAATTACACATTTTATACATGAAAATGATAAGTAATAACATTTAAGTGATGATTGTTATATTCAGTGTTTCTGTTACTATCTGTTTTTAAGCCATATTGACTCACGTTTTGCAGGTGGTTTTAGTGACAATAACCTTCAACAGCTAATAGTCACCAAAATGGCAGCCTGTATTAACAACAGAACACTATTTCATGAGTTCACATTCACTCAGGAATTTCTCTCGGAGAGTGAGCCCTTACATTGTGCTTGTTTGTCAAGACAACAACGAGGAGGATGAGGGAGAGTGGTGTGGGAGGACGAACAAGAGGTGAGCTGAGTGAGAGGGGGTGATGTGTCACATCGACTGCAGCGTTGGCCATCCACTGTTTCCTAATACTGCTACACACTGACCCCCGGGGGTAGTGGTCAAGAGTGGTAGTGTGTACATAACATAATAGTGAGTGTTTGTGTGCTTGTGGATGTTAATACAAATGTGTGTGGCAGAGAAGGAAAAAAGAGGGCGGGAGTATTTTGGGGCTGTCGTGGCATCTATTATGTGCGTAATCTCATTCCATCTACCTCTCTGCTCTGTAGCTTTTTTTTTGACCACGTATCTATCCATTCTCCTTTCCACCTGCCAACTTTTTTGCTCTCTGTCGCCTAGACCTAACTACACAGTAATCACTGTTCTTAAAATTATTCACTTTCACTTGACCTTCAGAACAGTTTACACACTCGCTGCCTTTTCCAGTCTGTCTCCATCTGTCTCTATCACTGCAGCACCAACATGCAGATCCCCCATCTTCAACTCTGTTCAACTCAGTTTCTGCTCCTCAGTCAGCTGCCTCTGATTGAGACATTCCACCAGGCACCAACAAATCTCACTGTGTATCAGACAGTGGCCAGAAGTGTGTAAGTGTTGATTAAAAATCATCTATATAATATCAACTATATACAACTATAGTCACCTATTTGTACATCAGGACTGGCTACATTTCTGTTTCACTTCTATCTAATCTAATATTTAATACAAGTTCAATATAAATTCTGATTCAAAACTGAAAAAAATATGTGTGCATAAATTTCACAGTTACTGTGCACACAGAAGAAAGAGGCAAAACTGTCCACTTCTTCATGTTCTATTTAACTTTATTTTAGCTCAACAGGTTAGCAATGGAGTCTTCAAACTCTTCATGTCTGACTTTTCATGTTTCAATCTCGGAGTTTGCATGCTCTCCCTGTGCAAACTTCAGTTTTTTCACTTTTTTGGGAATTGGGTTGCAATAGTACCCATGAACATGTGATATATTACCCTAATTTCACAAGCAAAAATACAATAGACATAAGCATTACTTTCTGTCTTAAAATTTTTTTTTTTTTTTAAAAAGTCATTTTTTATGCACAAATAGAGACAAATACTGACAATGAAATAAGAACACAATGAAGACACACACACAGAGAAAAAAAAAGAAAGCAAAACAATCTTCCAACCCCTGTGGTTATTTTTGTGACCTACATAGCACATCAACTGTACCCACAATATAAAGGGAGATAACACAATACTTCAATAAGTCACTTGTGGTTATCCTGATGTAGTCACTCTCAGTGATCTTTGCCTAAATGAGTCATGAAGAGATACATCAAACTACATTCAAGACTCGAAACACGTGCATGTGTTTTTCATCTGTGACTTTAACAAATGTAATCTCAGAGAGGAACTTCGGAAATATAGTTTATTAAATGCTTGACAAGTGAGGGAAACATATTTTGTATCACTGTTATACTACAATCAACAATGTTCCCGACGCTGCACTGAGTCACTCTGGCCATGTCATGATCCAGCTGATTCCTGCATATAGGCAAAAAAAAGATGTGAAGCTGTGTAAACCTGTTGTGAAGCAGGGAGTGAAACTTCAGAGAATCTTCAGGCATGCTTGAAATGACTGAGGTGTTTTCAGGTCTGCTACCAACAGTCTGGATGCGTACACAGAGGCTGTCATACAAATTCTGCAGGAACTGTTGTGTACCATCACCAAGCTGCAGTTCCTCGAATAACCACTAGAGCAGGCCGCAGAAGGGAGTCAATTACATTTGAGCCACATGTTAAAATGTCCAATTTTACGACAGAAAAAAAAAACATATTTACAGCCTGGTTCAAAACATGGCTCTAGTCTCATAAGCTGTTTTTCTACTCCATGACAACTCTGGGGGGGGCGAATTTTTTTATAAGGCGTTCGTTTAAAATATACAGCATACATCATTATGCACAATTCATAGCTGTCAATCTAAGTGGCGCCACTTTGATTGACAACTAGCCACTGACGGTCTAAAGGGCGTCACCCCGGCTAATTCTAGTCACTGAGTTTGGGAAAGAGATCGTCGTGGGGTTAGCCGGCTAGCAACGATATTTAGCATTTAACCTAGCTGGTTAGCCGTAGCTAGTTTGATTATTTCGAATAAAGCGGCTTTTTTCAGCCAATAGCGTTCATTCAGCCGGCCCATAGGACCCGCCTCAGCTCCGCCCTCGCTCCACCTCTTTGTCCATATTTGGAGTAACTGGAGGTAGGCTACCAAGATGGCTGCGCACTACGATTTGCTTCATTTTTGCTCTTCAGAAACCAATGGGTGATGTCACGGACACTAGGTCCATATTTTATACAGTCTATGACCATCACACACCAGGGTGACCTATAACAATAACAAACTATGGTTCACAGCCAAGTTCAGACAGTTACGGTTGCAAAAGGTAGAGGCGTTGGTGTCCCAGAGGAGTTGGGACAGGGACAGATTGTTTAGAGAGTCAAAGTGCAGGATTAGCAAGGTGGTGAGAGAAACTCAACAGCCTTACTCTGACAAACTTCAACACCATTTCTAAACCAACAACTCTGCTTCCGTCCAAAAGGGACTCCAGTAACAATGACCTGTACTGAGTTCTACTGTCATGTTGAAAGACAGTGGGACAGTCTTGACACCATCCCCCTTGACTCCATCAACCAGCTCCAGCCCATCAGCTTCTGAACTCCCACCTCAGCAGGGGTCTTGGGCCTCTCCACAACTGTCCACCTCAGTGGCCCCCGCACTCCCTACCACAGAGATGTCTCCATTCATCACAGAGAGGGACGTTAACAGGCTTTTCAAGATGCCAGACTCAGGCTCTCCATCTATCCTGAAGTACTGTGCTGATGAGCTGTCTCTGGTGTCTCAAACATCTTTAACACCTTGCCGGAGACTTGCCACATGTCAGTCTGCTTCAAGACCTCCATCATTATCCCTGTTCCATAAAAATCAAGGACCACTGGACATAATGACTACTGATACATCCCTGACCTTGTTGTAATGAAGTCATTTAAGCTTCTTGTGCAGTACCACCTCAAAGCCATCGCCGACCTAATCCTGGACACTCTGCAGTTTGCCTGCAAAGCCAACAGGTCTGTCAAAAATGCTGTTTTCATGGCTCTCCACTTTATCATCCAGCACCTGGGACCTATGCCAGGATCCTGTTCGTGGACTTCAGTGCTGCTTTTAATACCATGGTCTGCTAGCACAGAGCAGGTGACCACACCTCCAGGTGGATCACAGATTTATTATTTAATTTTTGTATATTTGCTATATTGTAAATATCCTGTATATATCTTTTTAATTTTGATTTTTATTCTTTATTTTTTGTACATTTCTATATTTAACCCAAACAAACGCAGATTTTCATTGCACAGGGAAACTTGTTTTAATTATGCATATGAAAACAAACATTTTTACTTTACTGTCAGTGCTTTATTTTCCATTTTCTCCTTTATTCATATTTTTCTACTTACTGTGCAATTATTATTGTTGTGAACCAAAAAACCAACACCCATTCCTCAAAAACCTGCTTGACAATAAACTGATTTTGATTCTGATTCTGATGCAGAATGTACACTTTCAACAAGTTGATGCAAGGTGCATTCCAAAACATTCTCTGCGTTCTCACTGCGCTCTGGCTCAGTCACGGCTCTGTTGTGATTTAATGTACATTCTTGAACGTCAGTAGCCATATTTGTAATATAGTTTAGAACTGTCTTGTCATATATATACATATACAAATATATGTTTGAAACTGGAGCAGGTGACAGATGCTTTTTGGCTGTACTTGACTATGACTCCTAAGTTTTTCTGTCATCACTCTTTGTTAGTGTGAATAGTGAGGGGGGGCACAGAGAGGGACAGGAAGAGACTTAACAAACTGGTCAGGAGGGCTGGTTCTGTCATGGACTTCTCTGTGGATTCCATTGAGGAGGTGGGTGAGAGGAGGATGTTAGCCAAGCTGACATCTATCATGGCCAACCCCTCTCACCCCCTGCATGAGACTGTGGGAGCTTTAAGCAGCTCCTTCAGCAACAGACTGAGACTCCCACCCTGCAAGAAGGAGCGCTACCGCAGGTCTTTCATACCAACTGCAATAAGACTCTTTAACACCTCATTATAGTTGACAACTGCATTTAAGTCATGACAACTGCATTTAAGTGATGACTGCATTTTCTCTGCATCTTCTCTGCTGCACACAGTAAATAATGTAATATCTTTTCAGTGCAATAACAGAAATTTCTGTGCAATAACATTTATAGCATATATGAATATAGAATGTCTATTACTTCTGGATGCCAAAGACAAGGAAAACATGTAACATAGTGTAAATACTTTACCTCACTTGTCACTTTATTGTCCTATGCCACTTATTGTTTCTTGTTTTTTTTATTACTGCCTTATTTTTTAACTAGCCACTTTCTGGTATTTATTTTTGAGTTAATGTTTACTGTTTGTTACTGCTGCTGTGACAAGTAAATTTCCCCTAAGGGGGATCAATAAAAGATATCTTATCTTATCTTATCTTATCTTATCTTATCTTATCTTATAGCTGGTCACAGCTCAGCTTCTGTCTTTAACCTGTCTTTACCCTTTAAGTTAAATCAGACTTCAGCAGTCCAAGTTAGAAACTGGGTATCTTCCAAATTTAAGCCCCCCCAGCACCTTACCATCAGCCTTCAAGATAAGCTGTAGTAATTCACACTAATTCACTGACTTGTAGTTTATGTATGAATATAAGTGGGCTATGTTAGTCTAGCATGCCGCAAATGGCTGCTTATTTGAGACTAAGAATGGTCTGGTTCCACAAAACAATGAAAACACTAACTGTCATTGCCCTCGTTTTAACATTTCATAGTATGGCATAGCTGGCCACAGAATACGAAAAGATTGTTTCATCAGTCTACACATGGTCGAGATCACACAGTTGCCACTGCTCCTGTGTGTGTGAGAGAGACAGAGAGTCACTTCACATATAACCAGATCCAATAAAGGATGTGTGAGAGCATGAGAGCAGATCTCCCTGCCATCTGGACAGACAGTCTGCAGCTGTGCAACCAGGCCTCTCACCACACACACACACACACACACACACACACACACACACACACACACACACACACACACACAAACACACACTTGAGTTGGACACAAGTTTTGTCCCCAATTGCACCGCTGTCTCGAATCTGCTGGTCTTGAGTCGGATGTATGTCCCCAATTTGGACAAAAGTTTACCACACAAACACACACACACACACACATACACACACACACACACACACACACACACACACACACACATGCAGGATCAAGGATTTTATAGACAAGGCAGCTTCAAGGCCAGTTTCTTGGGCCATTCATAAATAATTCCTTTTTCACAATGAAAAGACACAGGAGGTGATAATGCCAATTTGTCATTTTTCTGCATTTTGACCTGGAACTGGATGTCTTTTTAAGCGTCATTAAACAATTTGCTAACTAAGCTAATGGCAGAGCCGGGGTGGGGGTGGGGGTAAAGTCTCACCCCTGACAGTGCAATTACAAACCAGAAAAATGCTGAATTGACAATGGTTTTAACTCATTCACAAATGGACCGATTTTAGTGAAGGATGAGCTTGAGTATGCCAGCCCTAAAATAGCTATTGGCTTTTCATATGGTAACCTCATACCTGTGCTGAGTGACAACTGACAACACAATAAGTTTTCCTTAAGATAATAAAATGGCCTATTGTGTCTGTTTCTTCTCCAAATAAAGTGGCGCTAATGTTGGTGACAAATACAGTGCAATGTCTGTGGCTCCTTTTACAACAGGCTCTAAGCTTGTCAGTGTATCCACATTGATCAGGCTCAGAGAACGAGTGCAACTGCAAGAGCTGTGTGTTTGTGCCCTCTAGTGGGTTGCTTTTGTTGCTAGACTCATTATTGTCATATGCACAAATCTAATTAGAATCTCAGACATCAAACTGTGTATCAATTAAAATGATAGCCAGGTGAGTAATAGTAAAGTAACCTGAAATGTAAAGCGGTTGTGGAGCAGTCAATGATATGAACTAAATCTGGTGACCTTGTTCATTGGTGAATCTGTTGTGACTGTATCTACTCTCTGTGTCGTTGCACAGTGTGTTTTCCTTGTAGAGCATTTCTCTGTGCCTCCCTTTAGAACAGATGAATGAAGTGATTCTGATTTGGACACTGCATGTGACAGAAGGAAAAACATACAGACTACAAGTGTCTTTACCACTTTTCATTTATGAATTTCTCTCCATCCTGATGTCTGTCCTACTCTCCACCCTCTCCCTCTTTCACTGCCCTCTTTCTCTCAATTTGTCCCTCCCTCAGTACCTCCTTTAATAGGATCCTTGGTGTGTGCTGGGAGGTAGTAGTTGTGTAGAGGTCAATAGCGCCCATCTGTCACAGAGGAAGCTGTGTCGTCAATGACAAACTGCCTGTCACGCTCTATTTAACAGCGTTCCTCTCTCAGGAGGCTTCTTCAGCCTGACACTGAGCCTCTATGGTAAATAAACTGCTAACTGCTAACTAAATGCTAATGGTGAACCAGTAGAGCATATCACGCAATTTGATTCTACTTTCAAAATGTATTATAAAAAGATAATATCTGAGTTGAAAAGGGGTGTGCAGGTTCAGATGTGCTGCACTGAACCATCATGCTAGACAGATGAACAGACCCATGAACCAACTGACATCATCATCATTAGGTGGGATTTTTATACTGGACTACTATCATACCAACACGTCCCACAAGTAACAAGTAAGTAGGCCTTTCTGCCTTCAACCTTTGTGTGTGCCGGTTTTCATGAGTGGAAATACATGAGCTGAGCAATTGCAACCATTCAAGCTGTGCTGGCACAGTGCAAATGTTTTTCAATAGGACATCATAGCACAGTAAAAGTGACATTTTGAAGATGCGCTGCTCCTCACAAACAAACCACCGTCACCTGCAGCTCTTCACTTAATAGCTCACTGTAGCTGTTTCTTCTTCCTTCCCCCTGCTTGGTTGAGGTACAAGATCATCCCAAATTGGCAAAAATGAAATATTACAAACATTCTAAAGGTAGAATTTAAGCTAAATGTCCAAAGCTAATATATTAAGTAGTCCGGTCAATTGCCCTGGAATATAGTTTGGATATTCATATTCCCCAGAGAATGTTGATCACATCCTCTGCCAAAGAATTTACGGTATGTTTCTGATTTGGTTTGTTAGTTTGTTGGTTTATTTGTCTGTTTGTCAGCAGGATTACTAAAAAACTACTGGCCCTATTTTCGCGAACCTCAGTGGAAGTGTGTAGCATAGCTCAAGGCAAAAACAGAGCACACAAATGAAGCAGATCCATATCAAGAGGCGAATAGACAAATTATTATTCACTTGCATTAACACTACGAAGGTATTTGGCTTTGGCAGAGTAAATGCTATACATCCTAAAGTCGAGTAGATGGTGGTAAAATTCAGTAATGACAAAACAGAGCCAATTGTAGTCTGCATATCACAATCGACATTCACCTCCCTGGGATAGCCACATGTACTTACATACAGAAAGCAGTCATTATGGAGCAATTGGGAACAGTGGTTTCATGACAGAACCAATACAATTGTAACATCACCTGAATTACAACACTCTCTCAAACTAAGGTATGCCTATGGAATATGTAATTCCTGGTTTTCACAAATGTAAAAGTATGAGAAATATTTCCAATTCAGAAGTACATAATAAAGATACAGCTGCGATTTTAGCAATGTACAACCACATCTTGATAGAATTCTAATAGTTTTGGAAATATATCCAGACACATACAGCACAGTGGTTGTACTTTCACATTTGCATATTATAAAAGAGTGGACTATTGGCCTTGGCAGAGGGTCTGTGCTCTTCAATTACTCTTTATAATGTTTCTGGTGAGCCCTGACCTTTCCTTTAGCATCACAAACGTCACAAGAAATATCAGTATATAATGGGGGGATTGCCATGCCATGTACTGAACATATTCATGCTGGCCAGAGTATGAACCCTCTCCACAACTCATGAACCAACACATTTCGAAATTATCACTATGTTAATTCATCCAACACTTCCATATTGTGGGTCCACACTGCAGCACCTCTGGACTGACAACAGGCCATTATTGCTGTTAAAATATGCGATATGTTATAAATGTTATAAAATGGCAGTATTGGTTTGACAATGTGTGCCACTATACATGTTCTCCTTAAGCTACATACAGGCAGAGTCTGTGACTGTCGCTAAGAGCAGCGATTCACTGTTCCCCTGAGCACACAATGTGAATTAGTAGTGTGTGTGTGTGTCCTCTTGCTGAAATAAAAAGACATTTACAGGACACTGTGACCCCGGCCGGCCATATCAACCAATCACTGCAGACTGCAGCAGATAACAACAAACCAGCAGGCATGACTGGTTAGATGAGGGGGGGCTTTGAAGGTGAGAGAAGGTGAGAAATTAACACAGTGACAGACATCAAAAGGAGGGGAAGGAATGATAAGACAAAAAGAGATTGAGAGGAAGGGAAACTGACACAAACAGGAAAACTATAGGTGGCATTTAAATTGGGATTATATGAAGTTTGTTTATGACTATGAATTTATGTCATCATGGAGGATCATCAAAGTCATGTAAGAAAATGTGACCCCTTTTCTCCCGTTCAAGACTCACTCTTGTTCCTCCCCCTTCTGACTGTTTATTAGCCTTAGTCATTCCCTCTCTACAGGCAGAGTTTTTTAACCATTACACAAGCCCCCAGTGATGCTCATGCTTAAGGAACCAGAGAAGCAGCTGTACTGTAGGGGACAAGAATCAAAAGATAATATAGTACAGTGATTGTACAAATTCAAAGTTCAACAAATTACATTTAGTGTTAAGTTGCTATTGAAGGAGTTTTTATGTTTAATACCACCTTTGGAATCTCAAACAGATTAAGAAATAAATTAGTCATAATTTGTTTGAAGTATCAGTAATGATTCTTGATTATTTTAGGCTTTGGCAATCAGTAACTTTTGAACCTGCAGAGACTGAAATTAGTGATAAATTAAAGTATATTTAAAATAACAACACACTCAGTAGGACAAACTATGACTCCACTCTATGCTAGAGCTTGAACTCTTCCTACAAACTAGCTGCCCCTTGTACTTTGGGGGGCATGGGGCGCACAGCAATATGTTGAACATTTCAGATTGGGAGAAGGATCATTTGATGGTGTAATAAAATGATGGTACTGCTTGTGTGTGTAACTTTAAACTATTTGTCTGTTCTATTTAATGTTAAGACTTGAGAAGTGTGACTTCCAATATAACTAATTGGTCATGTCTGCTTATCAGGTTTTTCTTTTCCAGTCCTTGTCAGGTGGCTCATGAAATGACTCGTTAGTCGTACCTGTCTGCCTCCTCTCTGGTGCCCTGTTTTTCAGAAAGCTCCTGATCAAGGGAGGAGGAGGTGCTTCCTTCTCGGCTGACTCCACTGTTACGTCCTGGGCTGTTGTCAGCTGACGCTCTCCCTCCTCCTCCTCCACCTGCAGGACGGGGGTTGGTAGCATCGGTGTGCTGCTTCAGAGTCTGCAGCTTGGCCAGGGGAATGATGTCACAGCCCTGGGGTCGGTGCCACACTGTGCGCTGAGTGGAGGCATTGTAGTAGTAGAAGCGTGAGGTGTTGGGATCAAACAGCTCCCACCACTGGTTGTCACCTGTCCTCTTGATGCAAACACCCTGTGGAGGGTCCCACACGCACTCGCCTGTCAGCAAGTTGGCGTACATACGCTCCCGGGTGCGTGGCTCGATGATCTCCACCCACTCCAACCTGAAGGAGAGAGTTCAGAGCGATACTTTTAGTAAAATTACCTCAATAAATTGGGAATAGACTTTGAAGTCATAACCAATGTGTAGGCACAGACAAGCAGCTGTGTGTTAGTCACTTCCTGCATACTCTCTGTGTGCCAGAAGATTTTTTTTAACTTTTGTTTGTCCATCTCTGATTTTCAGTAAGGCTATGTTCACACTCACACAGCTCCTCTCATTTCCAATAAAAGCTGCCCAGCACAGCCACAGTGGTTATCACTAAGCAGCTTTACTGCAGTGGTTGGGGGTTAAAGGCCTCGCTCAAAGACACCTCAGCTGTGGGAATATAGGCACTGTAAATACAGACAGACAGACAGACAGACAGAATACTTTATTAATCCCTTTGGGAGGTTCCCTCCGGGAAATTGGAATCTCCATCATTTCTCGTGCATTGCACTGTTTAAATATAGAATACAAATTATAAAATAGAATATAAAATAGAAAAATAAAAAATATAAAATCTAAAAATAGACACTATAAATTAGGCACTAGAGATAGCAGGAATTGAATCAGAAGTAGGCACTTGTAGGAGATCTACAGAAAATGTGCATATGTGTATGTGTGTACCTGAGTGTGTACATAGTAATAGCAGCAGTGGGTATGGTATGCTAAAGGTAATGGTAGAGTGCATATAAGTAAATATAAATGTAGTGTAGTATAATAATAATATAATATGTGGTACAATAATAATAACAATAATAATAGTCTATAATATATAGTATATATAACAGTATTCTCAATAAACTGTGCAAGTAAGTACTCTCTCTCTAAGGATTATCCTTTCAATTAAACTGATATCCTCAAAAAAAATCCCAAAGACAACCATTGTATTTATCGCTCAGCACCTCTACACAGTTCAATCCTAATTTTTATTTCAAAATGCTTAGTATTCTAATCAACTATACAAATATTCATTATGATGGCTTGCACAGTTTATGGAGCCCAAATAATCCCCATTGTATATTAACGTCAGTCACTTTATTCTATACAAACTGCACCTCTGTACAAAAAATACCAAAATAATATGTGTTGCATCTTGATCAACCAACACAATCTCACTGCAATGACATCCACTTTAAAATGTAGATGTCACAAACATAATCTGCAGAAAATAATTGAAGGCTCCGGAGTTAAATGACCAGTTAATGAATATAATAATGATGTCACAGCTCTCTGTGCAGCAGGTGCTACATTTCTTATAGTACAATGAGATCATGTAAATGCCTTCACTTGACTGTTACGTGAAGGATTGGCACAACTTGCACTGAAGTGTGCATGTTAACATTCCAACTGTTAATAATTCTCAATAAAGGTATATCTTATCTTAATGCTCCTGAAAATATAAAATGCAATGATGCTTGATGGCAAAGACTTGTTGAAAGATTTGTTGCTGTCAACATCACTTCAGTCTATTTGAATTTAACAATTATACAATTATACAACAGAACCAACTTGTTTTGTTGAGGAACCGAAACAGCATTCCTACACAGATACACACACACACAAACACACACACATGCACTTATATGTCTTAAGCTCAAATGCAGCTGTCTAAATTGCAGAAAGGGGGGGTGGGGGTTAACATGACTCATACACCTACACAGTACAACAAACAAACTGGTTTGCAAAAATACACACACACACACACGTTTGTCTCACTATATACAGTATGTGGGGACACTCCATTGACATAATGCATTCCCCAGCCTGACCCCAAACTGAATGCCTAACCATAAACTTTATCGTAACCCCAACCTTAATGTAATTGTGACCTTAATCTTAAAACCAAGTCTTAACCCTCAAAAAGCAGTCTGGATTTGTGGGGAACTCATTTCTGTCCCTACAATTACAAAGAATCACCATAGGATGGTGTGCACTCAGTCAGGTTCAAGTCCCCACCTGTCTGTATAAACAAGTACACACACACACACACACACACACACACACACACACACACACACACACACACACACACACACAGAGCATTTTGAAATCACACAACCTGCATGTTTGCTGGTTTCGTGCTCCTGTGGGTTAATGGGGAAGAGGTTGAACACTGTTGAGCAGGCAGCGAGTGAGTGTATGGCTGTATGTCAGTGTTATAGAGGAGGATGCAGCAACATCAGTGGATGCGATGATATCAACAAAGACTTAAGTACCAACAGTAAACGTATTCTACGAACATGCATTGCATGTTTTTTCAATTTGATGTCTTATTCCTCTGTGTGCTATTGTCCAACAAACATTACAGCTCCCAAACACACACACACACACACACACACACACACACACACACACACACACACACACACACACTCCATCCAACATACCCCCTAATACTCACTACAACACCAAATGTGGATTCATTAACTGAAAACAGTCTCCAATAAATGCATTCTCTCCTGTTTGAGTAATATTTGGTAAAAACTACACTGACATTTTTTAGGAAAATGCTGAGCCTTTTAAAAAATGAAATTATATATTTATATAAATATTTGAATGGTTTTTAAAAATTTACATCCTCTGTGGAAAACAGTGAGCTTGAGCCAAAAAGCGGGAAGTCAGAAAGTATTGAGTGGCAGACTTACACATTGTTGGTTTTCTTCTTTTAACTTTTTGACTGCCGTGAGTGCCATGGCCTGTCTTGGCCAGGACACAAGAGATGGTTAAATAAAGGTTCAATAAAAAAACTTAAATATGTTGTGTGAAGTCTGTGCAGACTGAGACCCACAAGCGCACTGGGATAAAAGTGTGCCATACCATCTGCTGTGCATCCTGGGCCGTGTGTATTACTATTTTATTATTATTTTCAGACTGTACAATTACTGATTGGGATGGGTAGGGCCAAGCTCTTCTATTATCTCCACTGTCTTTAGAGTGTTGGATTGTCTCCAGTGAGGTTTAAGATGTTTGTCCCATTATCTTTCAAATCAACAGTAAATCTCATTCAGATTGTTGGGGGCTTTTCGTTTTAGGTTTGTGATCTGTCTGAGACCACTCCAGACAGATGTAAAACGTTTGGCTGAGAATTGATGTTGAGTGCAGTTGTTTGTGCTTTACTAAACTTGTATTTTGCTTTTTTTTTCTTAAACCTGTCCCTGTCCACACTCTGGAACTCTTCTTCCTTTTCCAACTTTAGCTGTCTGAGCTTAGCTGTGAACCTGGATTTGTCATTGTTATGATTCACCCTGGCACATGATGGTGGGCAACAGTCCTCAAAGAAGTTAATTTATGACATTACATTCTCTGTGTACTCATCCAGACTCTTGGTAGCAGTCCTGAAAACATTCTAGTCACTGCAATTCAAGCACACATTAAGATCCTGTCCTGGGGTGTGGCTTCAGAAAACTTATTTAGTCCAGGTGTGCTGGTTTCAGCCATGTTCCTGTTTCCATGTTTAACTTACAATACATTTGTATAAGTTATTGTAAACTTATAACAATAAGTTTGTAACTATGAACAAAATAGCTTTGATTTATTAATGGAGGCCCACAGGTGACTCTTTTGCTGAAATATATTTTCTTCTTAACATTCACAAGATACGTTACATACATACGAGCTGCAGCACAGCACATACTGTATGTACCAGCCAGCAGCTGATTTACTTAACCAGTTGCTGCTATCCACCATGTAACCATTCAGAACTAGTTGTGATCTAGACCTGGATACACAGATCTGGTACTGGGCTCATTCAAATGAATGAGATGCTGCATTTGTTCTAGCACAGCTAAAGTCAGTGTGAATGTGACCTTAGTCCAAGTACTAAAAATCTGGGCTAATCTGAGAAAAGTGGGCTATTTTGGACACTCACAATTCATCCATTGTGAAATGCACAGGAATAATTTATTTCAAAGCAAATCAGTGACTAAGGCGCTGAAGTGCATCTGAATCTGATGATCCACTCAACCTGAGCAGTACTTAGAGCACAGCTTAACAGCCACATCCTCTCTTCTTCCTTTGCATGAGAGAGAGAGAGAGAGAGACTCAGCATCGACCACAGTGCTGACAGCTGATGTATCACAGAGGGACTCAGTGTAACCACTGCCAAACAAATCCTTTCCAAGACCCATGATGCACCTGCTTCTAGAAAGCTAACATTCAGCTAAATACGCAAATCAGTACATTAGATGCTAAATAATAGTTGATTTTTGTGAACAACACAATACAGAGGTGCCTCACAGAAGGTTTACACAAAGAGGGTATTATTTTTCTAAGCTTCTCCATCAGTTATAATAACATTGTACTTATTAAATTAATTCCGGAGATTTAAGAACAGGATGACATAACAACAAAGTTCAACAGAACAGAAATGCAAGCAGTCTGACAATCAGGCCAGTTGGAAACAAACCAACAGTTTATCCAGCTAATTCAAACCAGTGGGTCTCAGCTTTTTTGCTGGAGTGCTGAGCGTCTTGTGATCTTATATGCCTCTCAAAAAAAAAAAAAAAACACCTTAGGGAGCAGGTACATGTACAACCTGCATTCACCTTGTTGAAATACAGCTACAACATATACTCCATATACTGTATCTGAATGAACCCTGGCTTCATAGAACTATCAGCTGAGATGTTGGATGTTTAAAGATGCACTACCTAAAATGCTTCCAGTACGCACTGAAAACTGCAGCAGAGATGTGACAGAAAAGCTATTTAGCCACTTTCCTAAAACTATATTGACAAAGATATTCAGATCCTTTAGTAATCAAAATTCTCCATCTGTTGAGAATTTTAATAAGGGACATAATCAGGTTATGTATTATATAGTATATGTCTGAGTATAATGAAAAAAATTCTGTATACACACATATTTATTTTAAAAACCACCCACAATTCCCCTCGAATACCAGAACAGCCTACAAGGACAGACTCATAGTTGAGACCCCGAGAACTGAGCCACTTTATTTGAAAATAAAACTGAAAGTTACACCTAAAGTGTCAGTCAGTCCTGAGTCCTTCATTGTATGTGTGTGTACAACTAAAGTAAGCAGTATTTCCCCTACTGTCTTGGAGGGGTTATGAGGATGGGTGGTGCTTGGCACAAAGTAATATAAACATTGAGAAAAGCAATTACAATACCTAATGGGTCAAAATTAACAGGTTCCCAGTATTTATCTAATTTCCCTTAGATCAACTCATAATATTTACAGCATTCCTCAAAGCAAGAAGACTGATACATTTCCTATATTGCTTATGTAATGAACAATTTCAGTTCAATTGGCGTCATATTATTCAGTTCTATTCAATGAGTTAGCTATGGCTTTCCTGAGCCCTTGATGTTAGCCTTGAATTTAATCTGAATCCTATATGATGCCTCCTTCCGTTTCAGCCAGTCAAATGGGTGTTGATTCGAGGGGGTGTTTTCCCGTGATAACGAAGGATTATATTTGCGCAAGTCTGCAGATTTTACTAGTTAGATAAGTGAGTCAATGTCTAATGTTTCGCTAATGAAGTTAGACTTTCTATTTAGCCAAATAACATGCATGCATGGAATGAAGTGAATGTTAGTGAAAATAAAGTGTTTGATAGGCGCTATCATCATAGCTGAGCCAGCAGGAGGGGCTGTTGTGCCAGGTTGATGGTTTGCCTCTTTCAAAGAACTTAAATAGTTTTGTCTGCTTTGGTATTTTGTCAGACATTGTACAATTCTTGGAAGTGTGTCTTGCCCCAACTTTGCATGCTACAGCTGAAGTGAATAATGCTCCGTCTTTGAGAGATAAACAACTTTGAAAAGATAAAATAATAATCTAATTGTTTTTTTTTAAAACATATAAATACCACCACAACACTCAGAAACACATCGCGTTATCTATACATGATTGGCAAACATTATTTATATATTTCATTATAATCTTAAATGTTTATTAAAATCGATATATTTATTTATTAACAAATGAAAAACAAATGCATGAAATCAATTATTCCTAGTCGGTCAAGCAGTGTGGGGGTTCCAATAGCAGGCTGCCCTTTCAATATAATGATAGATAAGATAAGATAAGATAAGATAAGATAAGATAAGATAAGATCTACCTTTATCCGTCCCACAGTGGGGAAATTTACATAGCCCAGCAGCAAGAGAAGAGTCAGTAGAAAAAGTAGGAGGAAACACTGGTGAGTACAGTAGGTCAAAGTTCACACAGGAAGTGGGTCTGTTTGTCATAATTTTGCTGTTTGTTTTGTCTTGCAAGTCATGTTTTTCTAACCTGGAGGTTTGATTGTCTGACTACTTGTCTTTCTTGATCTGGAAGACTTCTTGTTTTATCTATGATGCAGTGTTGATCTGATCTCAGTTATTATATTGCTTATGCTAGTATAATGTTACTACTTATGGACATGAGATCAGGTGGCACTTTCCTTGTGATTCCAGACTTTTCCATCACCACATAGAGTTCTCTGCCAGTGTGAATCGTATCTGTTCTTTAAGCTGCGGAGCCTTGTTGAGCACTGGCGCAGCCGTGCTTATTGCTAGCTACTGTGTGTCCCTGTGTGTGAGAGAGAGAAGGAAGAGAGAAAGAAATGGTACATCAGCTGTCAGACTGAATGCTTGTCAAATGAAGCAGAACAGGCCAGATAAATACAGCCATCCAGAGCGGAGATAGTAGGATTAATTGGCCATAATTGGTTGATGTGTTAGTGTTCCAAATGACCCAGTTTAGTTTGGAGACCCTCCTGCCTGTGCCAGCAGAGACAGGTTGAGTACCACTGTTACCAAACACTCTGAAAGCTAGTCATGTGGACTGAAAACTTCAGCAGGGTTTACAAACACAGAGCAATTCATATTTTATAATGAGTAAAAAAATTGCTGTTGCTGCAAAGTGTGCAAGCATGCTGCCCTGGTTAAAGACAGTATTTCTACTACCATACCAAGAAGAACAGAACCATCTGATTTTTGTTTCAGTCTGTTTGGTCAATAAGGGAACTACAATCCTGGATACCTAAATGCTCGATATCACTAACTCAATCTTTAATTACGATACACTGAGGGGAAAAAATCCATCTTAAAATACACACTTAAAGCTACCACTAAAAAGTCACAGTAACACAACACATAAGATTAAAGTAAAGATCAACATTATGGGAAATACCAAATGCTGTTTTACCAAGACAGCAAATTACCAGGTTCCTGTTGATTGGGCATCTGTACTGTGGGGTTCAGTGCTGGCCTCCTCTAATAGAGTGCACAGCCTGGACACACACATGCTAACATGTTCTATGTGGGGAATGCTTTGACTGTGTGCGTGCACACAGGTTGAGCCTTGATGACCCGTCTGAGAATCAAATCTTCAATTCAACAGTCTGAGGCTGTTTTCACAGCTAGTGGCTTTAGAGCAGTCAGATCAATCCCTGGAGAGCTGTCGCAGAGACACCACTGCAGAGAATGCTTCCCAACCAAATATGTAGCACTTTTTAGAGCCTAACATAAGAAAGCACTGTGCATTATGGGTGAATATAGATATGGGTTAATTAACGATAAAGAGTATTCTAGTTCTATTCAGGAACAAAGTGCTTTCCCATTTCCAATATTACAAAGTACTAAATGGATTGATTGATTGGTTAAATTGAACTCAACCTGTACTTGTAAGAGGAAGAGACATCTGAGATTACAATAAATTGGACCCACTGTGAGAGCACTGCAACATCCAAAACAGGAAATAGGAGGCCTGACCCTGGCAGTGCTGATTGTTCCTCTACCCTCCTCTTAAAAAGGTCAGTCTGCACAGTTTGCAGTTCTTCTGCCAGGGCATTTCTCTCACAGAAATCACTGCAACGCGGTTGCTGGGAGACTACTGAGCAGTCTGACAACACTTTTATAAGGTATGAATAGGATGAGAGTCTTGGACAAGGACAGAAGGACAGATGAGGAGTTGAGGTGGTTGGTGGTAAAGGGATGCTAACCTAAATCCTCTGATTAATTACCTCAACTACTGAGAAAAGCTGTCCTTGAAACAGGCTGCTAAGATTTGGAATTGGAATTTATTCATAAGTGATGAACAGTACTGTTAAAAGGTGCAGATTGGTGAAATATGTAGACCTTCTTCATGATGGATATTTGACTTGTCATAGCAGGAGAAGCGTAGGTGAAACAAATTACAGATGACTCAGTGTCTCAAAAACCATAACAGGCATCATGCACAATACCAGGACAATAGAGCTGGCTCACCTAAATGGAATGCAATCTTTTATTTTTTAATCTAATCAATTACATCTATGCTTTTCCTGCTATGACAAGCCAAAATGTCTGCTATGGGAAAAAAAGGTTTCAGATAAGATAAGATAAGCTTTTATTCGTCCCACAGTGGGGAAATTCACAAAAAGGTTGATGTCAGAAGTGGGATTCGAACCCACGCCTCCAGGGGAGACTGCAACCTGAACGCAGCGCCTTAGACCGCTCGGCCATCCTGACAGATTATTTATTAAGCAACATTTATTAATGCTGAAAAAAGCTAAAATATGAATTAACAGGATGACAACCCCCTTTTTTATTAGGATCAATTTGAGACCTATCTCTAAATGACTACTTTATTTAGTATCGTTAATTTCATTTATCTTTGTTCATTCAGTTTCATATTGAAAATTTTTCATGTACTCAAACAATCTCAAAACAACAGCAGTAATGGACTTTAGGTGTAGCGTCTGGAGTGGGAGTAATGTTAAACTGAAGTCATGTTAAAAGATGTATCATCTTACACACTCTTGTTCTTCTTCTGCTCCTTCACTATTAAACTCTCTGCCACCAGGTTACACACACGCACTCACACACCTGTTCAGTGGGGGTTTGCACAAAGCAGCCTTGATAGTGAGGATATGAATATTAGTTAGTTTAGTTAACAGGATACACCAGCTGTCATGGTTAAACTGCGAGTGAACACACACACACACACACACACACACACACACACACACACACACACACACAACATTTGTATCACAACATTTCTACGACAATTATATTTGTGTCATCTCACCAAATACAGTAAAAATTGTGGTTAGAAGTTAGTAACAAGACTACTCTTGTACTTGAGTACTTGTACACAAGAGTACAAGAGTAGTGGAAACACTTTTTGACCAGCACAGAGAACTGAGAAATTCTGAAATATTACCGTGGTTTGAACAAAGTCCTCCAACATGGAGACAATAGCAGTGTTACTTTTGCTTTTAGCCATGCCTGTGGTTGCTGTGTGCAATGGTATAACATACGTAATTATGTCAACAATTTGGAATATTGCTACAATTGTACAATTTCATTTAGCAGATGCTTTTATCCAAAACGACATACATCTGAAAGTAAATACAACACAAGCAAGGATCTAGTCAGGAGAAAACAACCTGGGTAAGTGCCATAAAACAAAGTTCAAGTTAGATAGGGCTACATTATGCATAACAATACAATTTATTTATTTTTTATATTTGTTTTTATAGGAGTTTATCAACTGCCAAGGTGTTCAGTGAAGAGCTGAGTCTTTTCTTAAAGACTGAGAGCGACTCTGCAGATCAAACAGAGTTTGGTAACTCGTTCCACCACCAGGGAACCACAGCGGAGAAGAGTCTGGCCACTGACCTCGGGCCCTTTTGAGGTGGTTGTATCAGGCGCCTGTAATTGGTCGAGCGTAGTGAGCAGGATGGAGTGTAGACCTGAATCAGGGTGTTCAGGTAGGAGGGAGCCATTTTTGTTGTAGTTTTGTAGGCAAGTGTAAGAGCTTTGAATTTGATGCGGGCAGCAACTGGAAGCCAGTGGAGCGATCTGAACAGCGGTGTGACATGTGCTGTTTTTGGCTGGTTGAAAACCAGACGTGCTGCTGCATTCGGGATCATTTGCAGAGGTTTGACCGTGCATGTGGAGAGGCAGCGAAATGTGCTAAAACCGGCATCTTTTTCACTAAAACGAGCTCGTAGTTTGAAACGACAAATGAGGACAATGAAACTGGTAAGGCAAGGTGTTGAACTCACTTTAAGTTCATTAATTATCAAGTCAATGAATTGTGTGGCATTGTGGCATATAACATTACACAACATTATATAACTGAAATAATAGTATGATGCGACGCCACATAACTGGGAAACTTCAGAGCCAGAAGTGATGATAGTGTTTTTAGAAAGTGCAACACTTTTTATTTTATTTTTTAAATTTACATTTTTTATTTATTCTTTTCATTAAGGTTTGGATATCTGTGAACACTTATTTGAACTGAATATAGATTCTGATATTGCTGAAACTGATGTGTGAAACTGTAAAGAATAATGTTGGAGATGTGCATGTTGAAAAAAATCTTCATTGTGAAGCAGCCCAGGACCTGCACTGATTGGACATCACATTTTAGAAGAATACACTGAATTACAAGGCTTCACAGAACAGTGTGCTATCACAGACTCAACCTGTTAGGTCATAATTACATGATTTTAATAATAATAGGTCGTGATCAAAAGTGGGCCGTTCTGACGCATGAAACTCAAGGGCTGAAAATGAGTCCCACTCCGGCCTTGGGTGGGTGTATTTCAGCCATCGGGCTTCAATAACTTGGCCTCAACTCCACCACACTGCACCTCTTTGCCCATTTTGGATTAACAAGGAGTTAGGTGCTGTCAGGTCCAAGATTGTGACTGATCTACACTTAGCTTCACAATGCCTCTTCAGAAACCTATGGGTGTCGTCACAGAGACTATGTCTATACAGGCAACATGGTGATGTGTTGGGTGAAGCAGAATTAATGAAATATGCTGCAGCCCTGAATGATGAAGTGGTAGTGCATTTAAATTACAATTAAGAAAAATTCTAGAATTAGTCTTGAAGCCAAACAGGATGGTTCATCATCCCTGTCTTGATAAATATGTAATCTGCTGCTTGCTGATAGCTGCAGATACCTGCATAAATTTAGATTACTATGTCATGACTTTTGATCATAATAATTATATCTTTATAAAATGCATGCATCACCTTTACGTACTTAAGCACTACATGCACTTTTGCATCCCTTTTACAATATTTGCGGCTGCTCAGAAGATTCAGTGTTTGTAGTATTAGGCTGAATATTTTGGAAATTGTCTGTAAAGCACTAGCAGAAAATGTGCTAACCTACACTTTAGCAACACAGCCAGTAACATTACTGGGAAACCACAGAATCAGATCGGGGATTTGTGCACCACCACAAAGCCAACTGTATGATCAGTTTGAGTTGCTGCTATCTAGGAAGCTTTTCTGCTCACACCTGGCAAGAAAGGATATTGATTTGCTTACCAAGATATGGTTTGCATAACAGTAACACTTGTATTCTGTTCTACATATTGTTGTTTCTAATGTTCCATTTCTTCATTTTATGTGAAGGAGTTGAAGACAAATTTCCACTATGATGGACAATACAGTCATGTTGTGTTGTATGTAAGGTTTGTGTTGAGGAGCAGTAATATAAAGACTAAAATTTAAAAAAAAGAATTAAATACCCATCTTTTCCTATATAATAAAACAATTTTTCTATTATCTCAAAAGAAATTTGATTTTGATAGTGAACAACAAAAACAGACAGTTAATGGAATTTAAATATATATATAATAAACAAATATTTAGAGTATAACATATGAGATGAAGTCCCCACCCGTCTCTTTATACAGTGTGCTGCCTGTTGTGCTGCACCTCTTGTGTGACAACACTCACACAGACAACCCTTGCCTTTAATTTAGATTCCAAATAAAGAACAGCACTGCTGCAAAAGAAGAAATGAATAACCATTTATTATGCAAATGAAAAGGAATAATCACCTTGTTCAGGGGGAACTAGGCCTTCAGAAGACAAAAACACACATTATCCTGCATGTGTAGCACATTCATGTACCTTCCTGCGGGCTTCATGTGAGGAAGAAGAGATAAGAACAAAGGATGGGTGAGCTGCATGCCACGGAGTTTATAGAAGCACCCTCTCTCCTCAGAGACAGAAAATTCGTATTTTACTCATTTTGATCATTCCATTTGAGAGAGGAGATATAGTTCAGTCAGAGTGTGCTGTTCTGAGGCTTGAACCTGAGACCTTCCAGTTAAATGGCAATTTCTACCTCACCAGACATTCCTGCTTCTGCCTCTCTGTCTGATTATGTTAGTGATGATCCTGGCAGACAGTGGGGTGTACATATGACGGATGAGAGTAGATCTGCCTCATGGCACACCCAGACAAATATTACATATCAATATCATGTCTCTGGGTACAGTTGAAGGGACCCCCCCTGAGCTGGTTTGAGGATCTTGAGAGGTGGGTTTTATCCATCTGCAATGTTTCTTTGTTGCTTTTGGCTATTGTGATATTGGATAGCTTTTCAATGAGTCCAGTATGTATGAAGTGGCTAAACAAGGGAACAGACAGATAGAATAGAAGACAACTACTCACACTTAGACTCACACCTCTGGACAATTCAAGTCAACACTTCATGTTGACACTTCCTAAAATTCTTAAAAAAAAAAAAAAAAAAAAAAAATTCTATTTGTTTCTGAAATATATTAGTGTGTGTGAATGGGTGAATAAAAGGCATCAACTTAATGAAACTTTGTAGAAAGGCGCTTTATGAAGATTGGGCCATTTCCTTGCATTAGTTTACAGGGCAGATGTGCCACGTCCAATATGGAGGACACGCTGACGTATCGCAGCAACGGGCCAACCCGCTCAATGTGGTGTCGACATATATATGTCTATGGTTCAGACTCTCAAATTTGGGTCCTTGAGGGAGTTCGTGAGTTACACAATTTCCTAGAATTTCAATTAAAAAGTGGTTTAGATGACAGTGGCACAATAGTAAGGCTAAGCCATGTCATCATCATCACAGTGGCACTGTGTACATATAGGGATGTGTGTGTGTGTGTGTGTGTGTGCATGCGTTATTATTCCATTTCATGAACTTGTGATAGCACTGTATGCCAACTTTGAATATGTCTTCCCTGCTCGGAAATGGATTTACTGCAAATAATGACACCTCTTTCCTGTCGCTTTCTGCAGGTTCGTGTGTCACTGGATCTGCAGAGTCCGGACCCGTGTTTAGAAGCCTCCGATTTCACACGTGTCTCTGTGCAATACTGTTATTACTGTACTGTTATTATCACTATCGACACACCTGTGGATTGCAGTATTGCATGTCACTCAGTAACTCACTGCAACAAATGAACAGAGCAGAACAGAAAATATTCAAGTATTAACGGATTGGTCCTTTCATCCACGTGTCAGTCACCTAACATTGTGTAAAGAGTAAATAAGTGGGACTTTAACTCCCGGAATTTGATTCCCAAATTAACTCACACCTCTATGAAGTCATGCACACAACAACTTGTACTGGCAAAGTAGAAGACAGCAATGCTCCTGAGGCTGCACACAGCTGAGATTCTGACAACCATAAAGGAGGTGTGCTGGGTGTGATGTAGCTCCACTAACAGTCATACTGCTGGCCTTTATAACATGACCAGTCACAATCGATGCTTTACAAGGGAGATGGGTGACGGAGCATCTGCTGCCCTATCAGATGTCTCCTCTCTGTCTCTCTGTCTTTGTTCTCCCTCATCTATCCTGTTTCTCTCACCCTCTCTCCATTCGCAAGGCTCTCAGTCAAGTGTACTGTTCTCTGCTCCCTTGTCATGATCTGCTCTTATCTATACACACACATACACACACGCACACACCTGGGGGAGGAGGGGAAGTAGCAGGGTGAGGGGACTGCAGGGGGAGCAGGGAGTCCCATTCACTCTGTGTAGAGTGCGAGGGAGGCCTCTATGTCCTCTGACCCAAAGAGGTTCCTCCTTTACCACCTTCCTCAGTCACACTTTCATGACTGTGAATAAAAATGCTTCTCACAGTTATCTGTATGTGCAAACAAAGGATCATTCACACCATCACTTCCTACTCTCACTCTTAGCAGGTTGTCTTCCCAAGCAATTAAAATGTGTTACTTAAAACAGTTCAAATGTATTCTGTAGTGGATGTAGTTCACACGTTCAGGACCTACAGTACATCAAGGCTTACATACAGTAGAAGTCTATCAGTGGGAATTTGCAAATAGGATTTGTAGGGCTGAAACGATTCCTCGAATAATTCGAGTAACTCGATTACAAAAAATGATCGAGGAATTTTCTCTGCTTCGAGGAATCATTGAATTGACACGCTGACGTCACGCACGTAAAGGAAGAAGAAAGAGGCGTACTCTGCTCCTGCGCTTTGTGCGTAAAGCCGATGAAATCAGTATAGAGCTGTATGTGGATATGCGAGGCTGTATCTCCATCATGGATTGGTTGATTCCAGTGATCGACACCTCCTTTGAAGCCAACAGAATACAGGAACAGCCACCAAAGTGAGATTGACAGCACTGTTATCCAATTAGAAGCCCCAGAAGGCAACCCGTGCACCATCTTGCCTTGCGCCCCGGCCGATCCCGTGGCCCCCCCGTAGGTAAACAAAGCCTCCCAGAGACATCAGGGTTGTTTGCATTGTGGCCCGGGAAGTAGCGCTAACTGTTTCTGGTGTGGATTTACCGATAAACAAACTTTTCATGGCGAAACAGCTAAGGTAAGAGAAATTTTACGACTATAGTTTGACGAAGCAATTTCGTTTTTTGCTGTTTGTGTTGTTTCTGGCTGTTGCTTTGGTTTTAGAGAGCTTTGATGGATATGATTTGAATATGTGGACTGTCTGCTTTCGTTTGAGGGCTTGTTTGTCCGTTTTGCATAAAGTACCACAGCGCTATAGCCAGAAATATGACGCTATATTAATTTTTATATTTGATCATTCATTTAGCTGGTGTTTGAGCTGTGTTTGGTGCATGTAAAAATGGCTTTTATATTCTTGTAGCCTAGGTTCTGCTGTTTAATTTGATGTGCAGCATTACTAGCCCCAATTGGGGACCCTCGGGCAAAAATATGTTTTATCTGATTACTTGATTGAATTTTCAGTAGAATACTCGATTACTAAAATATTCGATAGCTGCAGCCCTAAAGATTTTCATAATTAAACAAGCAAGAAGTAATTTATAGGAATAAACAGGAATAGTTATACACCTTCTGAGTGTAAGATGAGAAGATAAATATCTTGTGTCTGTGCATTACGTACAGAACTGGAGTCAGGATGTGATGAGCATAGCTCATAGTTTCGCTCCAGCCATTCCTGTCTAAGGTACTTGAGCGAACTGTCGTTAACCAAGTCTCTGCTTCCCTCTCTGACAACAACCTGTGGGACCCAAATCAGTCTGGTTTTAAACAGGGTCACTGTACTGAGACGGCACTCCTATTTGTGGCATCTCAGGATCTGCCCTCTTCTGGTTCTTGTCCTACCTCTCAGGGAGATCCACAAGGGTTCCTCCAGGGTCAGTGCTTGGTCCCCTCCTCAATATACACAAGCTCACTTGGTCCAATAATCCACTCCCACGGTTTCTCATACCATTGCTATGCTGATGATACCCAGCTCTTCCTGTCGTTCCCCCCTGGACGACCACTCGGTCTCTGCCTAGATCTCAAACACCACCTTTAACTGAATCTCTCCAAGGTTGAACTCCTTATCATCCCAGCCAGTCCCTCTGTACAACAAGTAATCAACATCCAGCTTGAATCAGCCCAACTCAAACCCAAAAATCTGCCAGAAACTTTGGCATCATGATTGATGACCAACTAACTTGGTCTAACTAACAGACCCTTCCTGTCTGAACAAGCAGCACAACTTCTGGTACAGGCTCTAGTAATATCACGCGTTGACTATTGCAACTATATAGATAGATATAGATATAGTTAGATTTTTTTAAACTTGTAGTTACAACAAGTAAAAACTGGGAGGGATGGGAGGAGGATGTGAATAATGAGGAGACAGGGAGTGAAGTTTAGATGATTGAGCAGAGAGAGTTTGGTGGAGACACAGAGTAAGAGGGGATAAGAATGGAGATGAAACGTAGGGGTGGGAAGGCAACTGGTGCTTGTAAATGAATGAGGCAGCCAGCAGGATAATGGACAGAAGGACAAGATTAAAATGAAAGACAAAGACAAGAAAGGAAGGACATTCACTGGCCTCAGGCATCTGTAGGCATGTGTGCAATTTGCATTTGTACAGATGTGAGAGACTCCTGTGTGTGTGTGTGTGTGTGTGTGTGTGTGTGTGTGTGTGTGTGTGTGCGCGCGCGTGTGTGTGCCTGTGTGTGTTCAGAGGAGTATGTATTTATTTCCTTCCAGATCTGTTTCTGAGGAATGTTTGGTAACAACCTAAAAGATTAGGACCTGAAAGACAATCTTAACAAAGGCACTGCTTTTAACCTTTAACACTGATGCAAAGTGAACATCCGACCAGAAGGTATCAAGACTCCACTGCAACATTACAAAGGAGCCAGTTCCCAGTGCACTGATTGTCTTAAAACACCAATTGCTACACACAGAATCCAATCAGAGATCCTGGCCCACACTACACAAATCTTCAAGGAAAAGATTATTTGGCTATATTGTACACAGATAGTCTCATTTGTTTTTGTCAATTTGATTTTGTCCATGCTCATGTTACTGCTCAAAAATGCTGCAATTATGTAGTCATACCTTTGTTTTGTCCATAACCATTATATTCACAAATACTGTCTTCTAAAGTCATTTGCCAAATATTTATCTGACAATATGACAGACTGCATTACGGATTACATTAATTTCTGCGTAGAAAACACTGTACCCATCAAGAAAGTATGGTGTTTCTCTAACAACAACCCATGGGTGACCCCTGAACTGAAAGCCCTGCTGCTGGAAAAGACGAGGGTTTTTAGATCTGGGGACAGAGAGGAGCTGAGGAGGGTGCAGAAGGAGCTTAAAAAGAAAATCAGGGAAGGCAAGGCCAGCTACAAGGCTAAGATGGAGGAACAGCTCCAACAGAATGATGCAAGGGGGGTCTGGAGAGGCCTGAAAAACATCTCAGGTCACAACAAAAGCCAGGACAGGAGGCCTGAAGCAGGAGACAGGGAGTGGGCGAACCAACTGAATCTGCACTTCAACAGATTCGACTCTGCACCCACTCCCTCCCCCAATCATCAGAGTGCTGTCCAGCCAAACTCCCAGTTACTCCATCTCTGTTGACTGCCACCCCGCTCACCCCCCCGGGCCTCTCCATAACAACTGACGAGGTGAGAAGTGAGCTGAGAAAAATCAAGGCCAGGAAGGCTGCAGGACCCGATGGCATCAGCCCCAGACTCCTGAAGGACTGGGCAGACCAGCTCTGTTCGGTGCTCCAGTACATCTTCAACCTGAGCCTGAGTCTGGAGAGGGTCCCTGAACTGTGGAAAACTTCCTGTGGTGTTCCAGTCCCGAAGACCGCACACCCCAGGGAGCCAAACCACTTCAGACCAGACTGAAGACCATGGAGAGGATACTTCTCAAGAACTTTCGACCCCTGGTGAGCACAAATCTGGACCCCCTGCAGTTTGCTTACCAGCCGGGTATAGGGGTAGATGATGCTGTCATCTACCTCCTTCACAGATCCCTTACCCACTTGGAGAATACTGACAGCGCTGTGAGAGTCATGTTCTTTGACTTCTCCAGCGCCTTCAACACAATACAGGCTTCACTGCTCAGGGGGAAGTTAGAAGGAGCGGGAGTAGGCTGTCACCTGGCTGCATGGACGATCGACTACCTCACCAACAGACCACAGCACGTGAGGCTTCAGGACTGTGTGTCTGACACGGTGGTCTGCAGCACAGGGGCCCCACAGGGGACAGTGTTCTCCCCCTTTCTCTTCACCCTGTACATGTCGGACTTCAGATACAACTCTGGGAGCTGTCACCTCCAAAAGTTCTCTGATGATACAGCCATCGTCGGGGGTGTATCGGGCGGGGACGACCAGGAGTACAGGGAGGTCATCAGTGACTTTGTCAGCTGGTGTGAGCTAAATCATCTTCAGCTCAATGCCAGCAAGACGAAGGAGCTGGTGATTGACTTCAGAAGGAAGCCACCCCAGACTGCACCGGTGAACATCCAGGGATTGGACATCGAGAAGGTGGAGACCTACAAATACCTGGGTGTTCACCTTAACAATAAACTGGACTGGTCACATAACACCAATGCACTATACAAGAAGGGTTGAGGAGGCTGAGGTCCTTTGGAGTATGCAGGACTCTACTAAGGACTTTTTATGACGCTGTGGTGGCGTCTGCTCTCTTCTATGCAGCGGTCTGCTGGGGAGGGGGGAGCACAGAGAGGGACAGGAAGAGACTCAACAAACTGGTCAGGAGGGCTGGTTCTGTCATGGACTGCTCTGTGGACTCCATTGAAGAGGTGGGTAAGATGTTAGCCAAGCTGACATCTATCATGGCCAACCCCTCTCACCCCCTGCATGAGACTGTGGGAGCTTTAAGCAGCTCCTTCAGCAACAGACTGAGACTCCCACCCTGCAAGAAAGGAGCGCTACCGCAGGTCTTTCATACCCACTGCAATAAGACTCTTTAACACCTCATTGTAGTTAACAACTGCATTTAAGTCATGACAAGTGCATTTATTCTGCTGTGCAGAGCAAATAATGTAATACTTTTCCAGTGCAATACCACTGGATATGGATATAGTATGTCTATTACTTATGGATGTCAATAACAAGGAAAACATGTAACATAGTGTAAATACTCGACCTCACTTAATGTAAATACTATTTCTTGTCACTTTATGGTTCTACTTTTTTTTCTTTTCTTGTTCCTGTTATTGCTGCCTTATTTCTTAATTAGCCACTTTACTGGTATTTATTTTTGAGTTATTTTTTTTTATTTTTGAGTTACTGTTTACCTATTTCTGCTGCTGTGACAAGTAAATTTCCCCTAAGTTGGATCAATAAAAGTTATCTTATCTTATCAAGTGCACACAGCCACACTGATGTCCACCCCCAACAGTCAAAGACCAACTCCTTAAACAGACTCCTGTCAACAGGAGTCAATCTAGGCAGCTCCATCTGCACAGGTACAACCAAAATACTTCCCCTAAAAGCAGGTAAGTAACACAGTCATTTTCAGACTTCATGCTCAAACACTACTAAAGTACCAAATAATGTACCTCTATAACAATGCTTACATAAATGAACTTTAACATCAGTAATTCAATTAAACTAAATTTATCTCCCACACCTCACACTTGGTTTCAGCTAGGGTATAATGGGTATAAATAAGGGAATGATAGACTTCACCCTCCTTTTGTTCCTGGAACACATGGTGGGTAAGGTAAGTCTCAAAAAAACAATATGAATGAATTCTACAATTTCATTTAGTGGACAAATTAATTAAGGTAACACAAAACTCAGTCATTAACAATGCCTAAACTTAGCAACTACTTGTGTGTGTGTTTTACTTTAACCAGAAATGTTGATTGTATCTGAACTTTAACTAAACCTAATGTAAACACAAGCAAACCCAGGATAGTCTGTATTTGCTGATCACACATGAATGATGGAAATGTGGCTAAAGAAAACAATTAACAAGCAAAGTTAAATTAGTGTGAGATATGAAATTGATGAAAAATGGGACAAATGGGGAGTTCAAACCCACTTTATCACATTGAGTTTAAGGAAGAGAAATGACTAATGTGGACGTATAACTGACATAAGTTTGGACAACCTAATTTACAAGTTACTGTGACATTATTATTTAACATTTACTGTGATCTGTAATATTTCCCTTTTTCCTTTGCTTGTACATAGATAAAATCATCCACAATAAACTGATTAAGCAGCATTGGAACCTATGTTTTAATGCGCACTCAACATAAGTAGCTCAGTGAACCAGCTTAGTTTCTTCAGCTGTTAATGGCAGTATTTTTTAAATGACACTGTCCAGCTGGGAAAATGGATGATATTTATTTCCCCACCGTGAATTTCCCCACTGTGGGACATCTTATCTAAACTGGCTCCATCCTACTACTCCTTTAGACTACGCATATTTCTGAGGAGAAATAAACAGTTTGCCTTGCTACATATTGACTTCATTTATTTTTGTAAAAGCATTTTTGCAATTTGTTTTTGTGAGGGTTTTTTCAGTAGCATTTTTTCATTAGTTTGTTTTTGGCCCCTGATATGTTTTATGATCTATTACAACCTGTTCTGAAGCAGACAAAATAGCTTTTACAGAAGTCTACAGCCTGCAATATGTTAACATATGTTATTATTGTATAGTTACATTCTGAAACACACCATATGAATTGATACTCCAATTTTAACATCAAACAGCACAAGAAGTATCCTTCAACAATATTATCTACCTCACCAGGGTCAGTGCAGTTTGTTTCAACAATTCTTCACCACAGCATTCCACAAGACACACTGCACACATCAGCATAGGACCATCACAACACACTAAACACAGTTCAGCTTGTGTGCAACAGTATGTTTCTCATGCATATACATCATACTACCCAATCGATTACTTTTTAGTCTTGGAGGACTGATGTCTAGAATAAAAGAATGCAATAATGACAGTGTCTTGATCTCAGATCATGCCCCAAACAGCTTAGTTATTATTATTGTTAGTTATTTAGATCCAGGATTTAAAAAGGATCCATGGAAATTATAGTAAAAATGGCCAAAGGACCCAGATCTAATCCCTTTCCTTGAGCAATAAATTGCCATATATTTTACAGTCAGTACAGCTGTAATATCTGCAAATATCAGGTGGGAAGCTTTTAAAGCTTTTATTAGGGGACAAATCATTAATATATGAAAAAGCTAAACTGAAATTGACAAGGTTGGAATCAAAAATTAAGATCTTGAAGTTAAAATATCAAGAAGTATTATTGAGAGCAAAGTATAAGTAATGAAATCTCAACATCAAAAGCTACAGATAAACTTTTGAAATTTCAACAAAGTACCTTTGAGGGGTAAAAATAATATCAGGAAAAATTGTAGCATGGTGCATAAAACAACTGCAATCTGAAAGAGCTCACCCTCCTTAAAATCTGAATGACAGTATCATAAACCCTTTTAAATTGAACAGGGCATTAACATAACATTATGAAAAACCTTTTACTTCTGAAAGAGATCAAGAATTGTGAGAGTAAAGTCTCTTCAGAACTATGAGGTTTTATTACTCGACTGAAAAGACCACAGCATCGAAAGACATTGAGGCTTTGTCTGTAAAGCTTCAGTATAATTTTTGGTCTAGAGGATGAGGATAATTAAACATTTGAACATTTAAAGATCGAATCAATCTGTCCTCATTTGAGAAATGTATCGTTAAAATCTCTTTGAAAAAGAAATTATATCTGAAGTATATAACTTGTCGATTGCTAGAATCCTTAGAATCTAAATTGAAAGCATGGAAGGACAATCTACTAAAGGAAATTTCTATGGAAGAATGGACCACAGAATGCTCTGAAGCTCAAGCTGTTGATTTTAAACTTCTGCAATTTCCATGCCACTGTGACCCACTTGTTGGTATCTGTTCACTGCTCACACTGGAAAACTCTAATCATTCTTGTCTTCACTTCTTCTGTGCCTTTTTGTTCAATTCAATAGAGCCAGAGGCCTGAAATGTGCACAGAAGGACTGCACAATCTAAGTGATTTTTTTTTCGTGTTTTCAGTGGTAAAATAAAGATGTTCATTTTTCAGTCTTATTTGCCATCTTTTGTTCCATCTTGGGATAAATTTAAATCATCCCTATGGACATTTTCATCAGTCAAATCATGATTTTTTTTTTCTTTTTTTAACTTAAGGGCATGGCCCTCTAAAGGTGTGCACACAAAGTATCAACGGTGCACATGCCACACATGTGAAGCCATTCCCTCCTTTATCTACATTTTCATTTAGCAGACGCTTACATCCAAAGCGATGTGCATTCACATACCATTGGAACTGCCACTGGTGGACAACCGCTCTGCCTCCTGAGCTATAGTCGCCCCATCATAAACACATTATCAGACAATCTCTCTAATTCATTTTCATTGTTAGTCTATAAATGATCAGAAACAAAGACAAAAACGTCCATTACAATTTCCAAGAGACATTGGTGACATCTTCAGATCTTCTGTCTTGTCCAACCAAGAGTCTAAAACAATTCACTATTCTATAAAACAGGAATCTGTGACACTGGAAAAGCTGCACCCAAAAAATATTTACCATTTTTGCTTGAAAGATTACCTTGAACACTCAAACCAATGCTAGTGCTACACAGGCCAAACAATTAGTGTTTAAAGAACTGCTCATGATTCATTTTCTGCCTATCATCTACTAAAATCACCAAATAACTGTCATGCTGTAGTATCCATGTATTGAAGCATGATCTATACCTGGATGTATTATCCAGACAGTGACCAAGCAGTCTCCCTCATTGTCTCAATTCTGCCCACATTGTGACTGTCTCGGTATGCAAATGTAGTGCATCCCAGGTGAAGGGAAGCAGTGCAGGGTACTCTTGAGGGGTGTTGTGTGCAAGGTTAGGCCACTTTTATTTACTTGTACTGTTTAGACAGACATTAGCACTACATGGGAAAAAAATGCAGTCTCCTCATTTATTTCAACGGGACCGCTGCTTTGACATCTTGACAAAACCCGCCCCCCCAAAAAAAACAACAAAAAAACAAAAAAAAAAACCCAATAATTATGTGGCTCAACTGTTGGTGCAACACAATATGATGTGGCCCAGCAAGGCTCTGCATTGGTAATAATCCCACAGCTTGCCACGTGATTGTTACTATGAAAGATAAAATGATTGTCACTGTGATATCTTTCCAGTCCCTTTCAAAATACTGTCTCAGACGTTTGCTTTGTACTGTTTTGTGGTGTGATTAATCATTTTAACACAAGGTTGTTTTGGGTAAAATCCAATAAAAAGGTAATTGGAGCCTGTGCAGGAGATTGTTAGCACTAGTGCTGGAGAGTCTCCACGTCATAGTGATCTCTTTAGGGTCGATAAATACCATTTTTCAAAAAACAACATTGTGTCTAGTAATGTACGCTACAGTAGCAGTTTGAAATTGGAAGGAAGCCTCTCTTGAGCAGCCCTGCAGATTGGAGGCAGGACACAGCATCTGTGTTACAGTTACATACACACAGGACACAGACATCTGCTAATAGGCAGCAGATTGCACTACCAGAACAGTGGGAAGAAATGGGAGCAGATATTGAATACAATGTAAAGAATGGCACAAATTGGGATATTGTCCCAATGTGTGCTGTCATGTAAACATGGTCAGACACTGTGATGTGGCGTCACAGTACCTTATCATATTGGTGAAGCTGCACTTACCACACTGCCCGGCTGTTTCCTCACACAGACACACACACACACACACACACACGCACACACAGGCTAATAAACTCTGTGGATCTCATGAAACATTCATGGCTGCTCTGTCCAGTTTCAAGCAGCCTCATGTTAAATGCATACCCTGCTCTTTCACTTTACACACGCATCCTCAGTCACTTATCTTAATATTCGCAATCATGGCTGATGTCTTATGTAATACCATTTTTACACAAAAATTAGCCCAATTAGTGACATACAGGGTTTTTTTTTTTTTAAAAACAGTTAATCTGGTAAACTTAGGCGAGTGGCTCGTTTTCCATTTCCAGTAGACGAGTTAGCCTTTCTGTTTTTTTGCTGGTGTGTCATGTTCAGTGCCAAGAACACACCAGAAAACAGGAAACAGTAGAATGCAGTGTGGAGGCCATTGACAATACTAGGTTTGTTACTTTTCTATATCTTTTATTTCAGTCTCTTTCAAATTGGACGCAGACTGAACAAAGTCACAGTATTGTTTGTGTACTGCAGTATCATAGTTTAATATCAAAATAAAACAATGGTCAGATTTTTACTGTAGAGATGCATAACGAATTATGTGGACACACAAAAGTTAGATTTATGTAACAAAATATTATATAACTTGAGAAAAGGATTCAGAGATGAAACCTTAATCGATGAATTTCAGGATCTGAGATCAGTGCTACACTGACTCCCATATACTGTATGTGTCAGTCGTGAATAAGGCTCTTTCTATTGTAGCCCCAGGCAACTTAATTTGCCTTTAATAATTATTACTATTAATATGATGGTTGCTCAGGATACAGGTGTTTTTGTTGAAGGTGAATGTTTTTGTTGATATATTGTTTGTTTTCCTGGATATTGTTTTTGTTTAAGCAAAAAGGTTAAAAGAGCCTAAATCAAGCGGCAACCTCCGGCGCTGAAAAATGAAGCCAATGTGGAAGTGCAAAAAAGCTGCAGTTCCTCGAATAACCGCTAAAGCAGGCCGCAGAAGGGAGTCAATTACATTTGAGCCCCATGTTAAAATGTCCGATTTTACGACAGAAAAAAAACATATTTACAGCCTGTTTCAAAACATGGCTCTTGTCTCATAAGCTGTTTTTCTACTCCATGACAACTCTGGGGGGGGGGCAAATTTTTTTATAAGGCTTTCGTTTAAAATATACGGCATACATCATTATGCACAATTCATAGCTCTAAGTGGCGCCACTTTGATTGACAACTAGCCACTGACGGTCTAAAGGGCGTCACCCCGGCTACTTCTAGTCACTGAGTTTGGGAAAGAGATCGTCGTGGGGTTAGCCGGCTAGCAACAATATTTAGCAATTAACCTAGCTGGTTAGCCATAGCTAGTTTGATTATTTCGAATAAAGCGGCTTTTTTCAGCCAATAGCGTTCATTCGACTCGCCTCAGCTCCGCCCTCGCTCCACCTCTTTGTCCATATTTGGAGTAACCGGAGGTAGGCTACCAAGATGGCTACGCACTACGATTTGCTTCATTTTTGCTCTTCAGAAACCTATGGGTGACGTCACGGCCACTACTTCCATATTTTATACAGTCTATGGCCTAAATACAATTTAATTTGGTTGATGTAAATTTGGTTCCAATGTTGGATACCAAAAGGTAAAAAGTAGCACACACACAGATCTTCCAGACAAAGTAGACTAGTCAGCATTTATATAGTACTTTTCTAAGTATTATCTGCCAACTCAAAGCACTTTCACAAAGCAAGCCAGCATTCACCCATTCACACACAGATTCATACATAATGACTCATTGGAAAGTGCCACACATTCATAAACCTATGAAACAGCCATCAGGAGCAATTTGGGCTTAATTATCTTCAACATGCAGACATCTGGGGCCAGGGGTCAAACCAACAACCTTCTGATTGGTGAACAACTGCTCTGCTGGGCCACAGCCACACACATTTCCACCTAATGTCGAGTTTAGGCGAGGAGTTAGAAGTACAATGAAGTGCAGAGTGGCAATAGAGTCATGGTTGCCATCATGATAGGGTTTTGCTATGACATATTTCATGTTAAATATAGGAATGGCTATTTTTGTTGACAAAGCCAAGATAAAGTTGATAAAGATCTGTCTGTGTGCGACCTATTCACCTTTGGGCATTCAGCTATTGAAATTTTTGACTTTTGGTTATCACCACAAACAAAATACTGGGAAGGCACATCCTTTAATCCAAAGATCTGAAGTATGAATAACACTTCAATATCTACATGGCCTTGAGCATTTTACCTCAAATGGCTTCATTGGAGCTAATGATGTAGCATGCGTATTGGTACTGCAAAAACTAAGTTATAATGAGTTTGTTTGGTCTTGCAATGAGATAATGCAACAAAATGTGACGTTGGTTTTAAGCGAATAATTTAAGAATATTATACATTTTTGGCAAAGACCACAACAAAGCAGGACCAGGTGAGTGTTGTGAGTTTCTCCACTCACTGTTGCTTTTTCGAAATGAAGAGGCGTGAGCAGTCCTCGACTTTGTCCACAGGAGGCTTTTACAGCAAGGCGCAGACAGTCCTCAATCATGAACTCAGGAGCACATTGACCACACACAGCCCAGTCATAAACAAGGTTTTGACCTTGTCTTGTTAAGAGAAAAGTTGCCACTGTGAGACATTTTGTACACGCACATCTGGTCCAAAACTTTAGTTTACTTAGGGCTGCACAATTAATCGAATTTTAATCACGATCACGATTTTGGCTGCCACGATTAAATTAAGATGATCGTCGGCGACTTTAACATTTAAAAAGCGAGCTCTGTTGCATGTCAAATCAAGCACTTTTTCAACCCAATAGTCAGCCAACCACCAGGGGGCGACCCAAAGGTTAGGGCCTCATCATTACGCTGCCTAAACAGCAAGCGAGCGAACCCTGCAGCAGCGGCAGCTTCAAATGATTAAACTGTGAGAGAGTGCAACGTCGGAAGCAGCAGGCAGTGACAGTGAGGAGCCGCTAGTGCCTCGTAAAGGAGCAACATCTACTGTTGACTCTTTTCCACTGCGCTGGTGCTAGTTCGGAGCCAGTGCCTGACTTAGCAGTGTTTCCTTAGTGTTTCCACCACGTAAGCACCGGCTCCAGGTGCTAAAAACACCAACTCTTCGCTGGTCCAGAGCTAAGCACAACACAGCTAATTACCTAACATAATGAATAATCGTGATTATTAATCGTGATTACAATATTGATAAAAATAATCGTGCAGCCCTAAGTTTACTGAACATTCTACAAGAACCTTACTCACTGATAATATGCTCCATCATTTCAGTTTCTCACAGTTTTGAACTTGAACAGTTTGTCACAAATGACCCATAAAGAAGCAATTAAGAGAGGCAGATGATTTCAACATCAACATTTATTTTCTAAGCATTTCACTTTGCAGAGAAGGATTCTTGTTCTATCGGATATCCTACCACAGCCTGGGGAACAACATTTCTGCTTGTTTAGGTTTAATTACATTAAATACTCTCTCACTGTCTCTTAATACAAAGCTCATTTCCCCTTTCTTTGTTTTGGCTCACTAAATGCACTGCATTTTTATTTGAAGTTATTTAAGCTGTTCCTGTTCTTAGACATGTACAGCTCATTATGCTGTTATGACAGTGTTATGATAGAAAGAATATGTATATGAATTGCTCAGTTGTCACAGTCACTTGTGGCCAGCAGCTGTCCTCTGAACTGCAGCCAGGCTGGAGGCTGACACTGGCAGCTTGGAGACATCTTGTATCAGTCTATGTGTTGCATGCTAACACATGCTTGCCTGTCTGTCTGTTCAGAAGTCAAGTGAACTCTTCCCTCGTTTCATTATCATATTATCCTGCTAAGTATTTCCTGGGACTGCCAGCTGTGACAATCCAATGAATTAGCACAAGCACAGTGGGTTTAGTCCCAGGAGGCCAGAAACAGTTAAGAGTGACAATGTCTCTCAGGTTTCCTGCTACTGTGAGGCTGTAATTACTGCAGGTCACACATGACAACAGCATCATATGGCACGCCACCAACATCCTATAACCCACAAACGCTCAACAACTGTCTGAAAGATTGCACAGATGAAATAAATCATCAACCTTTTGACAAATATTGTATGAGATAGGGTTGTGCCCTACAAAGCATGGTAATATGTAAGAAGTACAAGAAGACTAAGAACTAAGGGGGTAACACAATAAACAGACTTCAGTAAAACAGGCAGAAGCACCTTACTGGGAGGTTGGGGACTCATACGCAACACACAATCTGCTGATAGAAAAAATCTTTAGAGAAAATAAGCGAGGTCTTATCAAAAGCTCACGGCAAGGTTGCGGGAAGTCAAAAACCAAAACACAAAAACATCAGCAATGGGCATGGCATGGCATTACATGACATGACAAAGGAGAATCTGTACGACGGAATGAGACGACAGGAACATGAACGTGCACATGAAGGGACGATCCAGCAATTGTAAACAGAAAACGACTGACTTATATAGAGTCCTGGTGGCGATAGGCTTCAACAGAAAACACAGGTGACTTCATGAGGTGGGTGTGGCTGATAGATGACGTGAAGCAGAGGCGGGGTGAGAGTCAAGACACTGGATACAGAATATGACTGACAGAACAGATACCAGAACACAGAACTAGAACAGACAGAACTAAAACATTACATTACAAGTGACAAGGCTGGGTTAAGGCAGGACAGGACAACGACAGTACTATGCCATGACAGGACTGAACTGAAAGAACTATGACAAAACACAAGCAGAGAATTAAGACGCAGAACTAAGACATAGAACAAAGACAGAAAACTAAGGCACAAATCTAAGACAGAAAACAAAGACAATTCTAATACAGAACATAGCAGGACAAATACAAGACATGAACAGGACTATGGCATAAGAGAGACAATGGCATAAGAGAGACTAACCTGAGAACCAAGACAGAGCTATGGCCGGCAGGAACGTAACAACAAAACTAAGGTTGAACGAAAATGAGGTCTAAACAGAAACCTGACTGCAAAACTGTGACACTTACTGAGTAGTGTACAAGGAGAGCAAAATAGCTCAACAGCTATCGAGAGTTCTAAAACCAAAATAGTAGTTGGACAATCCGATCCAAGTTGGGGTTGGGCCATTTTTCAACCCGAAGCTGTGTTTGCTGTTGTCTAATGACCTTCACCACTTCCACAGTGGAGTTGATGGTAAACAAAGACTGAGGTTATGATCAGGCAACAGTGGTTGCTGCCTATATGACCACTTTTTTGGTAAGTAGTAATCAAGGCTCCACACATAAGCCATTTCATGACATCTGATCCAGTTCTATTCACTGATGGAGGCCACAAGATGCAATTAAAAGCTCTGAAAAGTGTTAGGTAGATCTTTAAGCTTAGGTGTCCAGTTAGATATTGCTACATACAGTATACATGTCATGTGGAACATGAGGCAATCTAAAAGTACACAAAACAGCATTACTGACTGAAATGCCATTCCATTCTAACTTCATTTTTCCAATCATGTTATCATGTTCATGCTTGCAATTTTCTGCTAGGGAGGGGTGTTCGGTATCTTGTCCCTTACTAATCAGTAGTGACGGGCATATTTGTCAATCAATTTTTAGCTGTTGCTAGGAGGCTGCAAGGTTATTGTTAAGGTTATTATTATAGTCAGGAGAAAACAACCTGGATAAGTGCCATAAAACAACGTTCAAGTTAGATAGGGCCTGTGCTGTGTCTCTATGGAACGTCTGTCCAACGTTAAAAAAAAAAATGCTGATACAACAGTATTGTGATTAGTGATGACACAAATAGATAGGATTGAACATGGCTCAAAAAGATGGAGGCTACAAGTTTATTTATTACAGGATCCAGACTTAATGGTCAAGAGAGCCAATTACAATAAATTAACAATAGATAAAGTTGCCAAAAATCTAATGTGGACCAAACAAACATATTATGAACAAGGGGAGAGAGCAGGGAAGTTATTGGCCAGGAGACCAAGGGAAATGCAAGCTGAAAGAACAATTCACAGTATAAAGTCAACACCTGGCAATTTGACCATGATGCCATCAAAAATAAACACTTTTAGAGACTTCTACAAACTACTATACATATCAGAATGTATGAATAGCAGGGACACACAGAATGTATTTCTCGACCAATTGCAATTTCAGGCCTTATCAGATAATGAAAAAACAGCACTGGATAGGCCATTAACAACAACAGATCTTTGTGAACCCATAGAGGACATAAATAGTGGTAAAGTACTGGACCACACGGTAAATTTCTATAAAACATTCAAAAGAAAAATTGTAAAAAACACTTCTTGGTATGTATGAAGAATCATTTATTTTAGGAACACTCCCAGGCACATTGAGACAAGCCCTAATATTAAAACTAGGGATGCACCGAAATGAAAATTCTTGGCCGAAACCGAAAACCGAAAATGAAGAAACCAAGGCCGAAAACCGAAAACCGAAACACCGAAATAAATTATTATGCCAATTATTACCATTGCATTTGTGGCTATGACTGTGTACTAACCTCATTAAAATCAAGGCATTGCAATTGCATAAATTAATATTAATGCTTCAAAGAATAAATCAATTACAAAATTATGAAAATATTTATTAACACTGACATTAAAACTAGCTATTAGCTATCCGTGGGTCTTTCTCGGATATAATGAAATGCATCCACACCGCAGACATGTTGGCAACTATCCAGACGTGCGCGTGCCGGTAGGGTTGCCAAACATCCCGAAAAATGCGGAATTGTCCTTTATTTGAAAATTAAATGTTGCGTCCTCTTTTGAACTAACACGGGACGCGATTTGTCCCGTATTTCATAAATGTCCCATACACATGTCTGTCACAAACACATTTCAACACTAAATGTAACAATAATGAACTAAATAAAACACAGGAAAGATTAAGGCCAGCTAAATCTGTGTGCCGGGGACCATATGCCGGGCACCCCGAGAGGACCCGCTGCGCTCTCTGCCAATCAAAGAGCGCTGTCACGGTCGCCTAGTTACAAACACTGGCGCCGCTACAAAAATGGCTAGAGGCGGCAACCGCCCGTGGTGGGCGTGTTTTTTCTTCACGTCTTGTTTCGGCCATGTTGTTTCGGTGACAAAAGTCTTTTCGAAAATTTTCGGTGGCCGAATTTTCGGTGCATCCCTAATTAAAACCAAAACTCCCCACAAACTTAATGCTCATCATACAGAGGAATACACTTAATGGGACTTTACACAAAGATATTCTGCAAGGCAGGGTGGGTAACACCAACAATAATTGACACACTCACTAAAGTTCTTCTGCCATGACTTAGCACAAATGGCAATTTGTTTTTCTACAGTACAGTCTACTCCATGTCTACAGGAGTATTACTAAAAAATAACTTGATGGCTCTCTTTCTTATCAAAAGCCTGCCTGAACCAGCCAGCAATCTATATTGCTAATATCATCTACATAATATCATCGTGAATCTATATCCATGAATATCATCCAGCATACACAGAGACTGTCAGTGAGGCTTCTCTCAGTGTGAGCCTTCACTCCATCATTGTCTTCATTAACAGATCAATAAATACTGTCTCCCCTCCTTGACAAACATTTAGCTGTAGAACTGTGTTCTCTGTCTTCTGCCACAGGCTGCTCCTCTCAGGGAACATTTCAAGGTTCAGGAATAACGAACGAACGAATAAATAGGAAAATTAGCTTACAAGGTTAAGACTGTAAATTCTGCACTGCTCTAAGAATGTGTGATATGTCTCAACTGTAATTGAAATGTGTCCACTCTGCCAAAGTTGTTAAGGTATCTACAGTCAGGTCCATAAACAATTGGACATTTACACAATTTTCCGAATGTCGGCTCTGTACACCAACATAATGGATTCGAAATGCAATCAAGATGTGCTTTAAGTGCAGACTTTACATCCAAATCAGCTGAACAGTGTGGGAATCCCAACACATTTTGTATGTGCACCTTTTTAAATGACCAAAAGTAATTGGACAAACTGACAATCATAAATAAAATCGTCACTTTTAATATTTGGTTGCAAATCCTTTGCAGTCAATGACAGCCTGAAGTCTCCACTTCACTCTACTTCTTTGCCTTAAAAAACTGGTTGCTTTTGCAGTGCTTCAGGTCATTGTCCATCTGCACCGTGAAGCGCCGTCCAATGAGTTCTGAACCATTTGGCTATAAGAGCAGATAATATTGAATAGGGCTGAAACGATTCTGCGAATAATTCGCGTAACTCGATTACAAAAAATGATCAAGGAATTTTCTCTGCCTCGAGGAATCGTTGAATTGACGCGCTGACGTCACGCATGTAAAGGAAGAAGAAAGAGGCGTACTCTGCTCCTGCGCTTTGTGCGTAAAGCCGATTAAACTAGTATGGAGCTGTATGTGGATACGTGAGGCTGTATCTCCATCATGGATTGGTTGATTCCAGTGATCGACACCTCCTTTGAAGCGTTGGAGCCAATAGAATACCGGGATAGCCGCCAAAGTGAGATTTACAGGACCATTAGCCAATTAGAAGCCCCAGAATGCAACTAATGTGCCAGCTTGCCTTGCGCCCCGGCCAATCCCGTGGCCCCTCCCGTAGGTAAACAAAGCCTCCCAGAGACATCAGGGTTGTTTGCATTGTGGCCCAGGAAGTAGCGCTAACTGTTTCTGGTGTGGATTTACCGATAAACAAACTTTTCATGCCGAAACAGCTAAGGTAAGAGAAATTTTACGACTATAATTTGACAAAGCGTTTGAGCTGTGTTTGGTGCATGTAAAAATGGCCCATTATATATTCTTGTAGCCCAGGTTCTGCTCTTTAATTTGATGTGCAGCATTACTAGCCCCAATTGGGGGACCCTCGGGCAAAAATATGTTTTATCCGATTACTCGATCAAATTTTCAGTAGAATACTCGATTACTAAAATATTTGATAGCTGCAGCCCTAATATTGAATTCAGCCTGCTGCTTTTGTCAGCAGTCACATCATCAATAAATAGCAGAGAACCAGTTCCATTGGCAGCCATACATGTCCACATCATTACACTATCACCAAACTCTGGCAAACTCTAATCTGCCCTTCCTGTTTTGGAGGCTCACCAATGGTTTCCACCTTGTGGTGAAGCCTCTGCATCACTCTGGTGAAGTTGTCTTTTAACTGTTGACTTTGACACAGATAAGCCTTCCTCCTGGAGTGTTCTTGATCTGGCCAACTGTTGTGAAGGGGTTTCTTCTGTCATCCACCAGGCTAATGATGGCTTACATCACAGCTCTTTGGACTTCATATTGAGAGTTGACCTCAACAGATTTCAAATGCAACTATAACTCAACTTGTATTGAACCCTAGACCTTTTATGTGCTCCTTGTAAATGAAGTAATGAGAGAATAACACACATCTGGCCATGGAACAGCTGAGCAGTCAATTGTCAATAGGAGAGCTCACTGTAAATGAGTGGAGCATCACCTCATTGCTTGTCCTCTTTGTAACATCAAGTTACAACAAGTTGCATTCCACAGTTAAATCTCAGATAAGAACCAGTATTAAAATCGATGCTAATTAACCCTGGTAAACAACACCACGGTTGGGTGAAATTATTTGTGCTATAAGGGCTTTTATGATGAATTTTATACAATGTACGAAACAGAACACTAATTGTATCAGTATGTTATGGATGTTGGTATTAACTGCATGTGATTTGGCTAACCTGTCCTTTTTAAGTTAACAGTGCCGGCTGATTATGACATCACCGGGGACTCCCTACTCTGGGATGGTCTCCCGTCTGGGGTTTTCCTCCTGGCATTGTTTGTTGTCAGGCAACTCAGGTGACCCCAGCTGACCTGCTCCTCCCTTCTGGCCGAGCCTCCGTTCCAGTCCCCTTAGCCCCTGATGTTATAAAAGCTCTGTGTGATTGTTGGTGGTGGCTGTAATTTGACATGATCAATCCGCCTTTGTGCTACCTGCCTCTTGATTGTTAATTCGTTGTGTGACTTGTAAATTATGGCTTGCCTGCGAAGTGTGGGTGAAGTGAGGCACTCGTGTGTGTTGCCCTGGGGCTGGGCTTCCTTAAGTTAGGCCTACTAGGTTCTTGTGTTCGGTTGTTCCGTCTTGGGTAAATACATCTTTCTTTCAACTTGCCTCTTTATTTCCCTTGTAGTGACCAGCGGTATGGGGTTGTTGGAGCCTGAATTGATTTCTCTTTATGTTATCATCCACTGCCACACGCTGCTCGCTTTATGTTTTCCTTATCTGAACCTATTTCATTGGACCAATAAACAGATTTCTGCCAACTTTCCATCCTGGTGTTGTGTTACTTCCCTTAAACTCCTAGACCATTCCATCTGAGTCGTAACACAGTGCAACAACAGAGTCATGTCATATTAACAACTCTGCTGCACTGAGTTTCTCCTCCAATCTAAACATTTCCCATTCCCTTTATAAACGCCTTATAGTATTTTCTGATCTGCTGCCTTCATTGGCTGAACATCATTTGTTAGTGACCATTTCCTGATAGGCCATAATCAGTAAGAGCAATGATCCATCAGTGATCATTGAATGATTACATATCATTCAGTATCAGTGCCATTCAGCATCAGTGCCATTATGTAGTGCTCTGTGTGCGTTCCTGCACCAGTGGTGGTGGTGGAGTCTCTGCAGAGCTTCCATGATCTGGTAGGCTGATCTAGACCTCTCAACACCCACACACTAAAAATAGCTGCAGCAACAGCAGCAGAAGGAGCAACAGTGTGTTCACATACTGCACACAGCAGCTTTGGGAAACATGATTTTACACTATTGCATTACAAGGTGTTCATATGTTATTCCTAAATCCTGCAGTCTCCTTATCTGAAATATCCTCAACTATCCTTAGTTCAGGATGTTTCAAATAGATCTGGCATGTTTTTTTTAATGATGTCCTTTGGTTTTGAAAATAATGAAATGTACATAGACACAATGCTCGACACAAACTATGTAGGCTTATAGTGTGTACAGGAAAGCTCAACATCCCATATACTCCTTAAATTTAATATTTTCATTTCTATGCTGTTACAGCTGGGAAAAGCCGCAACACGTGAAATAAATACATCCCCGACAGAATAGTAAGATAACAACAAAGCCAAAGACTTATTTTTACTGAATAGTTTGATAATAGCTTGATTATTTCTGTTTTGTCTTTCCCCACTGTACTCTTATCAAACTTATTCAGTGTCTTTGGGTGGGGGTGTTATGTTGTCCTGTTTTCAGTGTCCTAATAACATGTGTTTTGATTTGCCGGTGCAGATGTGGGAGTGGCCCTAGTCACCGCTGATTGGCCAGAGTGTTTAAAAGGCCCTGACGGATGCCCACTCTCTCTCTCTGAAATTGTATGTAGATGATTGAACAACAGATACTACTATATAACTATAACGACAATAAAGTTAGACCTAAATGCATACTGTTCATTATTGAATCAAAATTAATGTTTAAATAATGAATGGATTGCTGTGGCAAGATGCTATTATGATCTAAAATTCCATATATATATATTTATAGATAATTACATATATTGTATAAAATGATTAACAGTTGAGTAACTCATAAGTTGGTCAACATAAAAAAGTAATTTTCCAAGCAAAAGTGCTACATTTTCTGTTCCAGACACTAAGGATTTGTTGCTTTTGTGTGTGTTTAATATTTTCACTCTTTTCTGACGTTCTATAAACCAAAACAATTAATTAATCAATCAAGAAAATGATCAGCAGAACAGTGAAAATAATTTGTTGCAGCCCTTATGGACCTAATGATTTAAGTTATATCTGTAGTAACAACTAACTAACTTGACTTTGTATGACAATGCACTTAATAATATTAGCGTGATACACTATGTCTGTGAAGATTCTCAGTCATCCAGGTCATGCTATTCAAGCAAGGGTTGAACCAATGACAACTGTCTTGGCCATTATCATTACCTGATATGCTAGTATAACATAGTCACTGCTCCACAGAAATGTCTGATATAGTGTCTGCAACAGGGAAACCAAAAACATCTCCAGTTCCTAACTTATTACAGGCATTCTTCAGCCATCTGTCTCCATCGTGTGTTAACACATTCACACATGTGTGTATCTGTGTGTGCAGAAATACAGAGAACAAATGTATGTGTGTGTGTGTGTGTGTGTGTGTGTGTGTGTGTAGGTGTGATGCAGTAGTTTATGCTGGAGGCTCTTGAACACAAAAGTGTAGAGCGATGGTTTCCTAGCAACCATGGTCTTGGCAATTCTGTGACCCTTGGATGCTACACATGTGTGTGTCTGGAAACTGAATACCTGCTACAAAAGTATTAGCTCAAACCTAGGCTGCATTCTATGCCAGTGGTGAGCAAAAGTCAGTTTCATGCCATTGACCAGGACACAACAATGCTAAGACTGTGTGTTCCACAGTAACTGCATTGTAATGTCTGAAAACACTCTGTCCTCCTTTGTCCAAGATAAGTTCAGGGTTGCCTGAAGGAAGAAGAACTTGACCTCAAACAAAAACAGAAAAATCCCTTAAAAAACAAAGTGGAATATGGGTACAAGGAGATGGATATTGACACCTTACAGTTAGTGGCTGCTCATGCATGGAAAGTCTGGCATAACAAAATCAACAAAACGCAGGCTTCAGTCTGCAGATGTCACACACAAATTGTGTCTGGTAAAAGATCATGTATCAGTTTTGGCACAGCCAGCTAGCTAACCACCAGGTAAAGTATCCAGTAAGACTGGAGTAGGATTGGGAAAAGTTGCCACAATACTGCAAGGCAGAATCAGCGAACCGAATACTAACTGGATGACTGGATGAAGCCAAGGTGCCAGGACAGCAAAAGGTTGATCACTCCTTGACCTTAGCCTGGACTCTGGGACAGCTAAAAGGCTTAACCCAGCAGACTTATAAGGGCTATAAGGGCTACTGTTTCTAAAAGAAATTAGTAACCAATGCAAATAGGCTAAAACTGGGATGATGTGACAAGTGTGTTAGGTATGAACGGTACAGCTGCAGCATTAAGGCAGCTAAACAAGGCATGGCAGTAGTCTAGGTATGGAGCTATAAAGACATGGATACATGGATACAGAATTAACATTGCTAGGATCTTGGAAATATTGCTCAGTTGGTAAAAGCACAGCCTGGCCAACAATTGATCTCTGAGATGTATAAAATTGTCTTTTTGACAGATAGGACAAGACTCATTCCAGTGCTGTTTCAGAAACATCCACTCACTTTTTTGGTCTATAGTGTAGTTAGTAGTGTCAAATTCTGCACTAAGATTAATCAATACTAATACAGAGCAATAGTCAGAATCTACAGCCATTAGTAAGTCATTAGTAGCTCTTATAAGAACTGTCTTTTTTTTTTCTTCTAGCAATTCTGTTGTTATTTAGCTCATCCAGAAGTTGTTTCAAAGCCAGTTTCTAAAGAATTTGGGGGAATTAAAGGCAATTTTGTGATTGGTCTAATTCTTTTAAAATTAATAAAAAAAAAAAAAGCCAGTTCCCTTTAATAGTGGGTTAACACACCCTAATTTAAAACAGTCTGTGCAAAAGTGCTATTTAAAGTATGGGGCAAGCAATGTTGAGCAGAAGGACAAGGGCTGGGAGCATGATAATGGTTGATAATAAAAATCTGGAACTGTGCTGATTGTTGGTGATTAACTCATAGAAATATTGGTCTGAGAAATTAACATTTCTCATTTTAATTGTAAATGGTGCACAAGTGTCCAGTGTAGTTGAACAGGCCTGAGTGAACTGACTTTGGAACTCATTTGGTTCTAAATTAAGAGACAAGCTGTCCATTACCTTGTCGAAAAGATTAGAATTTGGCGGTGGCTGGAGCCTATCCCAGCTGACTTCGGGCGAAGGCAGGGGACACCCAGGACAGGTCGCCAGTCTGTCGCAGGGCACACATAGACAAACAACCACACACACTCACATTCACACCTACGGGCAATTTAGGGTAGTCAATTAACCTCAGCATGTTTTTGGACTGTGGGAGGAAGCCGGAGTACCCAGTGATCTCCCACGCTGCACAGGGAGAACATGCAAACTCCACACAGAAAGATCCCAAGCGCCCTGACCGGGACGCGCACCGCCAATCTCCTTGCTGTGAGGCGACGGTGCTAACCACCGAGCCACCGTGCAGCCCTTTACCACAAATCAGTTTGTGAAATTTCTGCCCTACTGAATCTGTCTGAATCAACTGTAAGTGCTATTATTGTGAAGTGGAAACACATCGGAGCAGAAATACCTTAGCCACAAAGTGGTAGACCATGCACACTGATACAGCCAATGAGTGATGAAGCACATATAGCACTTACATGAATATAGCATGTAAAAATCACCCATCTGTTGCATCAATCTCCCAAAACTGCCTCTGATTTTGACATTTTTCTGTTCCACCATCATTTGTGCCAAGCAAGGTCCATAAGGACACGGTTAGATGAATTTGGTGTGGAGGAACTCAACTGGCCTGCACAGAGCCTTGACCTCAACCCCACTGGACACCTTTGAGAAGCAAAGGTCAGGATTAACTCACAGGCAGGCAGGCCGGCATGTACTCAACAGGCTGGGTCAGCAACAGGAATTCAATCGGGAAATGAACGCTGGAAAATCTTGCATGTGTCTAAGAACAATCTGGTAATGAGTGAATGATCCAGTACGGTTTACATACTGTCTTGATTGTGATTGGTCGCATGTGAGAGCACAGTTGAGCTGATGAGGTGGGAGTGGCTGGCAGGTGAGCTAAGGCAGAGGCGAGGTGAGTGACAACAGAATTATGGCAGGTAGAAACTGTGACAGATATAGGAGTAGATGATTCCTACTGCACATACTACTACACAAAGTTCTCCAACAGTTCCCTGTACTTCCATCTCCAATACACCCAAACAGGGGTCTATCTGACAGATAGCCAGCGATACAGGAGACAGCAGAACACTCATCGGGAGCAGCTTGGGATGCAAGTGTTTGGATGCATTAAATGCACTTTAAAGTTCAAAAACATCATTCTCACCACTACCATCCAAGTGAGAGTAAGTGTGCTAAAGCAGGTAGATGGCAGCATCATCCACACACGTTAGGAACTGAGCCAGTTGTATGTGGAGAACAACAGACTTTCTTTCAATCCAGCAGAGTCACAGAAAAAGAGTGTCAGGTCCCACCAGTCGTTAATTCACACATACGTGCAATTTAACGACTCAAAAATTCAAACGTGGACCAGTCACTGGCTGAGATCAGGAGCTACAGTGACGTCAACCAGAAACCCCATGACTTCACCTATTGCTTGTTTACCGCGGCACAAGTCTGCATTCATCCATTCCCTGGTGACGAGAGAGCTCCAGTCAGAGCCTAGTATGGTTAGGGTTGGTCCAGGTGAGCCCTGAGCCATCCCTTAGTTATGTATAGGCCTAGACAACTGGGGGACTTCCCATGACGCACTGAGATTAACCCTCCTTCCCTCTCTCCTCCACCTGTATTGATTCACAACCCATCAATGCATCTTACTAATGCAACCTCTTCCCTCTACTGTAGTTTTGTGCTCTCTCATTTCTGTCCTCTCTCTTCTCTTCTTCCTCTTCCTGCAGGTACATGTGTCAGCTGCAAAACATGTTTACAGATTGGTACAAAAAATGGCTCTAGTCTCTTTAGCTGATTCTACTTCATGACAACTGTACGGGGGGTGAATTTTTTTTTTTTTTTTACAAAACACTCTGAAATTGTGCATAATGAAGAGGGACGTCACTTTGATTGACAGATGCCTGTTGACTGTCTGCTCCAAACACGGAGCTCATTCAGTTACTGAACTTCGTCTCTGTTTGTGCCGTTTTGGCTTTGCGCATAATTTTTCATGTAAATACTGGATAAATAACTCTCCAAAAGTTGGCACTCCCGTTTTTTAGTTTACGTCTCCAGCTAGCTGCCACCAGCTGTGTGATGTCTCTGTCCGGGATGTCTGTGCTGTTTTCTCACTGTTTGTTCTGGTGTTTGTGGAGCTGCTTGTTGGCTGGAGTTTGACTGTGCTGCCGTGTTGACTGTGTTCCTCTGGGTGGAGATGGTGGCGGTTGAGCTAAGCTAACAATGCTAACAGGAGCATCTGGTAGCTGCAGTTATTAAACCTGCTGGAGTCAAAACATAATAATAAGGGTTATAGTTTATGGTATTAATACTTTAGAATAACCCAGATGTTGTTATTGGTTAAGCTGGAGTTTGTTATTGAAGCTAAACAGTAACATAAAATTTGATGGTCTATGAAATAAAACGTTATTATATATATTATATTTATATTACTACTAAAACAGAAATTTTAAGTTTATTACACTCCAGAAACTGACTGGTTGTGATCAGCTGGACTTATTAAAGTACCATAACTGGTACTGAAGCCGGCCAGTACCACCAGGTTAGCTGGCTAGCTGGGTGAGCTCCGCCCTCTCTCCATCTCTTTATCTATATTTGGATTATCCGGAGTTAGGCGACGCCCCACTGCCAAGATGCCTGCGTGCTACAATTTGCTTCATTTTTGTTCTTCAGAAATCTACGGGTGACGTCAAGGAGACTACGTCCATGTTTTATAAAGTCTCTGCTCTCGACCCAACCGGTCCAGACAGATGGCCACCCATCTTGAGCCTGGTTCTGCTCCAAGGTTTCTGTTTATTAAGTTTTTGCTCGCCACTGTCGCCAAGTGCTTGTTCATGATGGGAACTGTTGGGTATCTATAAATAACATAAAAAGTATGGTCTAGACCTGCTCTGTATGTAAAGTGCCTTGAGATGACTTGTGTTGTGGTTTGGCGCTATACAAATAAAACTGAATTGACTTTAATAATAAATATGGTATAATATACAAGAACATAATGCCTATCATATGCAATGAAATTCTATGACTACTAACTATTGATGAATATTTGTCATTAACATTGTGAGTCAGTTACACTAAAATCTAAATTATTGATCTGTCAATCATATCACACACATGTTCACTGCTGTCATTTTCTGCAATGAAGCCACATACTGTTCTTGTTCCTAAGGTCACCGACCTCCACAGCATAAAAAAAGGAAGAAAGAAAGAAGAATATGATGCCAGAGGTTGAGGGCTAAATAAAAACTGGAGGTGCATGTTAATTGTGTACAAGTTAGTGTCCCACTGTCTCACTTTGCTGTCCCCCTTAACCCCCAATAACAACAATCTCTGTTTCATTTCAACAAACCTACTGTGTGTGTATGTGTGCACATACACACTTCTGTGTGTGTGTATGCCTGTGTATGAGATCCCTGCAAAAGCTGATTAGGTCTTTAACAGTAGTATGGCTAATTAAAACTATTTCTTGCTTGTTAACGACACTACCTCTCACCCACCCGCTCTACAGCTCTAAGGCTCAGAAATTCTGCCTGTCTGCAGGTTTTGGTAATTTATGATTAAATCATCCTGCCTAAAACATAGAAACCCACAAAAATCTGAACACACAACCTCCAGGTATGTAAATGGATATATTTATGATGACTGACATAAAATAAATATTAAAATATGTCATGTGTTTTTCAATACAACAATTGGTTTCAGTATATCTAGAACCAATCCGCCCCCTGCCTTGTTCATATTCAAAGGTAGTATTACACAACAATGTATGTCAATGTCAAATATGCAGAAGATCTACTTAAAGAATACCTAACCTTTATTTGTTATATTGTGATTACTGAAATAAGCTTTCAGGTGAAGTGGGAGTAAAACTAGCACAATGAATCCAAGGTATGCAGCCTCTGAAATGCTTCCAGTGGAGCTACAAGATGGGACTGTCACTTATTATTTGAACTTCCAATTTTTGTTAGAACATGAGAAAAAACATACAAACTCCAATGATCTGATTGAATCCAAAATTTACGAATCAGCCATATTGTCCAGCAGGGGGCAATCTGCATCATCAGCTTGATGTTTTGTGTGCCCTATTGACTTATCAGTAAACTAAGCTAATAAATAAGAACAGGGCAGGGCACTAGTGAACAAAATCATGCTGGTCAGACAATTACAACAGTAAAAGATGTGAGATAGTATGACAAAATTAATCCATAGAAATTGAAAGACAATTAGTGCACATTAACCAAATTTGTTCTGTAAGCTTGCACATTATTTCACATAACTTCAAATGGGCACAAACTTGTGGAAAAGTTAAAGGTATAATCAGCAATATTTTTGAGGTGTTTTTAAAAACCAACAACATCCATGAGGGTTCATCATGTCAGTCACTTTTATTTTCCTTGACGGACTGCCTAGATTTAATGTAATGTAGACATCCATTAGAAACTGGTTGATTTAATAAACCAGGATAAAATAGAGCAGAGCTAGTAATTAACCAGTATGTAATTAAATTACATACTTTAAAAAGGATGTGTACATACTTCAGGTAGGATGCGTACATACTTTGGGTAGGATGTGCACATACTTTAGACTATTTAAGTCCATGTGCATGCTTGAGGAGTTGTTAGCCACAAAAAAGGTCACATTCAACCACGCGTCCTGCCACACAACAGAACTAATCAATATCCATCCAAAGACAACACGAGACCCCTGTGGTGTTTAAAAAAAAAAGAAAGAAAAAAACAAGCCTGATCAATGCATAATTTCTGCCTCTAATATCTCTAACTGAGGATCAGTCCACAACATCACATATATTACTTCCTAATTTATACTTTACTGCTTTACGTATTTTTTGCTTTACATTGAGAAACCAGAACAAACACTTTTTTGTGCACCGACGATCCATAGTGTGACTGTTCAGCTGTATTAGCAACTTCTTTTTTCTCAGTAAGTGGTTCCCCCTGTCTGTTCATCAGGGAAAAGTAAAAAACTCAGCCTCTCAGCTTGAGGCATGTGCCATACTATGCTGTTCAAAATGATACTGATATAAATCTTAATGTGATAAAAAAAAATGTTTTGTCATATCATGATATTACCAATATTGCAACAGCAGTAACACACAAGGCTGACAGCAAGTGTAACATTGCTGCCAGCTCTACTGAGGAGGAATTGGTTTCACAGAATTTTAGTGTAAACTAAATAATTTGGAAAGTACAAACAATTGCCAAACTGCAGTTGTTAGTGTGTCAACATGATGTTCATTCACCTTGGAGGTCGTTTTTGAGGGTGTATTTAGGGTGTGTCAAATAACTATATATATACACACACACACACATATATATATATGAGGTGGACAACACATTTCAATTACTGCCAATAAGAAAAAAAAATACTTGCAGATGTATGCTGCCAGTTACATCCTACAGCAGTATTTTTAATGTATCAACAAGCTCCAAAGGCATTGAGGCTAAGATTAATTCTGGCATTCAGTGTTCATTAGAAAGCATAGTGATTTCATTTGGAACATGAGGGATGGCATATTTGCAATGCTTTTGTTTTTCCATCTTTGCGAGTGGATTGTGGTAAATGGGAGCAGACAAGCTGACAGACAGAGTATGAGCAGCAGCACTGACAAACCACTGGGGATGATAAAAGAGCTTTAGGAAATTAACATCCTGCCAGAACAACTGTTTAGCACAAACAAAATGCTGATTTTACTGATGTAAAAAATTCATTCATTTAACATTAAAAACACCACTGTTCCATGGAAACAGGAGGCTGCCTAATGTCCAGTCATAACCACTGTAACACAGCCTATGAAACATAAATGCAGTCTTGTGATGATTAGAGCATTTCCAAATATTTCAGGTGGCTGAACAGTTTAAAAGCAGATATTAATATGCAGCAGCTTGCAGCATCCATTGAAGTAGTGATGTAAATATCAAAGTAAAAACAGGACAAAACAGCAAAGAGGACCTGAGCTGCTAAGATTTTTGCACCTGTTTTTCAGGGATAAATATGAAGCATTCTGCCCACATGTGCTGTATTTATCAAACACACAGCAGGCTAGAGTCACAGTTTGTGCATCGTTTGTGTTAGAGTTTCATGTGATTCTCTCCTCATGGCATATGCTTCAGCGTCTCTGAAGACAAACAAGAGCCAGTTGTGTTTTTGGTTGCATTTACCTTAATATTAACATCCATATGAACCCTATCTCAACCTCCACCTGAGCCACACCAACATTTTATAAAGTCTTTACCAATAAACAAGATGTGAACAAAAACACAAGGCACAGTCATGCAGAACAAAGGCAGGACCCAATAACCAAGCCTGGAGTCTAGCAGTCTCTACCAGAGACAGATGACCTGACAGCAATAAATTCATCAGTCCAGGAAAGATGGATCCTTCTGGCCCTGGGGACACTAGCCACTTGGGTTTGGAAGTGTTTCAAGCTAAAAATCCAGGTCCTTGATACTGAAAAGTGGAAACATGATTGACCAGGAGCACCAGAATCCCATCGGTTCAAGAGAAGCCCAGAAAAGGTCATTGAAAACTGCACTCTAAATGAGGCTGCTTCCATGAGAGGAATAAACCAAGAGTGGGACATATTAAGTTGCTCCTCCTGCGTTGTAATGTTAGCATGTTTTGAAATGGCTTCAGTGGAACCACAAGCAGAGGTAGGGGATTTAAACCCCAGCAAAAACAGAATGTCGGTCATTTGGGAGTATTTGGAGTTTGAGGCTGCAGACCAGAAACAGGTACTATGCAAAACCTGTTGTGCTAAAGTTGCAACATCCAGCAGAAACACAGCCAACTTATACCAGCACTTGAAAAATCACCACAGGCATTTGCATGAGGAGTGCATGACGAAAAAGTCTGGTGAAAAGGATGCTCAGGCCCATTGTAACAAACAGACCACAGTTACAGCTTCTGTTGCCAGTGTAACTCCGTATGACAAGAGCAGCCGCAGACACCGGGAGATAACGTCTGCCATAACACACTACACTGCCAGACATGGTGCCTGTTAAGACGGTCACCAAAGACAGATTTGAAAACCTCCTCCACACGCTGGACAGAAGATATGTGATTCTCTCCTGCACCTATTTCAACTGGGTCGCCATCCCACAGGTGTACGCGGATTGCAAAAAAAAAGTGGTAACGGAGCTGAAAAATGTGGTGTGTTACACCACAACTACTGATAAGTGGTCAAGCAGAATGACCAAACCGTATCTTTGACTGACTGTGCATTTCGTAAATGACAACTTCGAGTTGAAAAGCTTCTGCCTGCAGACAGCATACTTTCCCACTGACCACACCGGAGAGAATATTGCCCTGGGATTGAGAGTGTCTGCCACACTGGGGTCTGAAAGAGGAGGACAAGATGTGTATCACAACCGACAATGCAGCAAACGCCATCAAAGCTATGGAACTTAATGAATGGACCAGACTTCAATGTTTTGGACACAGGCTGCATCTTGCGATTGGTAAGTGGAAGAGTGTGTATGTTATTTATCATCAATTTCAGATGATCAATATTGTGTTCTGTGCTTTCGATCACTGATTTCCTTCCTGTTGTCTGTAATATGGTTTTCTTGGATTTACTTTGCTCTCTTGCTAGAACATCTGCCTTGCAAAGTTTACCATTATTATCATTACATTTTCAGCCTGTAAGGCTCATTTAATCGTATGTTCTTGTTCTTTTTTGTCCAGAAAATGCTGTTAAAGATGATGCAAGAGTTAAACAGGCAACAGGACTTTGCAAACAGATGGTTTGTGTCATCTCTCATAGCTGGAAAAAGAAGACAAAAAATGCACAGGAAGAATTCAATTTACCCAAGCATTCACTGATTACAGAGTGTTCGACAAGATGGGGCTCACGGCAAAAAATGATTGGGTGGGTGTTGGAGCAGAGCAGGGCATTGTCTCAGGTTCTGTCTGAAGACAAGAAGACACGTCACCTGGTCCTCACTTGGCATGACACAGATGTCCTTGAATCAATAAACAATGTGGTCCAACTTGGTCCTCTTCAGAAGTTTACAGATGTCCTGTCTGGTGAAGCCCTTTGTAAGTGTGTCATACCTGAAGCCAGTTCTCCATCTCCTGAGAACATCAACATTGACTGAAAGTGATGAGGACACAGATCTTACCAAGGAAATAAAGTCAAAGAGTTCTTGAATACATTGAAGATAAATACAGCAACCAGCCACACAGGAGCTACTGGACATTACAGTAGTTGCAGCTTCTTTAAGAGCAAGGCTGTCCTTCCTCCTTCCTGCACTATGCAGTTGGAGGATGCCATTAAAGCTGAACTGGACAACTACCTGATGACTCCTACTATTGATGGAGATGAAGATCCACTGGCCTAGTGGAGACTGCACAATGTTAACTTTCCATGGCTGCGCAAACTGGCCCGTAAATTACTATGCATACTAGCCACCAGTTAACAAAAAATTATTGTTAAGTAGTTTTGAGATTTTATTTGTTCTGCACCTCACCTTGACTTGTAGTGTCAGCCTTTGTTTAAAAGAGATATTGACTATTTTTCAAGAAAAATGCTGTATTGTTTACAGAATGTGCAATATTTGGGTGCTGCTGAGTCATAAATGAATGATCCACCTATTTTAATGTCCAGGATTCTTAAGCTACGGTTGAAAAAAGTACTTTAACTGCTGCTATAGATGTTGATAAGCTAGCTCTCTTGAGCCATAAAAAGGCTGACCTTGACCTACCTACTTGAGCATAAAACTGTTGGGCAAGATCCTTTTTCCTTTATTGGAATTGTTGAATTATTACTTATTTAACATTGGGGTTTTTTGGAATTGTTTTGTATTTTATTTAACTTTTTTTAACTTAACATAGTTAAAGATTTTTTGCACTACTTTTGTTTAAGTTAAGACAATGAAAGATGGCTATTTTAGTTCTTCAGGTGTAATAACTGCCATTGCTCAAGGACTTTAAAGAATGCGCATGCATGTTTCTTGTAAATAAAAACATTTGGAAGCAATTCTTAGTTTTCATCCTTGCATTAGAGTGATGGCATGATGTAATTTTCTGTCATGTTTGTAAATGTTACTGTACATTGTGAATATTGCACTGACGCTTGATTTGAAGAAAACCCTTAATCGAGTTGAAATCCCAATATCTGCAAGAAAAATCGCAATTAGATCTTTTCATAAAATCGTTCAGCCCTAATTACCAGCATGGCATCTTACATAGAGTTTTGTGACCACTGCTGGTATATGAATCCCCACTGTCCACTACTGAGGTGTTTGGGAGGAGGATAAGCTGCCACCTCCACAGGTGGCTGGGATTGCCAAGAAGCTGGACAGCATTGCCCTTTATGGTAACAGAAACACGCTAAAATTCCCAATTAACAGTCTTAGTGAGGAGTTTATGATTACATGAGAAAGGGAAGTGCTGCAATACAGGGAGACTAAAGCCCTGAAAATCTCCAAGGCTGAAATAGAGGTGAGGACTGGAAGGAAGCGGAGGGCATAAGAAGCAGTGGACCTGGCAAAACCTTAGGGGTGCCACAGAGTACTGGTGGCAGTTGGCCAAGGAGTTTTAGGCAGCATTGCAACAACCCATTACAACAAAACCACTGGCAAAAAGAGACAGGGCTCAGATCAGAAGGAATTGAGAGCCAGGGTCAAGGAGTTACGTGCAAGCCAGGCGGTGGGAATGTGGCAACTGGGTCCATGAGTAACTCATTGCAAGGATAGTATACTATCCAAATCCCTAACCAAAAGCCCATGCCGGTCTCCCTGGACTACATGACTGGTCGATGGAAAACAACACAGATTTCCCAAAGTCATTGCAGACACCACCCCCAAACCTTGTGCTCGACTGTAAAACATGGTCATGTTCATGGTGGAGTTTAAGGTACTCTGGGAGAAGGGGATGGAGGAGGTCAGTGAGAGAATAAAGCCAAATATGCAGAACTGGTGGAGGAGTGCCACAGATGGGTGGTGTGCACGATGCAAGCCCAATGAAGTAGGGAGTTGAGGGTTTGCAGGAAAATAATTGTACAAAGCCTACAGCCTCCTGGGCATCAGTGATGCACGTAAAAGAAAAGCCATCTGCAAAACTTCAGAGGCAGTGGAGAAACCTTAAAGGCTGTGGATGAGGAAGGACAAGCCATGGACAAATGTCCCTAGGACAAAGGCCAGGAAGCGATCACTCCTGGTCAGGTCATCCTGGCTAGGGATGGGTACATTTCGCATTTGAACCGGTACTCAATCTGTACCAATTTTCATTTTCAGTACTTTTTTGTGTGTTTATGTGGTAATAAATGTTAATTTGTTTATAATAAAATCTCTTTCTTTTTTTTCAATTTAACCTATTTATTTCTCAGTATATAAACTTGAATAAATCCAACAACAACATCCAACTGTTTGTATTTTAACATCGCAGCTGTTTCACAAATTTCTTCAACATGAAAACCCTTAAATACAGCTGCGCACATTTTTTGAAGTAAGATATCCACCCTTGCCTGCAGGGACAGGTGTGTAGTTTTGGGATGTGCTCCACTGCCGCTGCTGCCACCACCTGCGCTTGTTTCGTTGCTGTTTTTCTCAGTCTCCACGTGTGTCGTTTCAGTCAATATAGGCTGCAGCACTGACTTTTCTTCACCATATGTGCGCTAGATGTCTCTTTATTGATAGCTTAGCTTAGCCTAGCATAAGCATAGGCTTTTTAAATGACCACCTCCTTTGCAGAGGCAGTTATACTGAATCTGTTTTCCATTTTTATTTTTATTATATGCCTTATGTTTTTAGAATTAGGCTATTATTGATTTATCATAGTGTTAACAGTATTGTAAAATCCATATTATGGTGCAACAACACCGCAATGATGACTATGACACTGGTATGCCTCCAAGCCCTACTCTGAGGGTACTGTCCTTGAAAATTTGCATACAAACTGCCATCATGGGATCTGTAGTGGCATAAGTGACATGCAGGAAAAAAAACAGACAAAAAAGTCCAGTCATAGGTCCATGTTGATCACCATTTCATACATCCAAAAATAGCGCCCCCAGCCCCCACCCCCCCAATCCCCCGACCCACCCACACACTCTAGGGGCAGCCCTTTAGACAAGCACATTTACAGAATAATCCTATTAGGGAGAGAAAGTGTTCACTCTCTCCCTCTCTTCATTCATCAATACTACCTCTATCTCAGCTGCCCCTCCCACTCCCCCTCTATCCACTGTCAATGCCAGTCAATAAGCTGCTATCTCTGCTCACTTTCGTATTCTAATTCAAACAGGCTATTCTGCAGCCATGAGCAATCAGTGTCCAACAATAGCATCACAGAGCTCGATAGTTCAACACTGTGTGAGATTCATTTTGTGGCACAAAGTGATGCAGGCAACATGCCGTTCCCACTGCATCACTGTTTGCTTATCACTGCTGCTACTTTTCCACTGTACAGCCTATCAATATTTCCTTATAGCTTTGATTCTTTTTTCTTCCATCTATCCTGCTTTATATCCTCTGTCCACCCCACCCCTCCTCTCTGCCTTCTATGTGTCCATAGACAAGCTAACAGCTAAAAGCTGCACCAGATTCAAAAAATTAGACAGACATGACACACATGAAATATGGCATGCAACTTACATGTCTGACGTGTCTGTAATGGCAAGCTGCAAGTCCAAGGGAATTATTGTATTTGGAAATCAACATTTATAGAAATACATTTTAATGAATAAAAGGTATTGTACTGTCAAAGCCAACCATCTGGGACCAATAAGGTAAAATGAAGCAATTCAGTGGCATCATTTGTTGAGCAGGAATTACCGTAGAAGCAGAAGGGGGATTTCTCACCTAAATTCATCTGCATGGGACATATGACCCTTGTGTCCTAAGTGCCCTGTTGAGTACAGTTGAGGGTCAGCATTGCTACTAGAACCAAAGACGTGTTATGTCAGTCAGTATTGATTATTTAAACAAGTACGCAATATAGCACTTCCATAATGCTGGGGTGAAAAAAGGGGTCAAAATCGAAGCAGCAGAGGCTGAATATCGAGAGCCCTATAAAGGCTGGATGCTAAATTTAATGCAACTTTCTGTCATTAGACCTTCCTTGTATGGTAAAAGGCCACATCTTTCAAACTCTATATCTCCAGTTGTAATGCAGGCTTTCTATTTAAAGAAAATATATATAGTCGCCAAGCCCCAAAGATACATACACCTAGATACTGACACTGTGTTAATGTACATTTTAAGTCACAGTCACTGCAAGTCACTGCAACCAGTGTTCACCAGTGTTATAAATGTGGCTGTCACTCAAGTTTGCAGCTGACCATTGCGTAAGCAGCACTGTGATAGCAGGAAACACGGCATCAGAAGCAGTAGTAAGAAAGTGTCAGAAGTTAAAATGTTAGTCCAAGCAAAGAGAGGCAAAGAGTGTCAAATTATGGCTAAGCTAAAGATTTCTCAGCTAGTTAACCAAAAAACTGGAGCTCAGACTTTTGGACAGTCTGTTAGTCCAATAATCACACAGTAAGCCATATTACATGCCGGACACATGTAGATGTAAATTCTCTAAAAGGCAACGTCACCCCAAACACAGCTGAGCAAGAGCGATGAAGTGCAGTGACTTGAGTTAGCTGAGGTGACACCTATATTATTCTATTATATTATTATTATTATTATTATTATTATATGTATTATTATTCATTTTCAGCCTCAGAGGGTGTCACAATTTTTTTGATACACAATTTCAACTGAAGCCTACTATACATGAAATCAAATATAACAAGGCATCCTATAATCGAGACAAAGAGCTCACCTATAGCGAACATTACAATTCTATTGCTATTTAATGAGCATGCATTGTGTATATCTGGAGATCCACTGCACTCATAAAAAACAGGATGTTCTCATCATTGTACTTGGAATTACAGTGTATACTGATTGAGTTCCAAAAATGATCATTGTTCTGTTGCACAGACTGTGTGTAAATACAGAAGGATCAATAACAGCAGGTCAATAATTCACCACACAGATGCTTTTCACATCTCTTACATTGCATTGCCTCTTATTAGTGAAAGAGTACAGGGCCAATGGCACTATTCACCTATATCTTTACTGCAAATGACAGCTCAAGTCTTAGAAGCTGCATTAGTGCCAGTACACCTCTCTCTGCTGACACAGATTTTGCACACCAGAACCAGGAATGTCTCTCCCCAATGTGGGACAAACCTGATCTTCAGCTACTCTTGGGGTAAAACAGACTTTTCTTCCTCTCCCATTACATGCTTGAAACATGCATAACAGAGATGTAGCTGTGTGGATTAATACTGGACTTTGCGCTGCAGTTGGCAGGCTTCCAACTATTCAGAGTGGATGGTGACACAGAACTTTCCAGCAAAATGAAAGGTGGAGGAATCTGTTTCTATACTAACAGTGGCTGCTGTAATGATGTGGCAGTGATCATGCAGCACTGCAATCCTGACCAGTTTATTCATAAACTGAACCTTTTAACTAAACACGTGAGTTCACTTCATTCATATTGGTCAGTGCAGGAAGCACAGTACATGCTTGCGACCATAGACTGTATAAAGCATGGACATAGCCTCCATGACATCCATGAAATATGGACATAGAGGTGAAGCGAGGGTGGAGCTGAATGAAGCCTGTTTGCTCTTTGATGAAACATGGCCATCAAGCTAGCTGGCTAACCCGGTGGTACCGGGTGTATCAACATTTCATCCTCCAGTCAATCACAATCAGGCAGTTTCTGGAGTGTAATAATAATAACTGTTGTAGCTAAAATATGAAAAACAGTTGAGTTCATGGACCATCAAATCTTATGTTACATTTAGCTTCAATAATCAATTCCAGCTTAACCAACAACATCTGGGTTAACGTCACTCCTGTAATGAAGTTACAAAAACTTTATTGTATTTCATAGATAACTTAAGTTAACAAACTTGATGCAACAAAGAACATCTATCATAAAACGTATTGTGCTTTGACTTCAGTGCAGCAGGCTTAATATCTGAAGCCATCGGAGAAACTTGTCCTGGACACCCGAGAAAAACACAGTCAACACAGCAGCACAGTCAAACTCCAGCCAACAAGCAGCTCCACAAACACACCGAGAAAATGGTGCAGACATCCTGGATAAAGACACCACACAGCTGGCACAGCTAGCTGGAGCCCAGTGTTTTTATGTGCTGTAAACATGTTTTCTTCTGCTGTAAAGTTGGACATTTTAACCCTTTTGTAGCCGGCAGATGAAATCAACCAATGAACTAAAACTTCAAGCATGCCTTACGGACACAAAACTCTAATTGACCTACAGTTTTCTGCTTTTAAACTCAGTTATTGTACTGAGCTATTGTCCTTGATGGCAAAATGGTGCCACTCTAGTAGGGCCCTATAATTTCCGCGATCGCAGACGGAATTGCGGAATTGGACAATGAAAACGGAATTTAGTTTTAATGCGGAATATCACGGAAATGTTGTTTTCATGAGAAAGAGGAAGATCAACCTGGGCAATCGTTCCTGGGGGTTGCTAATCAATGTGACACAACCCCTGCCCCCCGCCCCTTTTCAAACCAGATGAAAACAAGGCAGTCCCCCCGTCTGCTAAAAAGCTACGTAATACGACGCTAATGCCTAAAAGCAGAGCTGAGCAGTACCCGCCTGCGTGAGGTGACATGTTATTTTGTACATTTTGTCAACACCCTGTTGACTGGAAGCGGAAAAATAAATGTGATGACCACCTGTTGTCCAAAAGTCTTTTTTTTAAAGCCAAGTATATTTTCACTTGAAGAAAAAGGGCTAATTGAGCACTTTATTATTATTTTTTAATATGCCATTTGTTTTCACTGGAAACATTTTTTATTTGAAGTACTTAGTGCAATGTTGTGTTGCATGAAGCAGCAGTAAAGTATTGAGGATAAGTGCAATATTGTGTCGCCTCAATGAATGTAAGGTCATTTCTATTTAATTAGTGTGCATTTTATTCATAAACATTAAAACACACTCTTTTGTGGTAAAATATGAGTAAAAGGTAAAAAAAAAAAATGGAATTCCAAAAAATTAAAATGGAAAAAACAGAATTTGGGAAAAAATCAAACGGAATTCGGGAAAAAACAAAACGGAATTTATAGGGCCCTACACTCTAGTGGCAGCCTGTTACAGCAACTCTTGCTCACCGTTGTGCTTTTTCCTTTCTTTTTTTATTTTTCGACATTCTTTTACAAGGGTTTATGTTTCTGAATGCCCTGTTCAACATGTCGACCATAGTGACTGTGTTTGAGCTGGCATTTGTGAATTTCCCCACTGTGGGATAAATAAAGGTTTATCTTATTTTTCTTGCAATTTTTACAGTGCTTTTACGTCTGTGTCTAGGGGCCCAGGACGCAGCCGAGGCCCTATTGTTTACAGACGGAATCAGCTGTTGGTGCTCCGTAACACAGTGGTGCTGCCAGACGAGAGGCCCGAAATTCCCGAGAGGTAAAGAGGAGAAAAGGGGAGCCGTGCCAGAGCCCAGCCCTGCGACAGAAAAGATTCAGACCAGTCCTCCTGTCCATCACCATGGGGAATATAAGATCTCTCCCCAATAAGATGGACGAGTTAGTGGCGCTGACCCGACAAGAGAGAGTACCGGGAGTGCAGCATCATGTTGCATTACGGAAAGATGGCTGACCCCGTGAACCCCACGAAGGAGGAGGGCTGGCAGTGTTCGTGAATGATAGATGGTGTAACTCTGGGCACATCGCTATTAAGGAGCAACTCTGCTGTAAGAACATTGAACTGTTACTATACCATTTGCTTCGGGAATTCTCGCATATATTCCCCCTTCTGCTAACGCCAATGCAGCCTGTGACATCATCCACTCTGTCACGGGCCAGACAGACAGACAGACAGACAGGGTACTTTATTACTCTGTCTGTAGAACCAACATCCACAGGCCCTCCGTCTCCTCTTTGGGGACTTCATCCTTTACTCTGCCCACCTTCACTCGGTATGTCACATGCTGCACCAGAGACAATAAGTTACTGGACTTGTGTTATACCAACACCAAGGAGGCATACACCTCATCACCCCTTCCTCCCCTGTGAAGATCAGACCACAGCCTGCTTCATCTGCAGCTTGTGTACAAACCTCTGGTACACAGACAGCCAGCTGTGTCCCGCACAGTGAAGAGATGGTCCGACGAGGCTGACGAGGCTCTAAAGGACTGTTTCAACATGACAGTGTGGGAGAAACTTGGTGATTCTCATGGGGACAACATCAACAGTCTCACTGACTACATCACCAATTACATAAACTTTTGTGTGGATAACACTGTACCCACCAGGACTGTGCAGTGCTTTTCCAATAACAAACCCTGGATTAATCCTGTCATTAAGGCTCTCGTTATGGAAAAGAAGAGGGTCTTTAAGGAGCTACGGAGGAAAATGGAGGAACAGCTGCAGTAAAACAACATTAGCAGAGTCTGGAGAGGTCTTAAAACCATCTCTGGTCACCAGGGGCCTAACTCCCAGACTGCAGGGGACCAGAAGTGGGCGAATGAGCTGGACTTGTTCTTTGACAGACTTGATCAGGCATCTGCCCTTCCCCCGGCCCAGCCCTCCCTGCTGCAACCCCCCTCATCGTCACCTCACATGGACTGCTCCACCCCCACTTCTCCTCCTGCAACTCTCTGCTCACAACCACCTCCCACTGCTCAGCTCATCAACTCATACCAACCTCCCACACCCACCAGCACACAGCCCCCCTGTTTCAATCTGACCCACACAACATCCCAGATGAGAGACCAGCTCCGGAAGATCAAGGCGAGGAAGGCGGCGGGTCCGGACGGCATCAGCTCCAGACTCCTGAAGTCTTGCGCCGATCAACTGTGCAGCGTTGTTGAGCTTCTTCAACCTGAGCCTGAAGCTGGAGAAAATGCCACAGCTGTGGAAGACATCCAATGTGGTATTTGTCACCAGGACTCTGCACCCCAAGGATCTCAGCAGCTAAAGGCTGGTGGCATTAATACCCCACCTGATGAAGACCATGGAGCGGCTGGTCCTTGCTCATCTCAGTTCACCTATCAATCTGGTTTGGGGTGGACGATGCGGTCATCTTCCTCCAGCACATACACTCATACAACAAATCAACCTGTCACCTGCAGAAGTTCTCTGACGACTCTGCCATCGTCTACCTCATCACAGATGGGGATGACAGGGAACACAGACAACTGATACAGCATTTGTCGAATGGTGCCAGTCGAGCCACGTTCAGATCAACGTGGGAAAAACCACAGAACTGGACCTGGACTTCAACAGGTGCACTCACTCCCCTCCAACACAGGCAAACATCCCGGAAATGGACATTGAGATGGTGACATCTTATAAGTAGGGTTGTCGCGATAACCGCAAAAATGAATCACTGCGGTAGTAAGAGGCCTGCCGCAGTGCATGGTGGACCACCGCCAGCACTGCACATGCTTGTTGGACCCTAGATACTGGGGTAACAATTTTGATGAAGACACAGAGAAGGCAAAGTGCATGCCGATTGAGGAGATATTAGATGTGGAGGGAGTGGTGCCAGTGCGTCAGCTGTTGTACAACAGCAGTCTTGGAGACCTGCTGAAGCCATAAACAACCACTTCTGCACCCATACCCAAGAGAGTTTGAGCCGACCGAACTCACACGCTATCTTCAGGAGAACCCCATCAACTCCAATGCAGACCCGCTCGCATGGTGGCGCGACAACCAGGGTCAAATTCCTCTCCTCTCCAAAGTCCCACAAATACAAGTGCATCTGTGCAACAAGCGCACCATCAGAGAGTTTTTAGTGCCACTGGATATATTGTAACCCCACTTCGATCCTCTTGTAAACCTCAAAAGGTGACTATCCTGGTGTTCTTCACGTACAACAATGTGAAAGCGCCTCATATAACCTGTTTAAAAAATCGAGCTCTTGCTTTCATTTCAGCAAGATGCTGTTATTTGCACTAAATGATTTAGCTTTAAAAGTCGGCTGAATTTATTTATATTATACGTCTTATTTTTGTAGTGTTTTAAAAAATCGGGCACTTGTTTTTCTTTTCAGCAAGATGCTGTTATTTGCACTTGAAGATTTAGCCTTAAAAGTCTACTGAGTTGATTTGAAGGAGAAACAACATGTAGTCTGTCTTTGTCTCTGCCATTTGAACAATGTTCAATAAACTAAGAAGTGTTTTAAAATTGTCATGTCTTTTCATAAGTATATATAGTCTTTATAATAATAATAATAATGATTATATGCTTTATTTGTATATATCTATTACTATTACTATTCTATATATACTACTGCAATTAGTTTAGTAATTTAGTAGCCTAATTAACAAAGACATTTGCTAAATAGATTTATTTTTTTTAAATGAAAGGGGGTGGTGCAATAATACCGTGCTATTGAACCATGCAGACTCACCGCAGGGGAAATGCCCTAACTGCGACAGCCCTACTTATAAGTACGCAAAGTATGCACCTTAATAAAAAACTGGACTCGACTCATAACACTGCTGCACTTTACAGGAAAGACCAGAGCAGACTCTATCTGCTCAGGAGACTGAGGTCTTTTGGAGTGCAAGGGACGCTCCTGAAGACCTTCTATGACTCTGTTGTGGCATCAGCCATTTTCTATGGAGTAGTCTGCTGGGGCAGCAGCATTTTTGGCTGCAGTCAGGAATAGACAAGACAAACTGATGAAAAAGGCCAGTTCTGCAATGGGTTGCCCCCTGGACCCAGTGGAGGTGGTGGGAGAGAGGAGGATGATGGCTACGCTGTCATCAATGTTGGAGAATGACTCCCACCCCCTGCAGGACACTTTAACAGCTCGGGAGAGCTCCTTCAGTGATAGACTGCTTCACCCAAAGTGCAATATCGCAGGTCTTTTCTTCCTGCAGCTGTCAGACTGTACAACCAGCACTGCTCCCAATTGACCATACATTTTTGGCATTACATCTGTGCAACACTAATTTTTTTATGTCAGTATATTTATCTATCTATATCATTTGTGTCTATTGTGTCTATACAAATATGTATATATGTATAGACACACATATATGTGTGTGTGTGTGTGTATATATATATATATATATATATATATATATATACATATATATGTGTGTGTGTGTATACATATATATATTTTCACTGTGCAATATTTCTTCAATTCCATGTGCAATATTTCATATTTAATATTTGTCATATTTAATGCTCCTGTCCATAGTGTATACCTGTTCATAGTGTATAAACTTGGTCCCTTTTTTATATAGTTTTCATGTACATTTGCCATGTCATTCATCTCCTTCTGTAAATTTGTTAATACTAATACCTCTCTGTTTATATTGTTTAGTTTCTGTCTTAGTCTGGATAGCACTGCCCTGGCCTCCAGCACCACCATTAGGGTTATCAGGATATGTCCTTAAACAAACAAACCTCAAAGACTACCTTTTCCCATCTATGTAACATTGCAAATATCAGGCACATTCATGTCTCAAAAAAATGCAGAATGATGCACTGCTGCACACGTATTGACAAGAACTAGGAAAAGAGATCATATTTCTCCCATATAAACCTATATACACTGAACATAATTATGAAGCCAACAACTTTTGTTTTTGCTCTCATTTTCCATGAGCTGAAGTCAAAGATCTAAGATTGTTTCTATGTACAAAAATGGCCTATTTCTCTTAAATATTGTTCACAAATCTGTCTAAATCTCTGTAAGTGACGCTTCTCCTTTGCTGAGATAATTCATCCACCTCACAGGTGTGGCATATCAAGATACTGATTAGACAGCATGATTATTGCACAGGTGTGCCTTAGGCTGGCCACAATAAAAGGCCTCTCTAAAATGTGCAGTTTTGTCACACAGCACAATTTTTGAGGGAATGTGCAATTGGTACGCTGACTGCAGGAATGTCCACCAGAGCTGTTCGTGAATTGAATGTTCGAATGCCGTCTCCAATGGTGTTTCAGAGAATTTGGCAGTACATTCAAACACAGATCACGTGTAACCACACCAGCCCAGGACCTCAACATCCAGCATCTTCACCTCGAAGATCATCTGAGACCAGCCAGCAGGACAGCTGCTGCAACAATCGGTTTGCATAACCAAAGAATTTTTGCACAAACTGTCAGAAACCATCTCAGGAAAGCTCATCTGCATGCTCGTCATCCTCAACTTGACTGCAGTTCGTCGTCGTAAACAACTTGAGTGGGCAAATGCTCAGATTTGATGGCGTCTGGCACTTTGGAGAGGTGTTCTCTTCACGGATGAATCCCAGTTTTCACTGTACAGGGCAGATGGCAGTGAGTGATTTGCTGATGTAAACGTTATGGACCGAGTGGCCCATGGCAGTGGTGGGGTTATGGTATGGGCAGGCGTATGTTATGAACAATGAACACAGGTTTTATTGAGGGCATTTTAAATCCACAGAGATACCCTGACGAGATCCTGAGGCCCATTGGTGTGCCGTTCATCCATGACCATCACCTCATGTTGCAGCATGATGATGCACAGGCCCATGTTGCAAGGATCTGAACACAATTCCTGGAAGCTGAAAACATCCCAGTTCTTGCATGGCCAGCATACTCATGGTGGTCAATTGGATTGTCTTGGCAAAGGAGAAGTGCTTAATAACACAGATTGAGAGAAATAGGCCTTTTGTATACATAGAAACTGTTTTAGATGTTTGAGTTCAGCTCATGAAGTGAGAGCAAAAACAAAAGTGTTGCATTTATATTTTTGTTCAGTGTAGATAGAATACAGAATAGAATTTAAAATTCTATTCTTTTCATCACCTACAAAGTTCATAGCAGTCAGGAACCACCATATCTTAAAGAGCTCATAATACCCTATTGCCCCATGCAAACATTGGACTGCCAGAACACAGACTTACTTGCTACTTACTTAAAGTCGCCAAAAGCCAAACCAAACCAACCAAACCAAAATGGGAGGCAGGGCCTTTAGCTATCCAGCTCCTCTCCAGTGGAGCCAGATTCCAGTTTGGGTTCAGGAGGCAGACATCCTTTTCCTCTTTGATAAAGCTGATAGTTAGGGCTGGCCCAGGTGAGCCCTGAATCATCAATTATTTATGCTGCTATAGGCCTAGATGGCCAGGAGATTTCCCATGATGTACTGAGCTCCTCTCTCTTCCTCTCCCTCTCCATGTAAACATATTCTTATCCCATTAATGCATGTTACTAACCTGAAATCTTCTCTCTCTTGTAGGTTTGTGCTTCCGTGTCTCTCTCCTCTCCTGTCTTGTTGCTGTCGGCAGGTATTTGCAGATATGCCCCTGAAGCTGTACAGCTCTTGCTCACTCTCTGATGGCTGCCCACCTAGAGCCCAGAGTTTTTTCCTCCTCGCTGTCACCAAATCCTGGCTTGTTATTGGTTTATTGTTGGTTATTATTGGTGCTTTGTACTAAGAGTACTCTGTCTTAAGAGTAAGGACTAGACCTGCACTATATGAAAAGTGCCCTGAGATAACCTCTGTTGTGACTTGGTGCTATATTAAAAAAAACAAAAACTGAATTGTATTGAACTGAAGCATTTTGGCCTACCCAGTGAAGTCAAACTTCCTATATATTTCTAGGATTACCTGATGTTCTACTCGTTACATGGATGAAAAATGAATCGCTCAGCCTTGTACAAACTGCTGTCCTTTCATGTCACACCATCAATAGGAAGTGAACAGTTTGTGGATTCTCTCATGTGGGTAATAAGGGAGGGGGACGTGAGACAACGATGGAGCCCAGGAGAGTGAAACACAACAACCCTGAGGTGCATATCAACATTTTATTAAGGCAATGCATGGTGTGCTACTGCTCACTAAATGCTGTTTCTACAGCACACACATAAGGGTGCTTACTGCCTCTTTTTAAAATACACACACACTCAAACAGCTGTGCAAGAAATAACTGAGCCATTCCAAATGACTGATGAACACTGATATGAGAGTTATTTAGCATTCAGTGCCTCTGTAAATCTGAAATTATTTGTTTGGAAAAGGTCATAGTGCTGTACTATAATCTCACACCTGTGCTTTGGATCTCTTGGGAGACACAGGTAATACTGAGAGTCTAAGAATATATATGCGGTATCCATGAAAAACTACAATAACCTTAGCTTAACTCAACTTGTAGGAAGGCAAACATACAATGCAATCAAGTGATTAATCAGGTGATAGATCAGTCAATCAACTGGTGAGCCAAATCAAATCGATCATTACACATGTCAGCTGTTAGATGTTATCTGTCTAGAGCTTCACCGATTCATTATGTGATCTTTGCTTTGTAACATAGCTCCACTGCTCATTTTCTCTGAAGTCTATGAAACTTAATATCACATTTCATTAAAAATTCTTTTTATGTTAGCAGAGGCACTATTTCTATGGGAAAGCCTGTATTAAAGAATGGTCAAAATTTATACAGTAAAGGTCAAAGAGTCAAAAGTCAAAAGCATTAAATCCTACCATACATTTGCAAGCACAACAGTGTCTTATGTTTGACCCACTCTGTCTGGTAAACAACCACGTGTGTCATACCCGACATACATAGTTCTTAAGGCAGGCTTCTTCTTAAAGTCTCACGTCATCAAGGTTGAATATAATTAATGTCAAATCTTCATAAGACATGTATGTACTGTAAATATTTCAGTAGGCTGCATTCACCACCATTTTCTACTGGACCATTACTGCTTTTTATATAACTTCCCTGTGCTCGTAATAGCTCTTTAGTCATCAGGTGGGGCAGCCTGTAACAAACTACAGGGCTGAGGGAAGAACAGCAGTGTTTGACCAAAGTACTAATGGAAGCTAGATTTTTGTTCAGCCAATCCCAGCACACAGCTCACAGCCATGTTGAGTACCTGGCCTTTTCATGTCCCCGAGCAGGAGACAACACAGTATATGTGACAGATATGGCAGCAGCTTGACAGCTCAAGCGCACCGATATGAATATTTCAACCACGTGCTGCTGGCATAACACATAAGCTCAGTACCCCACCCTACTGCTGAGATCAAATGTCAAGCTGGCTGCAAGACATGCAGACATGGCCAGTGTGGAGTCTTCATGAGTGGGTTAATATATATTTTACATGAACATTTTCCAGGATAGTCTAAAGTTCAGCACTGACCATTAAATGAATTAGAAACAGTAACATTTCTAAAAAACAAAAAAAAGAAAAAGAGAAAAACCTGCTGCTGATGCACCTCACATTTCTTTTATTCTTGTGAAAGATGATTAAAATATTTTCACTCCACTCCAACCACAAAGAGTTTAAGGAGAATTCATAATTGCTTTTAGGAGCTATTAATTAGTGGCCTTGTTCAACAATCATGTTGGGAAAACCACAGAAGAAGTGCACATAATTTCTGCACTCACAGTAGCTCAGCAGACTGGAATGCAATGTAACCACAACACATGCAGAGATCTGAGTTTGGACAGCAGCTGCAATCAGACATACATTAACCTACACACCTATTTATATGCATTTAAGTCCAACTTGAGCGCAAACATTGAAGTTACTGAAGGTTGTTGAAAGGCATTCTGGGAAACTACAACTAACTGAGAACCAGAAAAAAACAGACAGTTTGACTAAAGGTCCTGGGTACAAGAACAAGATTCTCATAAAATAATGGAAAAATTCCCAACAGAAGTTCTGAGAGCGCAAGGTGCCATCTTCAAATGTCTTGTTCGACAATTCTACAATTTCATTTTGCAGACACTTTAATCCAATGTGACACACATTCACAATTTGGGGGCAATGTGGGGTTGCCCAAGGACACGTCAACACACAGGGGCTGCAGGGGCCAGGGACTGAACCACTAACCTTCCGACTGGTGGACAACCACTCTACCTCCTGAGCTGCCCCAAGAAACAGATCCATAACTGATTCAGTCTTGTTTTGTCTGACCAACAGTCCAAACCCGAAGGAGATTCAGTTTACAATCATGACATTGTTGACCGATTTAAATTACTGTACAGTAACTACAAGAAACTTTCATTGCGTGTAAATGTCGACAGCCCCTGTGCACAAAAATGGTAGTGTTTTTACTGCCTTGTTTTATAAAGATCTTGATTTGGCTACTGCATGATTTGTTGCTGCAATTTAAAGAAAAGTGCAACTTATTTTTAAATACTATTTTTGTTTTTAAATACAGCAGTTTGCAAGATGCATAGCAATAAGGAAATGTATCTATTTGTGGCTATGTAAGATTAATAACTGTAATAGGATAGTTAGACAAGTAAACTTTGTTATATACCTATGCTTAGTAATAGTAAGTTTGGAATCCTTTCAAATCCTGTAATTCTCCTCTCCTGTTGAATGACAACCAAGGTTAACCTGTGTTTGGCCCAAGCTCTATTCACTTTTACTTTTAAGATAAGATAACGCAAAGGTGATAGAAGCAGTTAAACAGTAAAAAAAAAAGAACAATTTAAACAGGCAAAAAAAAAAATGATATTAACAAATTTACATGAGATTATTTACAATTTGTAAATATTAATATGAAATATATAATCAGTATACACGCTATGGTCTGGAGAGCTTGCAATTTGGATAAATATTAAATACTAAATATTTTAGACTTTTTTGCTGTTGATGTTGTTCTTTAGTCATTGCCTTTGCCTGGGCCTGCCCCAGTTTTGGTCACAAGCACAAAACATAACTTAAAAAATAAAATTCTCAACAGAAAAATCTCCTCCTAATTCCTATTAACTGGTTAGTACTACTGTCTATGAAACTTTGCCTCAAAAAATGTAAAAAAAAAAAAAAAAGAAAAGAAAAGAAAAAGGCCCTTCCGGTCTGCATACTTTCAATTGTTTTGTCTGATTTCACGGAGAACCAGAACCTTTTACATGAATTAAGAATAGCTGCATATAGAAATAGTCTTCTAAATAAAGAAGAAATAAAGAAATAATCTTCTTGCTGATAGTCTTGTAGGCCATAGAGAGACATCAGTATAAAATTGTTTCACAGCCATTTAAAAACTTCTTGCAGTGCATGTAACCAATAAAACATTATCAAAATTGATTGCTTGAACATTTTATTGGGTCAGTTTCTTAACCTTGGCCTTTAACCCAAGCCACATTGCCGTTGCCATTGTCAATCAATACAATAATGTGAATATACACACTTTCACCCAGCCTTAACCAATATGTTAGCATGGTCAAGCTTAGAAAAACTGACCTCAAAATTTGGCAGTTATTCTTGTGGATTCCTTTTTCTCTTGAGTCTGAGTGTGACAAATACATAACCTTATGGTAAAATGAAAAGATACAGAGTCTCCAGAATCAGGTTCTGATGTGATTCTTTTCTCATTGATTGTGCAAAATACATAAATTGTCAAAAATGTGTCATCAACATTACAAACAGACCACTGCTTGTTCAACTTGTCATAATATGTTGACCCAAGTCTACAACATCTGATCAGAAGGCTAAATGCTATGTCATCAATCATGAGTGAACCAAGCCTCTGATATGTGTGACAGGACTGACAAACATGATGAGATTTGTATAATGCACCAGAACCCACAGGGCTGACCTGCAGGAGTGTTTTACAATTACGCCAAATGACCATCGCAACACAAACTTAACAGCCATCAATTATTACCAATCAATCTATCAAATATTATTTCACATTTTTCAAACATTTTCACTTTTGTAAAGTGTGCAGAAATGACCAAAAATAGACACTTGCTCAAAAAAAGGGTTAAAAATACAATAAACTTAATAAAATTTTCTATTCATACATTTTCCTCTTGTGCTTTGTGAAGATACTAAACACAGGGGGTTGGGCAGGTTAAATTTCTGTTCAGTGAGTTCCCCCTACCATAATACCAAACCCAATATTTTTTAACTGTTTACACACCAGGTGTATAACATGGAAATGGTTTGGCATCTATATGGTCTTGAATACAAAGATGATCCATTAACCCATGAGACCCCAGGCCCATTTCAAAACTTTCTGGAAAATTATGGGGGGGCTGTACCACAGACCACATGGACCACATAAAACACATTTCTGATGCTTATTGTAAAATATTTATTCATATTACATTTTATAATATTATATATTATATTTGCATTTCATATAATATTTGTAAATATCTACATTCAATGTTTTGTACTATTTTTCTCAAGAAATATGGTTAGAACAGTTTAAACGTAATACAGGAAACATTATTAAAGAATTGAACTGAATTACCTTCAGGATCAAAAAACAAACTTTTTGAAATAAGCTACTTCCTTCACTTTTGCTACAGGCCACACCACCATTTTTGGATTACAACACCAGGATCTTTAGCATATGTCGCTTTGGGACTTAATGAGTGACAGGAAAATGTTCCTGTTTCTCTAATTTCGTAGATGATTATGATGACATGAAGGCCGAATTTGCCACAGGAAACAACTGATTCAAATGCGGTTGTTAAGGTACGTGTTATGAAATTTGGTGAATTTTCCAGTAAGCCAGGTCATATGAAATTGAAAGATGTGTTGGAATTTGGTGTTGACAACCACTCATTAGGGCACAGATTGGAGACCCAGAGTATTTTTGCATCATGATAACTACAGAGCTGAAAATTAGGCTGTTGGAAAGGTAACGGTGCCACTCTTCTCCATTTCCAGTGCCTCCTCTCATGGGAGGTGCCTCCATCCATCATGAGGATGACGGATGCTGCGAGGGAGGATTTGGATAACCTGGCTGGCCGAGTATAAAGCCACATTGTTATTGGCTCCTTAGGTGGGATTCCTGCTAGCATCCAGCTAGAAGAGCAGGTTAGCTGCATTCCAGCAAACAGACGGCGATTTTGACCGACAGGTGCAACAGCATCATCATCCAGCCGTACACAGCCTCCTTCTTCCCTTCCCTCCACCTTGACAAATACTCAGAGAAAAATGCCCGAGCCAACAACCAACAACCCAGTCAGCGGACAGAGAACAATCCTGGATTTATAGATATGCTTTTCATCATGAAAATTGTTGAATCGCGTGAGCGAGCTAGCTACCACTCGCCTCACCACAGCCACCACACCAGCCGCTGTTAGCCGTGTCGCTGGGCTGCCTGCCTCCCTTTGCTCCGGGATGAGGCATCGAATAAATAGCCAGATAAAACACATCATGTATGTCGCTAGACTCACCTCTCTGCCATTTTCCCCACAGTTCTTAAAATCCGTTTAGAATAAATCCCAAAACGTCTCCCATGTTGCCGAAATCGCGACCGCCGCAGTGAACGAGTCACTCCTTCCAGACCATGGTCAGGGCAGCAACAATAACATTGCCACATCCGCTCACAACCTTCATAATAAAACCTCTCACCAAGGGTGGAAATATAAAAGTACCACAGAAAATATAAATGAGTAGAAAGCACACAGATATATGGGTCTGATTCAAAGAAATTATGACAGGCCCTTTTACAAAGCTATCACAAAATGACAAATCAGTACTTTGAATTTTAATGTGTTTATGTTGAGGTAAAACATAACCAGTCGTCAATCATCTTGCAGGATGCATCTAGAAACAAAAATATTGTTATAACTTGAATGAAAAGCATTTCATCCTGTGTCCATTTACAGAACCTAATACATACTCTCTTTCTGTTATCCTTCTAGCTTTGATGTCATCTGTTCAATGAGATCATTTCACAAATATGTATGCCAGTCTTAAAACAAGGCGACAACACTGAGTTTATTTGATTAATCTGATTACATACATGTATACCTCTGTAACCTAATGACAAATAATTCTAACATACACATGGCAACTTGAGTGCTCTAAGATATTCTATTTCTTGATCATTTTTATCTAGCATCATGGTTAGGTTTGACTGTAACATCAGTCAGTCATTATCAGTTAACAGTAAACTATTCTATTCTTTCCTCATAGAAATGTTGAAGTAAAGACAAAAAATACAATGACTGAAAGGATAAATGTTCACGTCTACCACTTTTATTTTGAAGTTAATATTCAATAACTTCCCATAAGAGTCTTGCTAATTTGAGTTGGTTTGACGCTAAAGGTAACGCGCACTACCCGCTTGGAGTGGTGATACATTCATGTTACATGAAAATGACTGTATACATGGTATGCTTATTAACAGACATTTCATTCAGGGAGAGCCAGGGCTGAGTCAGGGTTGAAGGGATGGCAGCCAGTGGCAGCATGATCTGGGCATCCTGGGTAAGTGTCTAATACATCATAGGGCTACCACAGAAACACAGACCATCTGATTCATAGCCTACCAGAGGACTGTTGGGTGACATGAACTCATGTGAGTGGCACAATAGTCATGACAACACAGGGAAAACATTTGCACTCTGCAATAGACCTGTAATGAAACAACTTCATGTATGGACTCTGACATCACTCACAAATACTAGCCTCATTTCATTTCATTTCTAAGAAGGCCAACAAAGTTAAAACTTTTTTTTTTTTAACCACCAAGCCATTCTCTGATCTTCGAGTCCTGGAACATGGCAACTGACAGGCAGAATTGTACACCACAGTATCTCTCCTTGAAGCCTAATTGTCAGACAAAACAAAATTCTGGTTTATTGATGCTGATACTATCACATTACATGTGCAGATGACCCCAGCCTGCTTTCAAGTCATACCAAACCATGATAAGATAAGATAAGATAAGATAAGATAAATCTTTATTCGTCCCACAGTGGGGAAATTCACAATGATCTAGGAACCAGTTGTTTTTTGATTTGAACATGCAACATGTACATTGTCGCATTCTCTTTTTTTTTTTTTTTTTTCAAATGAAAGATATGGTTAGTTAATTATTTGGGAACCCCCACTGTCCAGATTGTGGAAAATTGCATTACACAATATTAAAAACAATAAAATACAATTTATGAGAACAGACAGCAGGAACACTGTAGCAACACACACAATTACAAACACAATTCTTGTGCAGACAGGTTTTCTGTTGAGGTTTTTGTGTTGTCTAAGAATGTATCAAATCAGAAGGTCACCACTGAAATGTCTCAGAGTATTAGGATTTCATCTAAAATAGCAACAATATGAGAAATCAAGGAAAGTGAGATACCTGCTGAATTTTAGCACTACTACATTCAAAAGATTTGGATGGCTTGTTAGATGGATTTGTTAGATACACGTATTGCCTTTATACAAACCATTGTCATTCTCCTCCTTCCTGTTAGAATTCACTGACAATCTTCAAATCTTTTTTTTTTTATTTCTCAACCTCAGTGTCTACAGTTAATCCATTCCAAAACACAAAACTTGAACAACTGAAATACCTTTATATACTTATATAGCAAGTCTCCTGCCCTTTTAGTTAGTCCATGCCTTAATATAATCCATACATCAAGATACAATGGTTGAAATTATTAATGTAATAATCTCACCCTGGATTCAAATACTGAGAAACCATGTACAGAGCTATTGGTCTAATGTTTCTTTTATAAGGGTGGCCGAGATAGGTGTCACATGATTAGCTAGAATTGCATTGATTTAAGTTAGTTAATGGTTATGTCTACAAAAAGTAAAAGCTACCAGCAAGATATTGATGCTATTGCGAAGTTGTATTGGACAAACAGCGTGGCTACTTCAAACCACAGCTCAACCAAATTCAACAGGTGGGGGAAAGATATGGATGAGAAGCTCAGTGCTATACAGGCTGATCTAGCCATGCTAATGGCAAGCCCCTGCACCATCATATCTGATGCTAATACACTGTAGACCTCTGTTTAGTGTAAATCAAGTACATTGGATAGCCACAAGAAAGCTCTTGAGGCAACAGAGCTTATGTTAGCAGACATGGAGAACTTTAACCGTTAGCGTAGCATTCACGTCACCAGCCTGGAAGAGGGGCTTGAAGGCTCTAATATTATTTTGTTTCTTGCTCATTCCCTACTAAAATGGTTCCCGACTCTCAGTGATCTCCAGATTGAGATTATGAGAGTACATCACATCTACAATGACATTGTTTTCCTTGAGAAAGAAGTCACTAGCCAGCTGTGTCACCATCTACAGAACAATAGTCCAATTGAGGACTTTCAATCAGGAGTTAGAGTTTGTCATAGCACAGAAACAGCTCTGGTGAAAGTAACAAATGAACTTCTTATTGCATCAGACAGAGGACTTGTCTCTGTCCTAGTCTTGTTAGATCTTAGTGCTGCATTTGACACTGCTGATCATCAAATCCTGTTGCAGAGACTGGAAATTTTAATTGGCATTAAAGGAACTGCACTAAACTGGGCTAGGTTCTATTTATCAGACCAATCTCAATTTGTACTTGTCTATGCTTGGACCGATCCTGTCCTATATATACTTCCCCTAGGGAACATTATCAGGAAAAACTTCAACTTTCATTGCTATGCAGATGATAACCAATTATATCTGTCAGTTAAACCAGATGAAACCAAACAATTAGCTAAACTTCAGACATGCCTCAACAAAGCAAAGACCTGGATGACCTGCAAGTTCCTACTGTTAAACTCAGACAAAACTGAAGTTATTGTACTTGGCCCCAAGCACCTTCGATGCACATTTTCTAAAGATATCAGCACTCTCGATGGCATTGCATTGGCCTCCAGCACTACTGTAAGGAATCTAGGAGTTATCTTTGATGAGGATATGTCCTTTACTGCACATATAAAGCAAATTTCTTGCCGCTGTCCGCCTTCGCCAGTGGCGTCTTAGGTTCGGGTAAGCGGCATGCCTCTCCTGCTTTGACTCATTAGACTGTACCCAGCCAGTCTAACGCTCTTCCCCTTTGCTAGTGCGGTGCTTTGGGGTGCGCATCGGCACCTGCGCGCATCCGTGGGTCTGAGGACCGGTGCTTCTTTTGCTCGGTGAGTTGCTGTTTCTGCCTGTTGTCTTTCACAATTTAAACGGTCATGGTGCTAATGGTGTATCTTCACCATAGCGGGACCCAGCTGCACCTCCCGCGTCTCCTGGGGGCTACCTGGGGCCGCACTATCCAAGCGCTGCCAAGCCGGCTCAACTCCTCCCTCCCCGCTGTTCTGGATAAGATCACCTGTTCTCAGCTGATCAGCTGTTGGCTGTTCCCCGCATATCAGCTGTTCTCCGCCGATCTGGCTGGACCCCGCTGTTCTGGATGGTCGGTAATAATTTAATTTGTATTTGAATAAATATACCTCAGGGATCTTCAGCGGGAACTTGGAGTACTTAGGTTAGCTTTTATGTACGTATTGAAACATTTCACTGTAGCTCTGGTCCTTATTTTGAATTGTGTATTTCTTTGGGTTTACTTATTTTGCATGTTTCCTTTTGGTTTGTTGATTTCTGATTTTATGTTTTGGTATTAATTATATAATTTCCTTGAGTGTGGTTGTTGTTTTGAATTCTGTGTTTTTTGGGTTTGCTTATTTTGTATGGTGTGTTTATTTGTGGTTTATTGATTTCTTGTTATATTTCTTGCCATACCTGCACAAGTTTTAACAAATTTAAAATAAGTTTTAAAAGAAATGTATTGAGTAAAGGATATTTTGCTAAGTAAGGATACTGTCTCTGCTCCCTATCTGTGGTATTGAACCTGTGTCTGCCTTTGGGCAGGATCCTAGGACTAACCTAGGTGGCGTTGTCGTTCCCTGCTACAAATTCACTTGCAGTCTTCTCATGCCTATGCCACACATACAATAGCAATTCAACGCAGTAGGAGATCAGGTTTTTGTTATATTGACTCCAACAACCTCATGGGAGTACAGCCTGGCCACAAACACTCTAAAATCCTATGCCAGTAATTTTGGGCTTACAGACTTTTGGTAATTAGTCAACCTCTATATACAAAGTTATACTTTCAAAATTCAGTGAATTTATTGGTTTAATGCTGGTTCTGTGGAAGACCCCAGGATATTATGGGACAAGATAAAATGCTTTGTTTGGAGCAACTCAACACTGTTTAGCTCTAATGCATATAACAGGCTATAAAAAAAATCAAGGTCGGCTGTAGATAATATTAGGCACCTTCCTCATAAAATTGATGCTGCAAGAGGCAGTAAGACATCCATGTCAGTACTTTACCTTTATGCCATGAAATCCTTTGACCGATTGGTCATTTCTGTGGTCTGTTGAAGGACATTGGCTTTGGTACAACCATAATCGATATGATAAAAGTTCTATACTCAAATCCCTCAGCACTACTTAATGCATAAACTTACTCCTCTCTGTTCTCAGTCTTCTCATTCATGTGCCAGGGCTGTCCATTTAGTCCTTGGCTATTCGTACTCTCCATAGAACCTCCAGCTCCTTTGATTCACCAGTCCAACATATTTTTTCAGTTACTGTCCATACACATCTGTTGTCTTTATATGCTGTCAATGTATTAGTATTCTTAGTAACCCCTGCTGAGTTGACACCACATCTTCTGTCCATCTGGTTCGAAACTAAGTTGTCCATCTCTTCTCCCCCTAAATGACTGCCAAAATATCTGGTAGTACAACAATTTAAATGTTTGGAATGGAAGTCTTTGGTGCTTGTTAAACATAATAACTTACTCACTTTGAACAAGGTCCTGAGGGATATGTATCAATAACGTAGGCTCCCCATTGCTATGTAAGCCCTTATTTCTATTACAAAAATGAATATGCTGCCCAGGATTAATTTCAGCTCTATAGTCTCTCATCCTCTTCCACCTGATTGTTGGAGCAAGCTTCAACAATCACAACAAGTCTGCAACTTCCAAACTGATTTGAAAAGAAAGGCAGCCACACCTGAAAATGTTCACTCTCCAGAGGAGAAGGGAAGATGGTGGTGTTCTTGGTCATTTGTGTTTAGCCTCTGCTGTCCTGGTTTGGCCAACACACATCTGTTTCTTGGCCTTTTGTTAACATTTCCAAAAAACAATGGTAACTGCTTCTTTATTATTATTTATTTTATTTATTATTACATTATTTCTCAGACATGGAGAATAGTTAAAGCACATTTTAACTTCTCCTGTAACTGGCACTCTTTTCCCTAGAATTTAATAATAGAGCACTCCTGATTAGTGGGAAACCTATCTTGGCTCCCCATTGGGAAAATGTGGGTGTTTACTATTTAAAAGTTACTTTCAATGATTGTGGATTACTTTCTTTTTCTGATATTCAAGATGTATTCAAGCTGCCAGATTCCTCCAGATCTCCTACTTTTACCCTTTACCCACACCTAGCTAGTGAATTATTTATAAAGCAAAGGTATGGTGTCTAAACTCTACCAGTTCTTGCTGGTGACAGACCTACAGTCAGGTCCATAAATATTTTGACATTGACACAATTTGCAGCATTTCAGCTCTGTAAACCACCACAATGGATTTGAAATAAAACAATCAAGATGTGACTTTCAGCTTTAATCTGAAGGTATTTATGTCCAAATAAGGTGAAAATTACAACATATTTCATATGTGCTCTCCAACTTTTTAAGGAACCAAAAGTAATTGGACAATTTGCTGCTCAGCTGTTCCATGGCCAACATGTGTGTTATTCCCTCATTACTTCATTTACAAGGAGCAGATAAAAGGTCTATAGTCTTATGGTTTGGGTCTCTGTCTATTTTTGTGTTTTTTGTAGTTTGTCCTTTAGTTTTATCTCCAGTGTTTTTGCTTTAAGATTGTTTCTTTGTATTTTTGTTTAGATATTGCTTCAGTGGCTGAGGGTGTGGTCTCAGTTGCTGGGGTCTTCACTCTCATAGCTGCATCCATTTCCACCTCGTCACTTCTGCTTAAAAACTCCTCATTCTCCTCTCAAGCTGACAGATTGTTCCCTGTTTACCAGTGTTTCCCTGTTCTCTAGTGCTTTGCTTTTTTCTGTGTTCTCAGTATTTTCCTGCCTACAAGTGTGTCCATTGTGTGTTCAGTGTTTCTCAATTCTCCAGTCTTTCCTTGGCTTTTTTCCACCATGTTCATCCCTACCTGCTCCACCTGCACATCACCTACCGTCCTGCCTCAGCACCTACCACCCAACGCCCAGCCTTCAACCACTGAAGCTCCTCCGTCTCACCTGTGCCTCATCTTCCGTTTTCTGTAAGTCCAGGAGTATTGTTGATTATTCAATCCCTTTTACCCAGTCACCCTTGTGATGACCTCATGGAACAAGAGTTCCAGTTAAAGTACATGTCTGGATTATTTAAAATAACTCAACATTTGAGCACATTATGGACATTGTTTGCTATGTATATTTTCATGTTCTTAGAAACACGTAAGAAAATAACTGTTTTGTGCGATATAGGACTCCATGAGGAGACATTTGTTTTTGTATTTTGGCAGTGTAAAATTTTTGTTGATTTTTGGATTTTACTCTGGCTTTCTTTATTCTGTGTGGTGTTAATTTGCTTGGCAGCACAGTCAGGGGTACATTTCAGCCTTAGTGGGCTTTTTTCATATTTATGCAGATTTAGAGGCTGCAAAAGCCACACAATCAATTTGTGAATTGGTCCCTAAGTGTTTAATTGATATTTGGTCCCATGACTTTGTGAGGAGTCCGTTGGAAAATTCTCAAAATTCAGACACCTTCAATTATTTTCTAGGAGGAAGAGAGAAAGGAATTGAACTGATAAAATGCTGATGTCAGAACCATGCTATTTTACAAACCAATCAGTTGTAGGTTTAGGGAGATGTAGGATTTCTTTAATCATTACTTTCTTTTTAAATTTAGTGTCAGAGAAATAAAGTTTGACATTTTCCTGATGTGAGACCCTCAGAACCATATTCAGTTGTTCCAAGGGTGGAGGCCAAGTGTTGCACACACTCATTGTCTCTTGGCATTCTGCTTCTGCACTTTTACAGAATATTTGCGACCTTGTTTTGGCTGTATTTGCAATCAACAAGCTCCAGGCAGATCTCTCTGCTGTGCATGTTACATGCCTCCTGTAGAGTGCTGGTATTTTGACATCTTGATGTTTGAGTTTGCACAACCACATTCACAGCTGGAGTATCTCAACATGCCATTAAGTCAGGGTAAATGATACATCCACACATATTTCGTCTTATTTGTTTTTGTCCCACATCACACTGTGTCACAAACGTGATTCCTTTTGGTGTCTGATATGTCCCACAGTCTAAACTGCCTTCTGTTTCCTTGTTTCAGTACTTCACTATGCCTACAATTCCATAATTCTACAATTTCATTTACAACGTACATTTGAGAGTAAATACAACACAAGCAAGGATTTAGTCAGGAGAAAACACCCTGGATAGGTGCCATAAAACAAAGTTCAAGTTAGATAGGGCCTGTGCCTACAGGCAGTGAGGAGGGCATACATTATGCATTATTTAATTTTAATTTCATTTTTTTGGTTTTATAGAGACTTAAAGACTGAGAGCGACTCTGCAGATCGAACAGAGTTTGGTAACTTGTTTCACCACCGGGGAACCACAGAGGAGAAGCATCTGGCTATTGACCTTGCTCTTTTGCTTTGGTTGTATCAGGTGCCTTTCATTGGTCAAGCGTAGTGAGTGGGAGGGAGTGTAGACCTAGTGCTGGTTTTGGCTGGTCACATGAGCTTTGACAAGTAGTTGGTCATCAATCATGACACCCAAGTTTCTGGTGGACTTGAGTTGGGTTGATTTCTTGTTGTGAAGAGGGACTGGCTGGGATGACAAGGAGCTCAGAGGTTGAGTTGAATTCTGATGTATGATAAAAACAATGATAACAATAATATTATATTATAGACACACATTGCTACAGTTTGCTTCTCATCCTTACCTGCTACTCCAGTGTTTTTCCACTCTCCCTGCCTCCATCTCATCACCAGCTAGCCACTCCCACCTAATCATCTCCACCACCTCCACCTGGGCCCTACCCAAGCCCCAGGAGACAGATACTGCTGTACACTGTAAATTTCCCTGTTGTGGGACCATTAAAGGAAAATCGTATCTTACCTTAACATTGCTGCCACTTGCCAGTTTGCCTCCATACCTGCTGATTTATTCAGTAACGGCCATTACCAGCTATTCCTGTGATGCAGTCGGGTTCCACCTACATCCGTTACACAGACTATATATAATCTATGTAAAGTACCAATATAAAGTGTATTGGCATGGCACTGTAATAGTACAGTGTTAAATGCACTTGCATTTACTATAGTGTAGAGGTTTGAGTAAAGTCATCTGGAACCTTGGTTTATTTTTTGAATTGGAGGTTTTTGTGCATAATTTGAATTGTGACTGGATCGGAATAGCAAGTAGTACTGGATGGTCAAAAGAAATGGAAAAGATATGGACACATACTGTATAGTGGGCTGTTGGAAAGGAAAATCGGCGAGGAAAGACAAACATTTTAAGAAACAGCTGGCTTATCTGGTGTGGAGATTTCAATGCACACAGCTCAGTATGTGGTGATCAAGGGGATTTAAATGGAAAAGTTTTAGAGGAGCATATGGATGAAAAGGAATTGGTATGTTTTATATGATAGATGAGGCACAAGGGTGAATTTAGTGACGAGCACAGAATCAGCAAAAGATCTCACAGACTGTTAACCCCTGGCTAAGAGACTGGAGATGTATCCTGTTCCCCTACCTGAAGCTATGGAGGCCAGCACTTTGGATGACCATCTCCTATGTAAGGTAACTCACCAAATTCTTTGCCCCCACACAGAGCTTATGATCGTGCAGTAGACAGACAGAGTACTTTATTAATCCCTTTGGGAGGTTCCCTCCAGGAAATTGACATCTCCATCATTCCTCATATATTGCACTGTTTTGAATACAAAGTATAAAGTAGAATATAAAATATAAAATCTAAGAATAGACACAATAACAATAAAACAATAAATTAGGCAGTAACGATAACAGAAAATTGAGTCTGTATCCCTGAGTGTGTACAGAGCAATAGCAGCAGTGAATATGGTAATGCTACCGCTAATGGTAACGGTCTAGTGCATTAAGGTAGTATGATATGATAATACTATAATACAATACTATAATATAAAATAATACAATATAGCATATAGTAGTAGTATAATATAATATAGCATATACAGTGTATAACATACATGTACATGTATAATATAATAGTATAGTAATGTAATGTTATATGTTCTACACTCTACTACATATAATAATAATAATAGTAATATACTACTGCTAATGGTAATATGTGGTATAGTAATAATATATTATACTGTCCTGTGCTATGTAACATATGTAGCAGTGACAGAAATAATGGTAGTATAGTAATAATAATAATAGCAATAATAATATTAATAACAAAAAGTAATATATAATATACGAGTGGGGGCAACCACGTCCGCACGACGAGGTGATGCACACACAGTGACAGTCCAGTTATGTTATTATATGGGTTATATTGCACATGTGTTAAGAGTCCAGTTTATTGCTGTTCGCCCCCCCCCCTCCCCCAGTGAGGAGTTGAACAGTTTGATGGCACGGGGGACAAAAGAGTTCTTCAGTCTGTTGGTCCTGCACCTGGGGAGGAGCAGCCTCTCGCTGAACGGGCTTCTCTGGCTGCTGGTGACAGTGTGCAGAGGGTGACTGGCAGTAGACTTGTTATCTGGCTCTTCTCCCCCCAGACACTGCTCTACTCTCTCTCTCTCTGCTCCTGAGATGGACATCATGAACCAAAACATTTATTCATCACCAGCAGCTGGCATCATCTAGCCATCCTCCTCACCTGCTGGAGTCACTTTCTTCTCTCCACATGTGGATCCGTAATAATCCTGTCTATTTGTGTCTCAGCTATCATCCCAATAACATAAATAAATATTAATGATTCTCTGACTGCAATCACTTGAATAACGAGTTCATTTCCTTTTACTTTCAGATCCTCTTGTATCCTCCTTTCCAATTTTGCTGTCTGATTCTTGCTATGACCACATTTTTCCAAAGGTGGTGTCCAGCAAATGATGTGGGCTTTGTAGATAATTGATGGACTTCCTGGGGAGGACCTGGCCTGATTTGGACCGACATCATTAAACTTTGGATAGCGCAGCTCTCATATAGAAATCTAAGACCAGCTGCAGTTCTGCATACGGATCTATGATTCCGTTAGAGAAGTTACCCACCCAAAACCCCCAGATGAACTAATTACTGTAGGTGATTGTAATATTACTTTGGATGTTGACAATGATAGTCTTAGTACCACTTTTGTATCATCATTATATTGACTGGCTTCTGTCAGACTGTACATACACCCACTCATTGTTTTAACCCCACCCTGGACCTTGATCAGGCTCATGGCATTGAAAGTGAGCACTTAATGGTCTTTCTGCAGGATACACTTCTATGGGACCATTACTTAATAACTTTTGAATTCATATTGCTGGACTACATGCTATTAGGCAAAAAGTCCTATTCAGATAGTGCTGTAGCTAAGGAAGCTGAGGAAGTGATTCCATCAGCATTTAATTCTTTGACATGTCTCAATAAGACTCAGGATTCATGTGGTAATTTTAGTCTCTCCAAAATTGATCATCTCGTCGATAGTGCTGCAGGCTAAGTGTGAATGATTCTCAACTCTACTGCCCCTCTTAAAAGGAAGATAATAAAGCAAAGGAGGTTTTCTTCATGGCATAACCACTAAACCCAGAAATTAAAGCAAACATCAAACTTGAGAAGAAATGGCGCTATACCAAACTGAGATGGAACTGAACCAGTTGCTTCTTGTTTAGTTCAGTGACAAACATATAGGAATATATAAATCATATATGAAGGCCCTTGGTAATGCCAGAGTAGCCTATTATTCTGGGTTGGAGGCCAGGTGGTGGGTGGTAGGCGTGAGGGCAGGACTACAGGATACTTACAGGTGGAACAGGTAGGGATGAACACAGGGGAGACAGGAAAAGGGAAAGGGCACTTGGAGCACTAGGGACGGGGACAGGGATGATCTGGCAGCTTGCAGGAGAATGAGAGGAGTATTTAAGCTGCCAGTGTCAAGTGCATCTCACTTTTGTGAGATTAAATTACAGCCCCCACTTGAAAGGGCGGCTTGCTTCGGGAAGGTTGACTGGACTTCACTCAATAACTCAAGTTTAGCTTTCTTTCTTTTTTCTTTATTTTGAAAGAAATCCACGCCAAATTAGTACAGGTGAAAAACCTTAAAACAAACACAAAAGAGAAGAATTCAAGTATGTGTAACTCAAGAAACGATAACCAATAGACATAACCTGAAATCAAATACTTAATTTTTAACCCACTAGAAATTACCCTAAAATAAGTAAAAAAAAAAATACACATGTTTAAAGCACCCAAAATATTCTAAATAATTAGTGGTAAATAGTTTAAGGCACTGTACAATGAAGATTTTATCCTTATCTTTAGCAGCTTTTATCTTCCCTAAATGCCCACACCACATTTATTAAATTAGCTTAGCCTCTAACATTTACCAATTTTTTAACCGCGCTTTTACCCACATGATATTAAATACAAACATTTTACCAGGCATTTTAATCACAGCTTTTAAAATACACAATAACTCCAGGGCACACTGCAACAACACAAAAGGACCAAAAGCTCACCGGCTCCTTCTTCCTTCTTTGAAACAAGCCTCAGTCTCAGTCTCCTTTTCCTGGTTCAAACTCTCCACTTGCAGTGCACACCTCTATCCACTGCTCGCTGCTCACTTTCTGCTGCCCATTGTGTGGATGCCACCAAGCCTCCTGATTACCAGATCCCCTCCACCTGATGCCCTCAATCACCTGCCTGCAGTTAGAAACCACACCCAGACCTGATGCGCTCAGCCAGAGAGGGTGCGGCCTGCAGCTCAACTCCACAGCCAGTGATTAAGTCAGATGAGATGCAGCTGTGGCCATAGGGAGCCCCAGCACCTGAAGACCACGCCCCAGCCACTGTAGCAGTGCCTGAACCAAACACTAGAGAAACTATCCTAAACCAAAAACAACGCAATGTGAACACAAAATGCACTGAAAATAAACTGGTAAAAACACAAATAAACTAAGAGACCCAAACCATGACATCATTCATTGTTAATAGAAGAAAATGAGAACAACCCCAGGTTTCTTTTCAGCACTGTCGCCAGGCTGACAGAGAGCCATAGCTCTATTGAGCCATGTCTTCCTATAGCCCTTAGTAGTAACAACTTCATGAACCTCTTTAATGATAAGATTCTAAAAATTAAAGACAAAATTCATCACCTCCTGTCCTTGACTGATACAGAGCTATACAGATACAAAGATCAATCTGTCCCTCTTAACAGGCTATGTATCACAGTCCCTTAAAGTAGCTGCAACATTACCTATTCTTAAAAGGCCTACTCTTGACCCAGAGGTTTGAGCAAACGTTAGACTTATTTCTATCCTTCCCTTTCTCTCTAAAATCCTTGAGAAAGCAGTCGGCAATCAGTTGGGTGACTTTCTAAATAACTATACTTTATTTGAGGATTTTCAGTCAGTCAGATTTAAAATTCATCACAGAATCACAGAAACAGAACTGGTGAAACAGCACTGGTCACGGAGACTGGAACATTTAATTGACATTAAAGGAACCACACTAAGCTGGTGTAAGTCATATTTATCAGATCGATCTCATTTTTGTAAATGTAAACAACAGATCATCCATACATACCAAGGTTAATCACAGTGTTCCATAAGGTTCAATTCTAAGGGATCAATTCTTTTCACCTTATATATGCTTCCTTTACACATTATAAGTAGTAAACACTTGATGATACCCAATTATGTCTGTCAATTAAGCCAGATGAAACCAACCAGTCAGCTAAACTTCAGGTATGCCTTAAGGACATTCAAAGCCTAGGTCAGAAAGCTTAAGTATTACAGGTAATGAGTGGAAGTCATACTGTATGTCTAAATATATTATCTTATGTTTTTGTCATTTCACAAAGCCAAATTAACTTTAATTCTAAATTAAAATAAAAGTTAATATTAACCACTTAGTTATTCATGGGGAGTTTCAATTTTCATGCAGGCCTGATGTGTTCTATTGCAGTGACCACTAATACAGACTCTGGGTCAGTATAATTTTACCTCAAACCAAAGTTCAGAGTTTTACATTAAAAATATGACCATGATCACATATCATCACCATGACCACTATTTTATATTTAGAGGATTATTGTATAAATACAGACATAACCCATTGTTGGCACTAAACAGTTTTTGTAAACAAAGGTATCTTTTGAATGAATATTTTTCCCTGAATAAATCGCAATCCATCTGATATTTCACCCTGGACCAGTGCTTGAATTATGCTAGTACTCACAGGTTGTACAGAGGTAAACAGGTACAATCAGCCTGTAGATAATTACATATAACACGTACATGTGAGTGAGAATTTCCTGACTCTCTCAAAACTGTTGTTGTTACACTTGTTCTGAACAAACCTATCCAGTGAGGTCCTAAGTAACAAGAAGCACATGTAAACCTTCCAAAGTAGTAAAGTAATTGAAAAACGTTTACTTTGAGGACACTGTGCCATTTAAATATTCTGACTTTGGTCATTCCTAATGTGGCAGACACCAATATATAAAACACAGCCTGTCTGCAGTCAGTTAAAGGATGAGTAGTAAATTTCTCAAGGTTGACAGAAGACAGGGCACAACTCAACAAAGCTAGTGCTTGTTCTTCAAAGCAAAAAGAGACAGACTGTCCAAGCTGTCTAATTGCCTTAATCCAATTAGACATTAGAGTCCACCCTGAATACACTCCATCGGAAAGTAATGCTGTACTTTTAACTTTTCTACATATTTGACAACCACTGTTATTTTACTAATTACTCATAATAAGTTTAATGCAAAGCATTCTTAAATAATTGTTAAATATTAAATATAATCCAACAGTATATAAAGTACTTAAAATCAACACAACTTTAGACAGTAAAATACTGCTTACACATTAACAAATCAGCAGCAACAATTCAATAATAAAATATATTTTATTATAACACTTACAGGTGTTAATCTGCTGCATAGTGGTATTGCACTTTCAATTTGATTCATTAACTACATTTTGCTGACAAGAAGTTAAATTAAGGACTTGCAGTATTTTTACATAGTGGTATTCCTACTTTTACTTAAGTAAAGAATGTGAAGTCACCAGAGATATTACCAGGATATGAGTATTTCTAATCCAGCAAGATGCTGAAAGCCCTGTGTGGTGGTCCAGTGTTTAGGATTTGGTGCCCTCACCGCCGAGACCTGGGTGGCCTTGATATTACTGTAATACAAATAATACATTCATGGTAAATTATAGTAAAAGTACATTTTGCCTGTTCTCCATATGAGACTTGTTTGCACTGTTTTTTATGGCATGTTTTACGGTATTCTGCCTGATGTTTCCAGTTACAGTATGTTTCTGCAGTCTTTGTTCTGATAATAGTCTACATTCTTTATTCATAATGACTGTGTTTAAACCTGCTGTGATTTAAACAGTACTATCAACTATACAACAAGCTATCCACTGTGACAGTGGAAATATGTGGTGATGAGAGTAACTCAGACAAAATAAACTTTCCAATTTTCATAACTATGTACTAATAGCATAGATCATACAATATATGACTATATCATATAGGATTATATAGGGTTTATGAGCACACACTAATTGTACTGCTACGTGTTTTGTTCTGTTTTTTTTTTTAAATCATTATTATTATTAAGACACGCACGCACATAACACTTAACATATTTGAACACATCATTTTTTGGACATCACCTCAACAGCCAGAAGCAGATTGATGACATGCAGCTATACATGCCATCACTAGTCAGATTAGGCAGGGCTCCAGAGAAAACTATGGAGTCCAACATTGTCTTTTCATATGTACACACTGACTCAAGATTAATTTTGCCAACCAATTCAGTGAAAATGATGACATGTACTATGACATCTGATCTCATTTTCTTCATTCATTCATCAACTGATGATTTGTTTTGTAAAAATCCTCAAAGTATTGAGAAATGTTGTCACAATTATCCAAAGCCCAACGTGACACCTTTACAGTGCTTTGTTCAACCAATCGTCCAAACCTCAAAACTGTTAAACGCAGAAGAGATTAAAACGCTAAAAAGATCAAAAGAATTTGAAATATGTTTTTACATTAAAAAATGACTTAAACAAGTGTGGCAAAATAGTTGATTAATTTTCTAACAATCAAGCTGTATTTCTAAATTTAAATATCTTTTGCATGCAAAAACATCAACTTGCAAAGTGGAAACTAAAGCTGTCAGGAAATTGTACAATGTTTCCCCCGGAAGAGTAATGTATCAGGAGCAGAATGTGGCACAAGAAGAAAATACTCGGGGACAAGTACTTCACATTTAAATGTAATATTTAGGCTGCTAGCACACGGTCGAGGACAGAGGTTTTTACCCCTGAAGCCTACTCGGTGAGGGGGAGAAACACTGATATCGAACCTTTTTCCCATAGGCCTTGGATGCAGCACGAGCGCAGAGCCCTTTCCTCGTCCGATGCCACCCGAACGTTTCCGAAAAGTAGCTCGTGGTCTCATTTCATTGGCGAGTCGTTCGTCCAATGAGCGGAGGCCATCTGTTCAGGGCTGGTCGCTGTCATACAGCCTATGGTCGCTGTAGGAATTGTCAGATTAGGTTTCGTGCAGGCTTCATTAGCTGATTTCAACTCAGATCTGTGCTCTTCACCTCTCTGACACCGGACTCACCGTCAACATGAAGCTTCCAGCGGCCATTCTGGCAGTGTTTGCATCGATATCTGTCAGTGTGGACGCCACCGTCTACTTCAAGGAGCAGTTTCTGGATGGAGGTGCAGTACAGCCAGTTCCATGTCTTTTTGTCCTGTGTGTGAATGGTGGTGCTGTGATGATGACAGGCTTAGCTCCCTTCAGCTCTATCATTTAATATCTGACCATTTAAATACATTGTTTGCTGTAAAATTACCGGACTGCATTCATTTAAGCCATTACAATGGGCCAGGCTACGCTGTGCCTGTCAGTCAGAGATAATATTAGCTAGAACAGAAGTAGCCTAATATAACATTTAAGTAGATGGTCTACTATTTTTTTTAATGGAATTTGTCTGTATTTAGTCAAGCAATGGGAACACCCTACAGTTCATGAGCTGACATCCTCGTATGTGAGTTCAAATATTCTTTCACTTTTGATATTGCCCTGATGCATTCAGAGCTTTCACTTGAAGTGCAGTGCTGACTGTAGGTCGTTCTGTCATAACTGCTTACTGACAATCGTCTCTGTGCACAAACCTTAGGAATGAAAACAAAACTTCGAAAAAAAATAAAACAAATCCCCATATCCCTGTTAATTCTCAAGATGCAATATGAGTAATGCAAACTATTAAAACAAATACTAAAACAGTTTTAGTGTTAAATCAGTTTCAAATGAGACGATCCCACCAGTACAACAATTTTAAGTATGTGTCTGGAACAAGCAGTGTAATAAATGTACAATGTAGTGGTTTGGGTTTTATTAATTTCCAGGAAAAGGCGGGCAGTCAGTAACCAGTTGAGTTGGATGTTGTGTTTCAGATGGATGGAAGAGCCGCTGGGCTGAGTCAAAACACAAGTCAGACTATGGCCAGTGGAAGCTGAGCGCTGGAAAGTTCTATGGAGATGCTGAGGCTGATAAAGGTATTTCACAAAGGCAATTTGTACAAATGGATTTTTCTGAAATTGATGCATTATCATATGTCAGGTAGTAGCAGATGGTGTCTTATTATGCTATTGTAGGGAAAAGGTTTGTGTATATATATATATATATATATATATATATATATATATATATATATATATATGTATGTATATATGTATATGTATATATAGGAAATGGCTTGTTGCATATTATATCCAGGACTGGAATGACCTGCAACAAACCTGAATATCCTGCGAGACCTACGAGATTGTGTCCTAAAGGGAGGTTTAAAGATTTTTTTCATCATCTGCACTTATACCAGGTATCCAGACCAGCCAGGACGCCCGCTTCTATGCCCTCTCTGCCCACTTTGCGCCCTTTAGCAACAAGGGAAAGCCCCTGCTCATTCAGTTCACAGTCAAGCACGAACAGAAGATTGACTGCGGAGGTGGCTACGTCAAGATCTTCCCCTCTGACCTCGACCAGAGCAACATGCATGGAGACTCACAGTATTACATCATGTTTGGTGAGTCATGTTTGTCTTGTAAGAGGCACTGATGCTGAACTCAAACACAACTGTTTGAGGTATGACAGGAGAGGATGATAGGATGCTTGATGCATTGTCCTGACAAGTAATTTTTACATTGAGCTGTTTCAAGTACAGTTATTACAGTGATTGCGCTGTAATGTCAGAATTTTAGGAAATTAAATGAATGGATTAATATAATCTGTGTCTCCAGGGCCTGACATCTGTGGATACAGCACAAAGAAGGTTCATGTGATTTTCAACTACAAGGGTCAGAACCACCTAATCAAGAAAGACATTAAATGCAAGGTAGCTACTGCATAAAGTCTGTTGAATTTTTAGATTTTTCGTCCGGGGCAATAATACATTGAAAGATGCTTGCTCACTCTAAATTGCCTCTGTCCCCTCTCTACAGGATGACGAGCTGACCCATCTGTACACACTGATTCTGAATCCAGACCAGACATACGAGGTGAGGATCGACAATGAGAAAGTGGAATCTGGCTCCCTGGAGGATGACTGGGACATGCTGCCCCAGAAGAAGATCAAAGACCCAGAGGCCAAGAAACCCAGCGACTGGGACGACAGAGCCAAGGTCGATGATCCCAATGACACCAAACCTGAGGTAGGAGATAATTTAACTTTCATGACTTTTTCATGGCTTGAGTTGTCAGCTTTAATTTATTTGCACTATGCATTATGTAAGTCATTCTTACCCATGTTGTCACTTGATTATTACTAGTTCATTGAGCTTGCAACATGGCAATCACAAAATAAGGGTATTTTGAAATATCAAGTAGCCTAAAAAGTCTCCATTATGCTGACTGTTGACTATTGATAATTCTCATCCAGCTAATTTGGTTAATTATGTTATTGCAGTTACATGAGATAGATGTGTTGGGAAGCCTCTCAGCATGCAATGGGGCAGTAGATTTATAGACTTAAGTCTCATTTTATGTGTGATCTACATTGTTAATGGTTCCATTTTATTCTACGTTGTGCCCCGCAAAGTTTCCACTGTTTCCATATTTGCATCACTGTTAAACATAAGATATTACCAGGGAATGTGGTCAGACTAGAGTGATGTATGAAGTTTTCTTAAATGGATGTGTAAGAATTAAATATCATATATTCTGGCTCCAGAATCAGTCAGAGTCTTTTACTTGAGTTCATGAGAGTATCTCAAGCTACATTTGTAGTCATCATAAACCAAGCCATATATCTCTGAAAAATGTGTGGGCTTCAACATCTTAATCATGAACCATTTGACTGTCAGTACCTGCACTTTTGCAGGTTTAGGCTTGAACACACATTATATAATTTCTGCCACTAGGGGTCTCTCAATCAAAACAATAACGAAAGACATAGTTTGATGTCTTGAAGAAGTGTGGGATTGTTGTTAAACAGCCACCATTGCGGATGACAGTTTATCTGACGTGACTCAGAATTGCTCAGGAATGAGATAAACATAACTCAACAAAGTATATGACATAGGTCAGGTTGGTTTTTTTTGGCATTTTAATGTGGAAATACACATTATTACATTTTATACATTTATGGATTTGCCAACCTTCTAATCTGGATAACTTGGTTATGAATGTGTAAAGAACGGGACCCATGTCTTTACTCAGAGTTGTTCAGGTATCTCAGTAAACTAGATTCTTTGCATAGGTCCTGTTTTTCTTTTCAGACCTAGCTGATGCTTTATTTCTGTAGGTGGCTAGAGAAAGTTAATCGAAGTCCAAACCAAATGCTGAACAGTAAAGTGCAGCTCATCACTAAAGTCAGATTATCAGTTAAGATAATGCTTTATTGATTACCCAGAGAGGAATTTCAGGTGTTACAGCAGCACAAGTAGAAAATCATGATAATTATAATAATGCTCTCATGTTGGAGGACAACTAGCCAGTCACTGTGATGACAGTCTGTGGTTTCCACTGCTGGTGTACAGTCTGATGGCAGTGGGCACAAATGAGCACCTGGCATGAATGAGCTGTCCATCTGCCACAGCTTATAGTGGAGAGGGTGTGAAGGGTTATCCAGGATTGCTTTGATCTTTATCCTTCTCTCCACCACTGACTCCAGGCCTTCCTTACCAGCTTGCTAAATATTCTAAGTTAGACTGACAAGCAACAAAAATTCTACTTCCTCCAAGTCTAAAAAATTTGTATGTGTCATGCATGTACATTTCATACACTTGTGTTTAATTGTTAAATTCCTAAATTGGTCATGACTACTGTTGCTCTCTGTTAATAAGCTGCACTTTTGCTGGTTAACGCTTAAAAAATGTTCTGACAGCAGTTCTAAATACATTAAGTTTCAAAGAACTGAACAATTCAGGCTTGTGCCAAAAAAATCAAACCAACAATCAAATCTAGCTAATTTATTTGTCCATGTACAGGTCTAAGGACAGATTTCCTGTTTTATGACGTGCATTAGGTTGTAACATATTTTAACAATTAGGACTTAATTGGAAACTCTAATACTGCTGTCTTCCAGGACTGGGACAAGCCAGAGACCATCCCTGACCCTGATGCCAAGAAGCCTGACGACTGGGACGAGGACATGGACGGAGAGTGGGAACCGCCTATGATCACCAACCCAGAGTATAAGGTAACCGGCAGATTTCAACAGGGCATGGCTATGTTGTGATATGGCTGCCAGTGCTGACTGCAGCATTGTAGGTAATGCCTGTTCCACGAGACGCACAGCAATGAATTTCAGAAGCATCCCAGAAGCAGCTCTCCGCTCTGCTCCCCAAAGCAGATTAAGCTGGACAGAAATAAGACATAGAAACTGCATAGAGCATCTGACAATTAAACACTCTGCAGATTTCAGATTATATCACATGAGTAAACAGACAAAAAGACACTTCTGTGCATCAGTCTTTCTCTGTATAACTGTACCCGCAGGTGAATGAGCCAGCTTTTCAATGTGTTTTTTTCCCCCTCTCTTCTGTGATTTTCCTATCTGTATAGTATATATTCCTTACTGTTACTTCAAAAATCAAGGAAAAATGACCAATGCAAAAAAAAATCTAAGCAAGTCAACAGGCAAAACGCTCAGCTTCTGACACATTGGCGGGTTATCAGAGTTGTATGGAGGATGCATGGAGATGCGACAATCATAGAGCTGTGCCGGGTGAAATCAAAAGATAAGGCTTCTGTAACTGAGGACATGGGCTGGAGCTTTTATAGTAACTAAGTAAGTAAGTTATTTATAAAGTGCTTTTCACAGACAAAGGTCACAAAGTGCTTTACAAAGGCAATATTAAAGAAAGGAAAAACATAAAAATGATAAAACAAGGAAACAAACAAACCTGAGCCACAAAGTTAAAAGTGTAAAACTGCACAATACATAGTGGTTAACAGTCAATAACAACACATCAATAATACACAAAAATTAAGCAAATACATAGCTAGTGCATACAAGTTACCCAATGCCTGGCTCAAAATGTGGGTCTTTAGTTGGTTTTTAAAAGCAACCAGAGACTCAGACCGTAAGGGTCCGTGAACAAGATGATTGATCATGATTGATCCTTATACTGGTGTTTGTGAGTAGAAATGAATGCATTTGTAAGGCTTGACTTTGGATAGAAGGGTAGCGTTCTGTTGGCCTTACTTCCATCATGGAATTGGTCTAATAACCATTAGCATCACTTATCCTAATTCATCTTGTGTTGTCTTTGCAGGGTGAATGGAAACCCAAGCAGATTGACAACCCGGACTACAAGGGAGCCTGGGTCCATCCTGAGATCGACAACCCAGAGTACACTCTGGACGCCACCATGTATGAGTTCAATAATATTGGAGTACTGGGCCTGGATCTATGGCAGGTAATGATTGCTACTTCCATTGAGAGTTTAATAACATTACAGAATTACAGGGTCTAGGTATACATGCAGATTGTTTCATGACGTATGGTAAAAAATGTATGAATCAGTTAGAGTTGAAACAAGAGAAGAGTCATCATTTATCTGGGTTGCTGGAGTACAGAATGATCATTTGTTTGGTGTCTTTATTCAGGTTAAATCTGGCACAATCTTTGACAACTTCCTGATCTGTGATGATGTCAGAGAAGCAGAGGAGTTTGGAAAGGAAACCTGGGGAGCTACGAAGGTAGGAGTGTCCTGAATACTGTAAAGCCTACTACACACTATACTGTGAATTCTACAATAAACAAAGCAATATTTTGACCAATGCTTACATTATTTTTTGTTTATTTAATAAGCATCTGTGTTTTTTGGCATTTTTTATGATACTCATCACAAATACCCTGAGGTTTTAAATTAAAAAGTGAAGAAAAGTAGCGAAAATTTTTCACCCACCATGACCAGGGTTTGATTCCCAGTAGCACTACTTCCTGCTTGATTGTGCAATTCAGTTAACATGGGTAGTGGGAGGTGTCTGAACTTAGGATATTCATATGCTCCAGCATGCTTTTCAGCATAAATGTCACAGAGCAGCATGACCCACAACTGTTAGTTTTCATCCTAAAGCTACCAATCTAAGCTAGGTCTGGGGAACAGGCTAGCTTCTGAGATGACTAATTACATGTCTGTCATCCCAAAAGCTAGCCGTTGAACTGGACTAGCAACTTGATGATTTGTCAAAGACATTGACTACAGTCAATGTCCTTGGTCATCCCCTCCCCTCCGTGAACATCCCTTAAGTATCCTTAAGCAAACTTGAGCAGAGAAAACAATTCCTGTCTAAAGATAAACTTTTGTCTGAGAGTCACAATTGAAATATCTGTTGCTGTTGCTGCTGCAAACTGGTTTCAGTTTGATCATCAGCTTACCAAAGCATGCTACCAGCAGAAGTTTTCATGTACAGTGTAAAAAATACAGCATTTCACAGTGTGACATGAATTAAAAGTGATATGACATCAAAATATCAATTTTTGCATTATTTTGAGAATATCCATCAAACACTATTCAGCATTGTCAACTTAACAGCCATACTCTGATTGAAAACATTAAAACAGCTGTGTTTCTTGCACACCAGGGACCAGAGAAAAAGATGAAGGAGGAACAGGAAGACATGGAGAGGAAACTGAGGGAGGAGGAGGAGAAGAGCAAGAAGAAAGAAACTGAAGGTGATGCGGAGGAGGAGGAAGACAGTGAGGAGGAGGAGGAGGAGGAGGATGCAGAAGAAGAAGGTGAGCATGATGAGGAGACGGACAAGGAGACTGGGACAGAAGAGGAGGACAGTGATGTCAAACACAAGGATGAGTTGTAGAAGAAAGGAGCCAGTTGACTGCTGTGTGCTTCTTTCTACAGGTTTGAACTAACGCCAATAAAAATGAAAGCCCTATGGACACTTGGCCTTTCTTACAGCGGCCTTTTAATAAGGTGTAGGGGTGAGGGAGGGGTGTAAGGTGAGGGTCAGGTCACATTTATTTTTTATTGATTCCCTTACTTTTTTGTTTTTCTTTCTGTCTGTGTGTTTACTTTGGTCAACAATTGTCTAATTTAATGTGATTTACTGAATGTTGTTTTGTGTGTGCATCCTGCACTTGAGTTCAGAGCCAATTTTTTTATGCCTTATTAAATCATGCACTTTTATTTCTCCTGTGTGATGTAGAACTGTTGGTTTTAAAATTGACCCCTTCTTAAACTAAATGAAATCATTACATTAATTCCATGAAGTTCCCAAAACACTGGCATGGACAGTGTTTGCACTGGACATACATCCTTCATCCATCTCTCTCTCTCTCCCTCTGTGAAATGTGTGTTTGAGAGTAAGACTGCATTAGACCAACTGATTTTTACAATCCTTATTTTCTCATTATTCTGAATGAGCGACTGTCCCATAGGCACACACTGTTTTTGAGTTTCAGTGAATAAATTGAAGCTTCTCCAAACAAGCTGACTTGTGTTTTCAATGGTCCTGGTCTGTCTGGACCAGCCTGTTATGGGCGGGTTGATTGTAGTGATTGCGAACCAGTGTGCCTCATCTGCCAGGTCGCCAAGGAGGGGAAAAGGAAAACCAGCCACGCCCCCTGCCACAACTGAAAGAAAGCAAAGACACAAACAAAAACCAAAAACACAGACATAAATACCAAACCATAACAATGATACCTGAGTTCAGAACAGGTATCCAAAACAATGATTTTTCTGTATTTATCTGATCAAGTTGTGTGAATATCACAACCACTAAATGAAAAGTACCTGTGTGTGATATATGATATATCTGGATGAGAAAATTGTGCCCTTTATTTAAATTCATACATTCATAATGCAGATGCAGAAAGAGTAAGCTTTGGGCAATATTTGTAGGTTGCTGTGCTTTCCTCCAGTGTCACTGTACACTTTGTCACTTATCCTTGTGTATGATAGTGCCATAATACAGTCTTCTGAAGGCACAGTTAGATCAAATTATTTGCTACAATGGATAGATGTGACAGTGAAAACACAAGCCCCTGCTGTCATGAAAGTTTGCACGCTGTGTAAAATATAGATAAAAAACAATCCTTTATGACGTACTCTGTATTCACTTGAATACAGTAAAACATTAAAAAAAAAATTGTCTCTGTATCATATCCAATTGAATATATCTCACATTTTTTAGCAGTGATCACGTTCTGTTTTATTCATATTTTACACAGCATCTCATTATTTGGAATAAGAGCTGTACAATGCCATAAGATTTGTGACACACTCACAACTTAAATATTTATAGGGAGAATTGGGAGACTACCAGCATCTTTGTTCACTAATATTTAACTGGGTCTGTTTGTAAAAATATAGGTTAAAATATCTGTATAATATAGTCTGTGGCACTGGAGGTAAGTCTGAGGAAAAGAATCCTGTGTTTTTGGAACTTGACCCATACAGGGGACTAAAAGTCAGGACACCCCTCTAACGTGATCCCTTCTGCTTTAATTATGATCTTTTTAAAAAAAAAAATTCTAATGTTTCTAACATAAGAACATTTTCAGGGACAGATGACCCAGACAAGGATGTGATGACACCGTTTTCCCTGCTAATTCATCTGCACTCTCCGAGTGGGTTTATTTCCGACAGGACATGAAGGCGGCAGCATGTCGTGCATTGCCTCCAGCAGTAGATGGCGCCCCTGCTCAGCCTGCTCCGCTCCGCTCAGACAGCTGAGTCACACATACATTCTGAACCAGATAAGAACCGTGTGAAGAAAAGCGGCTTCAGCCAAAAAAATTGCCGTGAATACAGTGATTTCCGAGCCCAGCTGCCTTTGTCGAAAGATGCTGACGATAACACTGAAGACCCTACAGCAGCAGACGTTCAAAATAGAAATAGACCCGGAACTGACGGTGAGTAGAAGTTAACGGGGCTGAAGTAAACACGGTCAGGCCAGGAGGACTGGAGCATATGGGAATGTTAGCTAATGTTATGACATGGCCGCGATAAAGGCTGCTCAGCTCAGGAAAGGACACAGATTAGCTATGATGCTTATTTGAAAAAGTAAGGTTATGTCAATGTGACAAATATGAGGTCAGACAATTCTACAGGATCCTCCAACAACGTTAACTTGAGTTCATGTGAGGTAATGTAGCTACAGTTAGCCCGTATGAGACCTTCAAGGTAAAAGCGTAACATATTTAATGAAATTACAAGCATTTCAAACACGAAAAAAAACTATGTTTTCATTTGCTGCGCATGACAATAAATAAATATATAGTCTGTATTCTGGCTGATTTGACTATGCTTCTTGGTATTCGGTGGGACTTTAAACGACATATGAGCAGGCAGGAGGGTTTATACTGAAAACATAAACCGGAAATGATAGCACTTTGTTTTTAGCTTGATAGTGTTTGACTTGTTTCTGTGTATCACCATGAATGACGATGCAATATTTTAAACCTCTTATCTGTTCATGTAGTAATAGGAAGACTGATTAGCGAAAATAAGAGAATCTCTCTTAGAGATAAGAACAAAGCCTTCATACTAAGTATATAACAAGTAACACTGAGTAGTTAATATCAGGTGTTTTGAACTAATGTTTACTGTTAAGTGTTGGTCTATCACGTGAACCCTTGGCACTACATACGATAGGAAGTACCGTTACGTCACCACAAGTTTTGATATTAGGACAAAATTTTTAGTTATTAAGAAATAAAAAAAAAAAATCGATTTTTCATAACAAAAAACTGCCAGTCACACATCCTGGTATATCACTGTTACATCCCTTCTGTTTGTCACTGCTCCTTTGGTTTGTTGTTTAATTTCTGCATTAGTTTCCTACATACTAAACTGTTTTGTTGGACTAACACTGTCTCTGCAGTGACAAGTTGAATCTCACCTGATCTAACTTCGTCTGAAACGCAAGCACACAAGATTACTTCCCTTAAAATGCTCTGCGTTTTTTGCCATCCCTATTCAGATACAAACAATAAAAGAAACAATGCAAACAATTACAAAAAAGAAAAAAATGCATAAAGACAAGAGAGAAAAGTAATGACAAATGGATACACAAAAATCAGTCTTCAGAACACAGATGGTAAGAAGGGTGTTTGTGGCCTTAACCCTTTATCAGGCAAGTGACTATTTTTGGTCATTTCTGCACACTTTACAAAAGTGAAAAATTATGAAAAATGTCACAACAGAAATAATGTTTTGTTATGTCCTCCAGTAACACTAGGGTTGAATTTTTAAATTTCAGAGGAATTCAACGTGTGCCCTATAAAGGGTTAAAACGACCCTTTATAGGGCAGTGTTTATATTAATATAAATTACATATTAAGCCATTCCAACAGTCCAACTAACCAATCATGAAGGGATGAAGCAACATTATTTCTCCATTTACAGATGGTCAACTTTTTGCCAACAGCTATAACCAGCTAGTTGTTATATTGTTCTTTAGACATTCTAGAAAGAAGCCTTGGCATTCAAAGTGCCAGATCTGGTTTAAGGTTTTGGTCACAACACTTAATCTCTTGAGAACATCAAACTTTGAGCAGTGACACATTAATAACATATAATGGTATGATATTTCCCACAACTACTGTTAGTCTTTACATTGATGTCATTTTCAACTGGAACTGTGTAACATTTAGAGTTGTTTCAGTTACGATTGCCAGCCAGTAATATCAGTGCTTCATCTGTTAATGTTTGCCAGGTGAAAGCTCTGAAAGAGAAAATAGAGGAGGACAGAGGAAAAGATGCATTTCCTGCTGCCGGACAAAAACTCATCTATGCAGGTGAGCCAGAGGCTGAATTTACCATCGTTATAGAGAACCAAAAAACACATTGAAACATCAAAATTGTCATACCAAGGCCAGAGAATATACTTGTTTTTTTAATTGCGTGAAATGATGTGCAATATGTGCTTTGACGATGTGTTACAGTAAGTACTAAAACAGCACTTGCCACAGTAATTGCACTACTTAAAAAAATTAAATCATATATAAATGTTCTTTAGGTCAAACAAAAAAGTATTTATATAGTCACTGTACTAGAAATTGTTATGTAGCTTATAACACTGTGTTCCCCTGCTATGTCAGCAAGTTAATGCCCTGATGTTTGAATCTGTTTCATATAGTCAGATATTATGGACTATCCTAGCTTTTCATTCTAAAAATGTTTTGTAAATCTCATTCACATTTGCTGTTTCATCTTGAATGTCACAGGCAAAATCTTAAATGATGACACCCTGCTGAAAGAGTACAGAATTGATGAGAAAAACTTTGTGGTGGTCATGGTTACCAAGGTTAGTGTCACTTCAGATTGTTTTTTCAGACAGAGTCATGTCATACGCACCACTCTACTGCTATAGACAGAAATAGTGTTTTATTCAGTAATTATTAGCTGTTACTTCTCTGCTCATGGTTGCTGTTAAGCTTTTGTCAATGATACTCATCACTCTATTCTCCCTCCGTAGATGTATCAGCAGTTCAACCTCAGCTTTTAATTTGAAACACTTACAGGAAGTGTAAAGTTTTTATGACTAGCTAAATTGCTGGAAAAAATGAAAAATAGAAGCATTTAAAAATAATTATGGAATTGAAACAATATTTGTCCTTAAAAGAGAATCTCAGAGCAACAGTGGTAAACATTGTCACAGCATAGGCAATACTGGTAAAATGTTAAGTTGTTTGGTCTAGGAGATTAAATTACCACCTAGCATTACAACTGTACTGGTCACTTCCTTAACTGCCAACAACAAGAAAACATGCAGGCCTTGTCTGAACACTGGTGATCTCACCTTGCTTTGTCCAGCTGCTCCATTTGTCCCCCTACAGCGCTCACTCTGGGGCATCCCTTTGCTATGTAACCTGAGCTTGGAATTGGCTTTTGTTCATTTAGGTTAAAATGTAGATACAGGCAGAAACTAAACCAAAATACTTCAGGGGTGAGGAATATCACTCATTGTCCAACAAGATCTCAGCAGAAGTCAGTCTGTTATCTGTGAGATGCCACTATCATGTGTCCTCATTTCTACTCTCCATCCCCAGCAAAATAACAAATGACAACCTGTGACTGTGACAATATGACACAGTTCTCTACTGATGGAATTAGTGTTGTGGATATGTACTTTGTACTTAATTTAACCTGTGAGACATCATACATACAGGTAATTTTAATCCCTTCAGTGTTTTTTACCCAAATTTTAAAAGCAACCAGCCTTTATCTTTTCTGCTATTATTTGAATACTGGCTTCTGTTTACGATGGAAATATAACACTGGAACTTGTAGACCTAACAGTCTGTTCTCTACTCTGTCACTACAATACTAATGATCAATTTTCAAATGTCTTTTCAGCCTAAATTAGCCCCTCCTCCACAAGCAGCCGCTCAGCCAACTCCTCAACCAGCTGCAGCTCCAGCACTACCCTCAGCCCCTGGACCAGCACAAGTGCTCTCCACACCAACGCATACAGTGTCTGTACCCACACCTGCCCCACAGTCTGTGCCTCCCTCTGAATCCCCGACCCCAGTCCCAGAAAACACCCCTCCGGCTTCTGCTGAAGCAACAACAGCTCTGGACTCAAACACAACCCCAGACTCAGCTCCAGCCTCGGTTTTAGCCACTACTCTAGATTCTACCCTTGAAGCTGTTCAGACGGCCCCAACCTTGGCCCCTGCAGACCACCCCACTCCTGCTGTACCGCCAGAAGAGAAACCAAGGGAAGACCCTGAGAATCAACCATCTGCCACTGCACTGGTCCACTCCTCTGCTTCCAGGTTGGAGGAAACCTATGTTTACTTACACTGAGAGTTTAAATCATCAACTGGTTGTCCAAGAAACCCATTAAAATGGCATAATTGAATTAGAAAACCTAGTTTAGCTAGGTAAGCTCATATTACGATCATGGAGAACCATTTTTTCGACAGTTAATTTTGTTAACAAGTTGATCAAGTTCTTATGACATGAAAACACTACTGATGCTTTCTACTTACTTTTTCACCCACAGGGAATCACTATTATCATGTATTTTTAGCATGTTGGTACTTAGCCTAGTCTTTAGTTAAACTATGCGTTTTTCTCCTAATTTGAGTCTACTGCTGAAGCATTTATCAAAAACAGTGTAACCCAGATGATTTGACCATGCAAGTAGCATGGTTGTAGGAATGGCAATGTTGACCTGTTGGCTGGCAATTCGCTTTGGAATGGAGGAATGGAAAAATGTCTCAACAACTGTTTGAAGAATTACAATAAAATGAATGCTTCGTTTCACTGAGCAGAAATTGTAATAACTTATTTGATCTCTCAACGTTTCTCCTAGCTCCATCATCAGTATCAAATACCTGCAAAGCTAATGACGGTACACTAATATGTGCATTATGCTTGAAACTCCATTGTGCCTAAGCCTGATAGAGCTGGGTAGACTTCTTGTCTTGTGTCTGTGTTGAAATGGATACTTAAAGTGATTGTGTGGGATTTTGAATCTGATTCTCTGTCTTTTTTCCTTTGTTCAAAAGCCTCGTTGATGAATTGGGTCTTCTTGAAGAAGCGGCGTCAATATTGGGTAAATAAATCAGTCATTTTCTGCCTTTGTTATAAACAAAAAATTACCAGTGTACTGGTAAAGCTTTGCTTTTTCCTTGGCTAATATAGTTTGCATCAAAACTTGCACTCCCTGTTCTCAGTGTAATAACAGCCATATCTGAACAAACAATCATTATACACACATTGTTGGAATTAGCAGTGATTCCTATTCCTATTTTCAGTGATAGTCGTGTACTTTGAAGATAAAGGCCTCAGTATGCTTCAAATGAACTAGTTTGTATAAAGTGTTGTTTAACCACATCTAAAGAAAAAGAACTACCTGTTCTGAGTGGCCACACTGGATTAGAAGGCTGCTGTGACAGACTTTCCCTCACTGCAATGCACTGCCTCCTTGATCTCTCTCCAACAACTCTGTCTTTTGTTTGTCTTTTTAGTCTCCACACGGTGAATTGTCCAAATGGGTACAGCGGAGCACACTTTCAGTCTCTCCTCGAAGACAATGATGGTATTGCATTCAATTGAACTCTGGTTCTAGTGACCAAGGGATCTAAGCCAGTGACCATGTAATTGTCAGATGCAGTGGACCCAGTTCCATAGATGGAGAGGAGTTTTCAGAAGCCAGTAGACAATTTGGCAATTTGAAGTATGCTGAGGCCTTAAATGTCTTCAATGAACATGGGCAATTCACCTCAATTCAGTTTTACACTTACCGGCCACTTTATTAGTTACACCTTGCTAGTTGGGTCGGACCCCCTTTTGCCTTTTCACCTGCCTTCATTCTTCATGGCATAGATTCAACAAGGTGCTGGAAACATTCCTCACAGATCTGGATTCATATTGACATGATAGCATCATGCAGTTGCTGCAGATTTGTCGGCTGCATATCCATGATGCCAATCTCCTGTTCCACAACATCCCAAAGGTGCTCTATTGGATTGAGATCTGGTGACTGTGGAGGTCATTGGAGTACAGTGAACTCATTGTCATGTTCAAGAAACCAGTTTGAGATGATTTGAGCTTTGTGACATGACACATTATCCTGCTGAAAGTAGCCATCAGAAGATGAGTACACTGTGGGATAAAGAGATGGACACGGTTGGCAACAATACTCAGGTAGACTGTGGTGTTGATACGAGGCAGGATGGATCCATATGTTCATGCTGTTTACACCAAATTCTGACTCTACCATCTGAATGTTGCAGCAGAAATTGAGACTCATCAGACCAGGCAATGTTTTTCCAATCTTCTATTGTCCGATGTTGGTGAGCCTGTGCCAATTGTAGCCTCAGTTTGCTGCTCTTAGTTGGCCCATCTGCTTCAGGGTTCGACATGTTGTGCATTCATAGATGCTCTTCTGCTCTTCTGCATACCTTGGTTGTAACGAGTGGTTATTTGCGTGTCTTGTTGCCTTTCTATCATCTCGAACCTGTCTGGCCATTCTCCTCTGACCTCTGGCATCAACAGAAGAAGAACTGCTGCTCACTGGATATTTTCTCTTTTTCAGACCATTCTCTGTAAACCCTACAGATAGCTGAGCGTGAATCTCCCAGTAGATCAGCAGTTTCTGAAATACTCAAGCCAGCCCCTCTGGCACCAAAAGCAATGCTGCGTTCCATGTCACTTAAATCCCCTTACTTCCCCATTCTGAGGCTCGGTTTGAACTTCAGCATGCTGTCTTGACCATGTCTACATGCCTAAATGCATTGAATTGCTGCCTTGTGATTGGCTGATTAGATATTTTCGTTAACAAGCAGTTGAACAGGTGTACCTAATAAAGTGGCTGGTGAGTGTTTATTTATATAGCATCAAATCACAACAGAAGTTATCTATGGGCACTTCCCATATAGAGCAGAGAGCTGTGCAGCGAAGCAAGTTTTACCTACTCAGATTTAACTCTGGGTTATCAAGGCAAGTCCGGCTAGACAAACTGATTGTCTCAGCTGGTGTTAATCGGTACTAAGATGGTGATTAAGATGTTGGTTTGTTGAGCCTGTGTTAACTTAATGAGAGTCGGTGTGGATTTGTGTAAACTAGGCATGTTTTCTCACATCGATATTGTCAGAATATGAGGAGTTTAAAGAAACGTTATCGCCTAAACTGATCAGTCATTTCAGCTGCAGTTCCACCTGCAACAAGTCAGGAGGAAATATACAAATATCCTATCAAAGTGTGTATTGGTCATCCTTATCATTAACACAGAGAATGGATGTGTTGTGTAGCCTACACTTATACACTGTGTGTCCAAGGGCTTTACTGAGCCTTTACTCCAGCCATTGGCTGCGGAGATGTCTAGACCCAGAAGCCGGCAGAGACACTGAAATCCATATCTCTCACAGAGAACATCACCGGGGTGATCTGTGGAGTGATCCGCTCATAATCTGCACACCAATGTTGAATGTCGCTTCGTAGTACAGGCCTCAGGACTAGAATGTAGTCTTAATATTATTATTTACAGAGAACCAACAATTCCCATCATGAGCAAGCACTTGGTGATGGCGCCAAAGCAAAACTTTTAACAGATGGAAACCTTAAGCAGAACCATGCTCTAGATGGGCAGCCTTCTTGCATTGACCATTGGGATAGAGAGAGAGAGAGAGAATAGAGAGTTTTAAAATATGGATATGACATACAAAATATAAATATGAAATATAAACATATATGACCAGTAAATATACACAGCAGGCCTGAATTGAAGTAAGAAATGAATATGGAATATTAAATACTAAATACAGAATATTGCACATTGACACACAAATGTACCGATAAGCAGTGTATGGTCTATGATCGACTGGGAGCAGTACTGGTTGTACAGTCTAACAGCTGCAGGAAGGAAAGACCTGTGACATCACTCCTTCACACACTTTGGGTGAAGCAGTCTACCACTGAAGGAGCTCTCCAGAGCTGTTAAAGTGTCCTGCAGGTGGTGGGAGTCATTCTCCAACATGGATGACAGCTGAGCCATCATCCTCCTCTCTCCCACCACCTCCACTGGGTCCAGGGGGTAACCCAGTGCAGAGCTGGCCATTCTTCATCAGTTTGTCCAGTCTCTTCCTGACTGCAGCCGAAAAGCTGCTGCTCCAGCAAGTTAACCCAGAGAAAATGGCTGATGCCACAACAGAGTCATAGAAGGTCTTCAGGAGGCCCCTTGCACTCCAAAAGACCTCAGTCTCCTGAGCAGAGAGAGTCTGCTCTGACCTTTCCTGCAAAGTGCAGCAGTGTTGTGAGTCCAGTAAAGTCTGTTGTGTGTATGTGTGCCGGTGGAAATCCACCACCAGTTCTTTGTTGGGTCTGCAGCCGGCCTGTGACAGAGTGGATGAAGGCGCATTAGCGTTAGCAGAGGGGGGAATATATGCAGCTATGTAGTGCTAAAAATGTAGAAGATAGTTAAATAAGAAAAGGAAAATCAATTAAAATTTGTGGTTTTTCTTATGGCTTTGCTGACAGTGTTACTGCTCAGAATGTCTCATCAATATGATTCCCTGGAACACTGTGAATATCTGTGTTGAAAACTTGTGTAATACCACTTGCATACAAATTGATGGCAGATCGATTTAGCCACACACTTATTCTAAAAATTACAGCATATGGCATATCTAAGACAAGTAAAGACTATGACATAAGCGTGCAAAAACAACCCCCTCATTTCATCCAGCTACCATTAACCTACTCTGTTTCTTACCTTTCCCCAGTGACTGGTCCAGCCTATGAGAACCTGGTGTCAGAGATTATGTCTATGGGCTATGAGCGGGAGCAGGTAGTTGCTGCACTCAGAGCCAGTTACAACAACCCAGACCGAGCAGTGGAGTATCTACTCATGGTGAGAATTGTACCAGTCCATGTACTTTATTCCCAGCCCTGCCTGTCATGGCATTCTAGTATGTGTAATAAATGTTTATGTATTGCAGGGTATTCCAGCAGAGGCCAGTGATCTTCCGCTTCAGGAGCCAGTTAGACACAGTGTTCCATCCAACCCCCCCACCCCTACTACACCACGGCAGCCCCCAGCACCCTCCAACAGTAAGAGCACCTTTATTACTTCTATTTATGCTATTATGTGAGTTCTGTCATTAGGCTCATTTTCAGGTAGTTTTATTACATTGTTATTGTTTCAACCTCAGGAACCTTAAAACTTGCAGTCCTGAATGTGGCTTACTGATCAAACATAATAGCAGGCTGCTGCAACTTGTACAGTTTTATTCACATGATAAACAGCACTCTTTGCTCACATTAAGAATGGGGTGCAGACATTACTGGAAATTTGAAGAAATAATCTTCACCCAAGGCTTCGTCTGGGGGATAATGTAATAGCAATATGTTCTGCCAATAGATACTTCATCAATAGCAATCGATTGTTTGACTTAAATACATTAAAGACGAACAGCAATGAAAGCACAACAAAAACACCCTGGCTTATAAATAGCCTTTCATATCCATAGCCTATCTATCCTTAATAGAGTGTGCTACAAGTGACACACAGGCAGTTTTGCTTCGTTTGTTATTGTTGCTTCACATATTGTTGAGGACATTGTTTATGAAAAAGGATATATAGCACAGTGCAAACAAAGTGTGGAGATATGAAACTATGTCAGTTTTTGGTTAGGGCAAATATAGCGAAAAAAGTTTCACAATTGAATGCAGCTGCAATCAAGTGGCAACCTCTGGGGCTGAAAAATGAAGCCAGTGCGGAAGTGCTGAAAACTGCAGCTCCTGGAATGGCCACTTGAGGGTGGCTACAAAAGTGAGTCAATCCCCACAGACCCCATATTAATTAATGCCCCACTTTACAGCGTAAATAAACATACAGCCTGGGAAAAGCAAACAAACAAAAAAACGGCCTCTATAGCTATTTTCCCCTTCATGACAACTGCGCAGGGGTGAATTTTTATATATCTCGTTTATAATATAGTAAGGTTTAAAGTTAAAGGCATAATTAAGAGAGTGGTCACTTTGAGTGACAGCAAGTGCGTCTGCTCGGTGTCACCTCAGCTAACTCAAGTGGCTGAACTTGGTCTCTGAGCTGTATTTTATTGTATTGTTCCCTTCTGGATAATTTTTCATTCAAATATTGGATAAATAACATGACTTGCTGTGCAGTTAATTGTACTAACAGACTGTACAAAAAGTCTGTGCTCCAGTTTTTTTTGTTAACTAGCTAATAGCCAGTTAATAAATTAGCCTTGGGATAGGCCTCCAGTAAGATACCCACCTGTGCTAGTATCTTAGCATGGAGTGTCTGTGCTGTCTGTCAGTGTGTATGTTCTGGTGTGGAGCTGCTTGTTGGCAGGAGTTAGATTGTGTGCATTTGCTGCTCTGTGTTTCCCTTTGGTGCCCAGGATGGGTTTCTCCTGGGAGAGACAGTGGAAGTTGAATATAATGTAATGTGTAGTAATAGAGAAGTGTTATAATTTAGAGCAATAATACTTTTGAACAAAAGCTCTTTGTGTGAAGCTGAAAAATAGAAGTTGACGACATTAATTAGCTAATGTTATATAGTCTTAATCTTACCATATGGGCAATGTAACATTAATGCACATTATGCTGGACTTGTCTAGGCACTTTAAAAAGTGGCAAACTGTGTGCAAACACAATAAGGTGGGTGTAACTTTAAAATAATAATGTCCGATTTCAGTATTGTTTCAGAAATAACATTAACCTAGATGTTGCAATATATAATTGGTTGAAACTCAAACACACACTTAACAACAACAACAACAACAACAACAACAGAACAAGCCTGTCCCCTCTCCAGCAGGACCAGTGTCTGGCAGCCAGCCTCCCTCAGCTGGTGGAGGCTCTGTCTCTACAGGAAATCCTCTGGAGTTCCTGAGGAACCAGCCTCAGTTCCAGCAGATGAGACAGATCATCCAGCAGAACCCAGCCCTCCTACCAGCCCTGCTGCAGCAGCTGGGCAGAGACAATCCACAGCTGCTGCAGGTACCACACCAGCATGCTTACCATGCTAAAGCGGGTTTCTGTTAGGGATTAAAGTTGAAGAAACATTTTCAAAAAGCCTGTCACAACATTGAAAAACTGAAAGGGCTTTTTGATCACTTTTGATGTTTTCTTATGAACTGCAACACTTACTTGAATGATAAATAAATGTAGCATATGTAAACCATGTGCCACACAAGCATATTCAAAATGTACAGATTTCTTTACAAGAAGAGGAATGGAGGGAAGTGTTTTTCATTGGAGAATGCTGCATCAAGACTCTGCATACGACAGTGATATTGTGCATAATATCTATGTATCTTTATAATGCAAATACATAGCTAATTATAAGTTATGTGTGACGTATAGTAGTTGTGCAATAAAGGCTAAACTAAATACTGAATACATCTGAAAAAAATCATGTTTACAGTGTCTACTGTATACGTTTTGGATAGGTAGTTCTGTGTCATTTTTGCCATGGGCTGTATGATAGTATTCATATTGTTTGTATTTATTACTTGTAGCAAATCACGCAGCACCAGGAGCGTTTTGTGCAGATGCTTAATGAGCCACGAGGTGGAGACACAGGAGGGGAAGGGGCCGAAGCCCAGGGGTCACCGCACACTAACTACATTCAGGTCACCCCACAGGAGAAGGAGGCCATTGAGAGGGTCAGTAGCCAGTGTCTGTATTAAGTCCCATTGAATTGTCTCGTTGATTGTACAACTTGCAGTATGTTCAAAATAGGGTAAATTTGATCAGTAGTAAGCACAGAAAACGTGTCATGGAATATTTGTTTTTTCTTTTCAACAAGATGTTGGATTCAACAACTATTATGGGCACACATTTGGGCACACACAAACTCTCCAAACTGTATACCCTTTTCCCACAAGCTGCAACAGAACGGGGAAGTTTTCAGTGAAAAAATGTAATGAAAACTCTTGTTCTTGGTCCATCAAAATAATGGCTTATGTTTTCTTATTTATCCATGATGACACTATCTTTTAAAAATGCTAAATAAAAAGTTAGAGATTTAAAGGCCAACATTCATGGAAACTCAGTTTTGTATACTGTTTTGTTTACTGAAGGTGAGTATTTATGTATCTGTATTTTCACCACTCTACAATGTGAAGTCATTCAGTCACGAAGGCCATGGAGCAAGACATTGATGCAGCAACACAAGCAGCTACAGTGCTAATAACAAAAACATAACTTAGTTGACCACTGTGTTGATCTATTGAAAACTTAATGGATTCCTATATCCAGTTGTGATGTGTTTACATATACAGTACTGTGCAAAAGTTTGAGGCAGGTATGGAAAAATGCTGTAAACTAAGAATGCTTTCAAAAATATAGATAATAATTGTTTATTTTTTATCAATTTACTAAATGATAAGTGACCAAAGAAGAGAAAGAAGAAAAGAAGTAAAATCCAAATCAAATCAATATTTGGTGTTACTACCCTTTGCTCTCAAACCAGCATGAGTTCTTATAGGTCAGTGATTTTGTAGCAACCCCAGCACAACGACCCCAAACATGCAGCCAATGTCATTAAGAACCACCTTCAGAAGAAGAACAAGCAGTCCTGGCAGTGATGGTATGGTCCCCACAGAGCCCTGATCTCAACATCATCCAGTCAGTCTGGGATTACATGAAGAGACAGAAGGATTCGGGGAAGCCTACATCCACAGAAGATCTGTGGTTGGTTCTCCCAGATGTTTGGAACAACCTACCAGCCGAGTTCCTTCAGTAACTGTGTGCAAGTGTACCTAGAAGAACTGATGCCGTTTTGAAGGCAAAGGGTGGTCTCACCAAATATTGATTTGATTTAGATTTCTCTTCTGTCATTCACTGCATTTTAACTGATGAAAATTAACTATTAACACTTCCATTTTTAAAGGCATTCTTAGTTTACAGCATTTTTTTTTACACCTTCTTAAAACTCTTGCACAGTACTTTATGTGCAAGTTTGTGTGCCCTTGCTTGCCAGTAACTGTCTCAGGCACAGCTGTATATATGTGTGTGTAATGTGAACATGTGTGTTGTGTTCCAGTTAAAAGCACTGGGCTTCCCTGAAGGCTTAGTCATCCAGGCTTACTTTGCCTGCGAGAAAAATGAGAATCTGGCTGCTAACTTCTTGCTACAGCAAACATGGGACGATGAGTAACCAAACATCACTTGACACATCACCGTTGAACAGAGGGCTGCAGACAACGCTGCACAAGGTCCATCAAAGAAGAACAAGGACAGAAGAGGACGTTTGTTTCCATGTCATGTGACTGTGGTCTGATGTTGGTGATGATGATGATGATGATGATGAAGACATGCTGTTCAAAGTTAGCTGTGCTGCCTACTTCACATTCTGCTGTGATGATCATCATAGGAGCTCATACTGAGCTGTGTCTCACTGCTGCTACATCATTACTGCTGCTGCTTGTGCCGAGTGATGTGCCGAGAGAAGTCATGCCAGAAATTATGCCAACAGTCTGCATCACCTTCACAGGCCAACAGGCTTTTATTGAAAGGGTTTCCCATAGGCTGCCTGTAGAACATATGTTAGACTGCTGTGCATATACGTTATATTCACCTCCCGAATGTATAGTAGAGATGGAAGGACTACTAGAATATTATAGTAAGCAAAAATACCTGTGTAAAATGTACTTTGATAAAGGTAAAAAGTAAGTCAGTTAAAATGTACTATGTACTGAGTAAATGTTAATTCATTGCATTTTTAAAATTGTGTTGCTTGGGGGGGGGGGTCTGGTGATATGATGCTGCTGTTAAATTAAAGACATGTATAAACAATAGAAAGGTCCTCAAACACATATTATAACAAAGATAGCTGCACAGTTTCTACAAACCACATAAGGTGCATGCACACAAGACACTGTGTTACATTGCAATGCCGTGGTTGTTGTATTTACCTGTCTGAACAGCATTCAGTGAGCCTTGTGCACCTTGAAGTCCTCCACAATTGGCTCTTGGTTCAACTTCTTTTCTCGGCCATTCTCAGTGCATATTATAACTACTACGACAGAAATGGTCAGAAACAGCTGAAATGCATCACACACCTTACTGAGGGAAAGAGGATTCACCCTTAGCATTTTAGCATTTTGCCAAACCAGCATTCACCTGTTGGTCATGCCTTTTTGGGTGTGTTTGATTTTGGTCATGTAGCATGCTCACCAGGTGGTGCATTGAATCAGTGATTGATTAAGATAGATGCAGCCTTTGCTACAATGCCGGAGTACAGTAATATTCACATGTATGCAGCCACAGACACACCAGCAGCTTCTTCTCTGCAGCATTTGACTTCTTTTTTTGTTACAATCTCACACATTTCATCAGGACTTTTGATTTTACTCTGTAACAAATGCAACTTGAAATGTAGGGAAATACAGTACTTGTAACACGAGGTACTTAAGCAAGACTAAGATGACTGGCATAAACAAAAAATACCAATGTTAAAGTAACGAGTAAATGCAGTCTGTTACTTAACCACCACTGATCTGTAGTGAATATATGCATAACAGAAACACATTTTCAACATGTCGGATTTACCTGATAATGTGATGCAAACTGTTGACTTTACTGTTTAAGAGCTAACATTGCTTTATATTAAAGTTCAGGTCTGATCATTTTATTTATTCTGCTTTTTTATCCTTGAAAAATGTCCCAAACACTTAAAATATCTCTGACCAAATGAGTCCAAACAGCACAGATATATTCTTCAGGTCTGACCTTAATGATGATGAGTCTCTCAATACAAAATGAAATCTGCTGGGTAATTGAAATTGCTTGCAGGATTATTTGAAATTCTCGGTATTTCCTTAGCTGGAATGATCAAACATAGTCTGTGTTTCATTTCCCAAATGGTGTCTCAGATATTTCACAGATGATTATCCTTGGATCGGTGATGATCACTACAATTTTTTATTATTGTTGTGATCTGAGGGAAATTTGAATAAGTGCTAGAAGCCAAAACAATTTTTTTTTCCAGCTTTCAGCATGTGCTTTGCTATTACTACTTTTACTTCTCTTTGTGTTTGAACTGGAAATGACTGGAAGTTATGTATTATATTGTATACAGCGTATACAAACTTTGGAGACAAAGGCACTTTACTATGACAAATTGCTGCTCTTAAGTTGTGAGGGGTTGTTGGGTTGTTGGTTGCATGAGATTGTGAGTTATTCTAGCATGGCAGTGGGTTAGGTATGATGAAACCACCAGTGTGGTGTTGCTCTGATCTCGCTTTGTCAAGTTTTTGTTTTATTTTTGGGTTTGTAAAAAAAAAAAAAACGACTAGTTGCGGTTTTGTTGAATAGTTGTGAATAAAAACTTGTTTCAGCATTGTGTAAAATAAATGGGTTTTACAAAGTGGGTGTGATAAGGTGGTGTTTTGTCATGAATGAACAAGAAGCATGTGAGCGGAAGCCTCCCAGATTTTCACTGAAAATTACACTTTAGGTTAGTTTGAACTGATTAACAAGCAGTGAATTGGTATTTACTGATGGAGTGGACATCAGTGCTTTAAGCGTCATAGCAGCTGGATCATGCAAGCAAAGTCACCAATAAACCATTTAAAGTTAATTCTACTACTGAAAACATTCCTTTATTGACAGCTCTCGCAAGTCTTGTTTCTTCTTCTTTCTCTCTCCTGTATGTAGTGCAGATATTAGATTTGGAGTTCCACAGTTCGGCATAAACGGCAGTGTAGCTCAAGCACGACATGAATTAAAGGTAAACCGTTTCAATGTCTAACTATTTGGTTTTGCTGAATTAAGGCGCGTGTCCTAACAATAAATCAAAAGTAGCCTACAACATTTTCGTTGAAGAAATTCATTGTTATGTTGACAACATAGGGAACATAAAATGAGCAGATGTTAAATAGGATTTGGAAAGTGTTCTGTTCCCGGAGTATGAAGCACAGGTTTGTCCGCTGAGGGGAGTGTAGCCCTGTGGAGGGAGTGCTGCCTTGTGGAGGAGGGTGGGTGCGTTCCCGCAGCAACAGGGAAGATGGCAGCTCTCACATCTCTCACCCAGGTAAAGATGCAGCAATTTACCACTCTACACTTCAGCTAAAGGCTAACGTCACTATTAGCGCACACTATATCTTATTCATAGCAATGTATGTATATCTTACTTAAATATGAGCTCGCTCTAAAATGCAACTAGAGATAAGGCAGCTAGTCGAATAGGGCCTATTGCAGTACCGTTAGGTAGCGGGCTTGTTAGCCTCAGCTTGTATTAGCTAACCGTGTAGCTATTTACCTACGAGATACATGTTGTTAACTTACTAATCACAAATTTAAAGATCATAATCACCATGCATACTGTTACACAGTTAGGGGGGAGGTGTCGTGCACACGCATGTGTAAATTATCAAAGCATCAGAAACTGTTATAACGTTCAGTCCTTAAGCTAGCAAATCTTAGCTAGCCTAGCATTGAAGCCAAGCAGTTAGTGTGAGGAGGGGGATAACATGCTGGGCTGAAGGAAGGCTATACGGTCGGCTAACCTCAGCTAGTCGGGGCTAAGCTTTGATAAATGATGCTGATGTGAATTGACTAAGTAGTCTTCAGCATTTACTGGTGGCTGAGTAAATGTTAAGCACCGACGATAGCAGCAATGTTTTGAGTGCTGCGTTTGTGCTTGAGTCATATAATATGTCAGTGCGATGTGTTACTGATATGTTATTGATTGTGAACAGCAGGGCTGGGGCGATCTGCCATCAAAACCCAAACGAGCTGTAAACGAGTATTTGAATGAGCTCTGTTGTTGGATTAGCTGGATACCATACTCCAGTCAGTACACTTCTCACAGGGCTTATTCCAGCTGGTTGAATTAACTCAGGATGGCAATTTTAAGTTTGACGAAATTATTCTCATTTTTGAAGAAAAGTGCATTGGGTTGACTTATAGTGCAATAATATTGTCTCTCTGCCACAGCTGTCAAGTGGGAACCCTGTATATGAGAACTTGTACAGACAGGTAAGATGATGAGCTAGAATATATTCTAAACTTTAACCATAATTTATGTAAAACATGTACGTAATACACATTTATTAAAGGAAACAATTAAAGATGTTAAAATGCAGTCAGACAGTGACATGTGTGCCTTTGCTCCAAGGTGGATCCTGGGAATACAGGGAGAGTAGGACCGACAGAAGCTGCTTTGTTCTTAAAAAAGTCTGGACTCCCTGACATTACATTGGGAAAGGTAAGTAGTGGCATTACTTCCTGCAGAGCTCGACTAGTTTGTTTCCTGCAGCAGTTTGCTGCCATTTGTGGTTCTTAATTATTCTTTCTGCATTTATGGATTCTCAGGGGACTGCAGGCCAACCTCTGGTCTGTGGTTATGTGAGTCTTTGTCATCATTGTTGAAAACTGTCCAAAAGAGTAAAATGTACAATACAGAATAAAAAGTCACAACACCATTTATCATCTTTGAGTCTAAGCCTGTAGGATTTGGTTCAGTGGTGGACGAAGGAAGCACGCACTTTAAAATCTTCACCTCATGCTCTGTTTTATTGCAGTCACTATCCAAGTGCAAAGCTCAATTGTCAAATTTGACAAAAATGTAAAGATATGAAAACAAACTAACTAAGCACAAATTCTTCTTATTTATCATAAGGTGATTCATATCAAACACACAAAAGTAAATATGACCAACAATAGGCCCCTGACTATAGGGCACTACTTTTCCAGGCCCATGCTGCACTGACACAAAGAGCCTCTACCCCTGCCTTTGTAGTGGAGGCCTGTCCTATGAGACAAAGCACAGTTAATTAAGTCACTGAACCAATATATACAATATTTAAACATAAAAGCATTTCTGTGCACCTCAACACATCACTTATCATGCCCTGACATGAAATGTCATGATTACATAGTTATTTACTGCCCCAGCAAGAGCATTTCTGATATACTAATAGAAACACCCCTCTGTCCCAGGGACATTTAAAAAAGGACCTCGGAGTTCAACTTTGTGTTTCTTGGTGATATTTCTTCAGCTGGTTTGTAACCACTCTTAACTGCACAGCACAGAACTGTTGAAATGATTCAAATTATTCAACTGATTCAAATTATGCTAACGCTAATCTTCAATATTGACAATGATATGGGGAAGTAGTGCGACAATGGTGTTAGCATAACACAACACAAGTAGCAACAATCCTATCAAAGAATTTCCCAGTTTGGGACAACTAAAGTCTATCTATCTATCTACCTATCTTTCTATCAATCTATCAATCTATCAATCAATCAGTCAATCAATCAATCAATCATCCGGCAAGATGGAATTGAAATTGTATGTCCCTTGGTTGTGTGCAACCTACTTATAGAAGGCATGGGTTAACCCCATGACATTGCCTTAGGAAATCAGGTCATCTCTTACTCTACTCACAGTAAGTTTGACCAGGAGTGCCCAAACATTTGCATGCCAAGCTTCACTTTATCCTTTTACCATGAAAATGAAAAATAGTAGTAGACTTTGAATGTATACATTATGTATCCTCCTTCATCTTTTTTTTAATATTTAAATCTTGTGTGCACATGCCTGTAAACCATGGAATTGATTGTGCTGCTTCAGCTGAACATTTTCAGTGTTGTTTTAACTGACAGCCTACATTGCATCTTTGGCTAGCCATGAAACCTGTCCAGTCATGTGTCTTGATTTGTGACAGTTACAAGCACTAGCTGCTGTTGTTGTGATTGCTCGGGGGAGAAGATGGGCAGAATATTGTTGATGCAATCACAGTGACATTGGTTGACAATAGGCTGTAGCAGCACCATTTGCTTCCAGGTGTTGTTAAGACATATTAGATGTATAGGTATTCATTTTAAACAAACATGGGTTTTTAAAATCATGGTCATATTTATATTGTCTGCCTTTGTGATACCAGGCTGATTCACTCATTGTTTTGAACTAACAGGCAGAGAGGCATATCTTTTACAAACTGGCTTCCCCTTTTACATGACAGACAATTTCTGTTTTTCCAGAGAAATCTAGCTGGGTCTCCCTACCCGTTAAAGCAGACTGAAACCTGGTTAGTTAAGTGCACATAAAGACACTAAAATTCAAACTGACCTGTTCCACTGTTTGTAGCAAAACTCAACTCCACCTGTTTGTGACTGACTGCTCAGTTCGCCTGACGTCAACATGTTGCACTATTATCATTTAATGACACATTTAAATCAAATTAAGATTTAAATTGGCATTATTAGGAGCAATTTGAGATTGCATGCCTCCAGTGTTTAGGTTCAACTTTTTTATTTCACCGCAGTGCATTGTGTCCTTTAGGCTTGAAAAAATAATGCAAAACTAGATAGTGCCATTATGAAACTGAAAAATAAAAAAATTTGGTTTCTGACTTTTTCTGTCTTGGTTTGGTTTGACTATCTTACTCACACATGCACACACCACGAAGTGATGACAGTGTATCGCCTCTATTATTAGAGTTACTCATTCTTCGCACAAAGTCTCTGTCACTTTTCATGTGAACAACCAAGTTTTTCACATGGTCCAATGACACTAGTTTACAAGATGAAACTAGTTGATTTCAAAGTATATCCAGGTGGTTGTAGAGAAGTGGTCTTTCTGTCACCAACCTACAGTGGGAGGTCAGAGATCATTTCTACCAGGCTGGCCTGTTTGGCTAAGTCAAGGTGAAACAGAAGTTAAAGCGTGTTTACCTGCTGTAGTCTGACATATTTCCAAGTGAAATGGAATGTATGGATGGGTTTAGCTACTGGAGGGTCTTAAATCCTTTAGTTGTGAGTTGTGATTGGATCTCTCACAAGTGATTGTGGCTAGCAAATAGGGTAGTGGGATATGCAGCTGTGGACTACGTTCTTTGTTTTCACAGGTTTACCAACAGAAATTCAAAAACACACGTCTTACTATGATATAGTTCTGCTAGCTACCCACTAGCTAACAATCAAATGTAGTTTTATATGGTCGGTGGAGTTAGCAAGTCACTCCAAATAATAAATAAATAAATAAATATGTTTCTGAAACTGCCCCCAAGTTCAGACCAATCATCAAAGCTATTCTAAGTTTTACAGGTAAAGACTGGCATTGGTATAAAAAATAGTCAAGTAGTTTTATTTTTTGACGTGTTCTGCATTTAATAGGAGCTAAAATAGCAATTAACAAAGGTACACAAGATTAGAACTTGCGAAAAAAAAAAAGTCTTTAAAGTGTGTCTTTGTGTCTTGTGTTTCAGATCTGGGATTTGGCCGATCCCGATGGCAAAGGCTATCTGGACAAACAGGTAGGGAACAGATTTGTCATCCACTGCTCTGGTTATGTTCTGAATGTATTTCACATAGAAAAGTGAAAATCATACTGGACAGCTGTTATTATTCAGTTGTTTTGACTCTGATCAACAGAAAAAAAAACTTTATCGACAAATAATTCCAAAGTGAAACCAAATCTCTAGTAACTGGATGTAATATGTCTTTTTCTCACTTTTGAATAATAATAATGATAATATAATCAAATCAAGTCAGACTTTATTATCCCACCAGGGAAAATTTGGTTGCAACTATATAAAAAAGAAGTGTGCATCTAAAGCATGATGCAGTAATCTAGACTGATCACAGGGACAATCATTGTGACATCAATTCAAATGAAGAAGATGAAGATAAAAAAAAACAACAACTAAGTGCCAAGTATAAGTGCTTATGTGTGGAAATCACTTGCAAATTGAAGCTACTAATTGCTGTGCAGGCAGAGTTCAAACTTCCTCTACAGGGGGTGATCAGGGCTGTCCAATATGGCCTGGGTCGTCCTAAAGACCTGTAGAGGTCAGAGCGTTGCAGCTGACTTACCCCAACAACATTAGTCGCCACTTTGACAAAGCGGCCAAGCCTATTTCTATTGGCCAGATTCAGGTTCCTAAACCGTGCCACAGTACAGAAGGATAGAACAGACTCCGTGAAACTTGTATAACAGTATATAAAACAGAGTCATCATTGTAGTGCACATGTTCGTGAACAGGAGTTTTTCCATTTTTCTCAAGAAGTACAGACGTTGTTGTACCTTTTTAGAAATTGTATTTATATTTGGTTGGAAGGTCACATGTTATCAAGCACAATACCCAAATACCTTTGATTTTCCTCCAGGTTAATTTTATTCCCCTCAACATTTGTCAGTTTTGGGCTGGGTGGGGTAGTCTTCAACTACTAGCCCATGACCTAGTTCCTCTCCTTAAGGAGACTTAGTATAACAGATCTTATAATGTGTCTGTTCTAATATTTGCTTTGATAGCTGTTTGTGTAAAGAGTATAAAAGCAGGGGAAGGCAGAACACATCATTGAGATGAACCCATTAATGAGTAAAGCTTGTTTGAAAGGACACCATTAACTCACACATTGTGAGTGGTCTGTCATAAAATACAAAACTATCCAATGGTAAACATATCAAGATTAAAATCAAAAAGAAGTTTATCTGTCAGCAAATATGGCTGAATAGTGTTAAGCAGAGGAAAAGTCAAGAAGCAGAAGCCTAGCGTGAGTCAGCAGACCCTCAAGGTGATTATGCAGATAGTTCAGCAAGGTCACAGTGGGTTGTCTTTGGCTGTTAATTCTAAATTGGGCTTCAGTCTTATCCTTATATTTAATTGTTGTTTTCTTGATTTCAAACTTAACTCTTATTCTTTAGTGACCCATGGTTTGTTATTTGTAAAAACGTTTACCTCTTTAGTGGGAATTAAAGAGCCTTTGCAAAAATCAATATAGCTCCAACCAACATCAGTGAGTTCATTATTATCATCAATGGAGTTAAGAAATGCTGACCAGTCTGTGCACTCGGAACAGCCCGTATGACAAGGGAACTGTTGTCCGTCCAGACCTTCACATGCTGCTTCTGCACCTTTTCCCTTTGCAGCACAGTTTCACATGTTCTTTAAAGGTGAACTACATTATGATCAGATGATCTGAGCAGCAGTCCCACAACAGTCCTGAAAGCCCCTTTGATAACCCCGTAGCACAAGTCTAAAATTTTAATATGGGTTCTCAGATTACAATGGTTGAAAACCCCCATTTTGATGTTGGGAATCAGGAAAGAGAGCATGAGAAAGACTTTGTGGGTAACATTATGTTTTCTCTCTCAGGGGTTTTATGTAGCTCTGCGGCTGGTGGCCTGTGCACAGAGTGGTCAGGAAGTCAGTCTGTCCAGCCTTAACCTCACAGTTCCTCCACCTAAGTTTGTGAGTATGACTTCAAATCCACATGTTTTTTGTATTAAAAACAAACTGCAACAGTTCCTCTTCTTAGAATATTGGCATTTATATGGGATTAATATCAAACGTGACATTTTTGCAATACATTATATTCACTATATTCATTATATGAATAAGCTATTTCTTCAGTATTTATGTTCATTGTCATGTTATTGTGTTATTAAATCTTGGATCAAAAGCTTAGTATGAGAAGAGAAGATGTTTATAATCCAATGAATGAATCGACATTGCTTTGACAGTCATCTTTGTTGTCTGATTTCAGAAGGACACCAGCAGTCCGTCTCTAGGCAGCACAGCTTCTGCTTCCGGCGAATTACACTGGGCTGTCAGGGTGTGTTTAAACACTCATACACACTAGAATGGAGCAGTCATTACAGAAGAGTTTCCCATTAACCGAGAAAGATAATGGAAAATTCAAATTTTCAAGTCTTCTTTCTTTTTGATTGCCCTGAAGACCATTTTAACAAATACTGAGTATTGACTGGATATTCCCAGATAACATATGTAGTCCCCTTTTTCAGTTTGAAGACAACATACTGGTAAACAGATATAGCACTGAATCTTACTGATGGATCATTTTTCATTTTTTTCATTACATTGTTATCACATGAAATATCTTTAGCTCTCAATTATCAATATTAGTATGTTCCTAAAAGATCCAGCATTATTTGGGCTTTAATATTGCTGTTTAGTAAACTCTTTTACTTTTGAATAAGCAGGAGCTTAGTCAACAGACAAAGTCAGGTTCCATCAGTCTAACACGTACAGGAGGCTTTTTAGATAACTACTGTGCATTTTCCTTTGTAGCCCGAGGAGAAGAGTAAATTTGATGGGATTTTTGAAAGTTTGGCTCCAGTCAATGGCCTGCTGTCAGGAGAGAAGGTTAAACCAGTCCTAATCAACTCCAAGCTACCTCTGGATGTCCTTGGGAAGGTATTTTTTTACTTCAGATGTTGGTTTCTTATGATAGGTCCTAAATTAGGCTTGTTCATTCCATGATTACAGATCAGACTACTCAAGCCAGAATTTAAATGTGCTGTGTTTCCCAGCACAGAGCATAAAATAGCATGAGTGTCATGCTACGTGCTGGTAGAACAATTTTTCACAGGTTACATATTGAGCAATGAATTGTCAGAGAGCTTACTCTTTTCTTAATGGCTTTATGAAATAGAATCTTTTTTGAATAGTGTAGTTACTTGTGTGTTTTTTTTCCTGCTGCTGTTAGGTTTGGGACCTGAGTGACATAGATAAAGATGGCCATCTGGACAAAGATGAGTTTGCAGTGGTGGGTGTTCTTCATGGTTTCTCTAAATAAGTTTGATTTTCTCTAGACTGACATAACTGTGGAATCTTATCTAGGTTTACACTCGGTGGCCATGTTGCATAAATATACACTTGGCTGCCAATTTATTCGGTAAATAATTGTGACTCTGCCATTCCACCATATCCACAAGAGTGGAAACTCTTGACCATGTCCACATGCCTAACTATAACACACAATACACAAACTTGAAGTCGTACTTGAGAAAAGACATTGTTAAATGTTTTAATAACCTGTTTTGTTCAGTGTTAGTTTTCTTTAGTACTTTTATAAAACCTGATCCTGATTCCTCATTTGGTGGCTCCTTTTTGATTGTCCGATATCTAAATTCTCTGAAACTGTGATTGCGGGGTGTATTTTACTAATGAAGTCCTATTAAACATTCAAACATGTTTAATTGCATTATTTTGATTTAGGTTTGCTGTGGACTAAATATGCATTGTAAACAAAAATGCAACTACAAAGAAAAATTAGATTGATCTCAGAACTGGCAGATAATCCATATTAGAACTTATGTCTGAACTGGCTGCAAATAACTGGTTTGGAGCCGAACTAGATTTATGAAAGCTATATATGCAGTCAGTAAGTATGTATTAATATTAGGATGTGCTCACTAGGCCATGCACCTGGTATACCGGGCCCTGGAGAAGGAGCCTGTTCCAGCACTCCTCCCCTCTGCCCTTGTCCCTCCATCTAAGAGAAAGAAAGGTCTGGGCTCTATGGCTGGCTCTGTGCCTGGGTTGCCTGCAAGCCCTCCACCTCCAAAAGACTCACTGCGCTCCACACCATCCCATGGCAGCATGAACTCACTCAACAGCACTGGCAGCCTGTCGCCCAAACATACACTCAAATCTGGACAGGTAACATAAACTGTAGAAACTACTGTACTATATACACACACACACACACACACACACACACAGAGTTAAGTCCAAGTCATTTTTTGGTAAGGATTAGTATATTTGTTTTACTTGATTTTCATTTAATTATTTGCCTCCTGCTACAATACACTGACAGCTGTAGTTTATAGTAGCACTCCTTGACCTTTGTAACTTCTACAGTTAAAAAATGATTTAGAGTTTTTAAAAAGATCCTGATAAATGATGTCTTGAAGAGCGGGATCTCTGTAGGACTTTCAGTAAGGTTTATTACTTTGGGATGTGATCTTATTTGTCATAATATTCGAGAAAATGATATCTTGAAAATACTAAGACTGATCTTGGTCGAGAAAATAAAGTCTGTTTGTCTTCTGTCTCAGCATTCAGTGACCTGGGTTGTACCAGTGTCAGACCGTGGTCGCTATGATGACATCTTCCTGAAGACTGATGCTGATCTGGACGGTTTTGTCAGTGGACACGAAGTAAAAGAGATCTTCATGCAGTCTGGACTTTCTCAGAACGTCCTTGCCCATATATGGTAGGGACTCTGCTCCCACTCATGCTTGGCAGTTAATATACTGTATTGTGTGTGTGTGTGTGTGGGGGGGGGGTTTATGCCTTGTGAAATTCAGCACAAATGTCAACGTGGGTTCGAGGATGAACTGGTTAAGTTTGGTGGCCAAAGGTCAGTGTCACTGTGACCTCACAAAGTGCTTTTTTGGCCATAACTCTTTGTTTGATTGTTCATTTTACCTTCTCATATGTATATTGGTGTTAATTTAGCAGAGAGCACTGACATGTTTTTTTTTTTGTTTTTTTTTACACTTTTACATGACATTGTTATCACATGAAATATCTTTAACTCTCAAATAACAATATTAGTATCTGCGTAAAGGTTCCAGCGTTATTTGGGCTTTAATATTGCTGTTTAGTAAACTAAATTTTTAGGCTAATTTCACAAACATACAGGGGATCTAGAAAAATATTTATGGAGTGGTGAAATTGGGGCAGGAATTTTTGAGGGGTGGCAACGTATGGTAGACGCATATATACTGAATTTAATCACAGTTATCACAGTTTGACAAAAAATAGTAGATAATATAACTTACACTGAAGTATTTCTGCTTGTAGGACTTTAACTGTAACTTAGAACATGTATCTCATGTGTGGATATATGTACACACACATAAGGACACAGGCTGCCATTTACTCGTACAAACTTAATCTCATGCGATCAGTGTCTTGCATTTGAGGTTTCATGTGAAAGATTTCATATTAGGAATAAGTGACCATACAATATGATCTCACTTAATAGTAGATATAGTAGTAGAATAGTAGAGATAGAACTTTGTTAACACTGCAGTAAGTAGGGCATTATCACAGGATCATATCACAGGCATTAAGGTAAGACAGTGGTGATGAGTGGCAGATGTGTGAGAGGGGAATCAAACTGTGTCAGAATGGCAGTAAAGTGATGAGAAATATAGCACATTACAAAAGAGTATGTTACATTAAAATCCCCACAAACCTGAAAAGGAGACACATAAAAATACATTTTGTGAGTAGCTTCATACAGGCAGTTTCTGGACAGTTTTATACTGTCAATACAAAAGAAGAGACATTTAACAGTCTCTGTCTAATGTCATGCCTATACACCTGAATGCAGCAATTTCCATGTTGCTCAGCGAAACGCTTTACAATTTTATCTCGATCTAATGCTTTTGTGTGTTTTGATTCAATGCTGAGTACAGCCAAACTCAACAGTCTCTGTCCTGTCATAGTAGACCGTAAATAAGTCTTTATGAGCCTGAGAGATTAAAAACTTCGTTCACAGGTAAAACAACTGCTGTTTTACACAATCTGAACAACTCATAAAAAACATCCTGTATGATTTCCAAATGCTGAGTGAACTTCATTAGAGTGGTAGGACTCTCTTTTGCCCCCTTTTTTCTGTCTAGTACTCTCTTCGTCTGATGTAACTCGCGTCCTCGTGATCCTCAATAATTGAAAGAATTATAAAAGAATTATAAGCTTCAGCCAATAACAGAACAGTTTCCTTTCTTACTTGACGAATTTAGTGCCTGCACACCCTTCATAATGTTGTGTTAGAAAATCTTCTTCCTATTTCTCCAATCATGTTATCCAGAACTGGATAAGTACACAGAGACAAAAAAAGTTTGCTTGCTATCAAGAACTATATGCTGTCCCAAGGTGGAGTGGATGACAGTATCTTGAAGCACATGTTGTCTCTCTTGGCCTGTTTGGTTTTAGCTTTGGTTTTTCTTGTACTCCAGTCCATGCTTCTCAAGGAAGCATATAATCTTGTCACTTAAGGCAGCAGCATCCAGGTGTTCTGCCACTTCATACTCCAGAAAGCTCTCATGAACCACACCATTATAAAAATATCTCAGAACAAATGACATTTTCTCTTTTTTCTGAACATCATTGTGTGATGTGGTGCACAACTGTGGTGATTGTACAAATCTGTGCTGCTGATTTTAAGAAGTGTGTGAAGCATCCACCTCTTAGAATTTGGATCTTCTTTGCAGGAACAGCCATGTTTGAAGCCTCGTCTGCTGTCATGGCTACAACTTTTTATTCTGTTAGAATCAGTGTTGTTTTTGGCAGCCATCTTAGTTTTAGTCTTAGTCTTTTGGAAGAAAATGCTTATTAGTTTTAGTCACATTTTAGTCATTTCTCTGTGTAAGAGGTTTGGTCCAGTTTTAGAAAGAAAAAAAAAAAGTTAAAAAAAAAAGTCTTTTAACAAATTAATTTATGTCAATAAGTATTGGAAATTGGAATAAAGGTTGACAGATTGTATCAAGTGTTGCTCTTAATAAAACAACAGTTAACCTTAACGCTTTTGCATAATAATCAGATTCCTTAGCAGATTGATAGCTCTAGCCTAGACTTTCCCATTGATGGAGATGCAATGCTACCATGCTGTACTTCATTGCTGTTGGGCAGAAATCTTTGACCTCTATAGTTCAACTTATATGTTTATCATTAATTGATGCCCCAGTGCATAGATCATTTCGTTGTTTGTTGTCACTGCCGCCATGGTCCATCAATGAATTAATCAACTAAATTGCATGTCTGTGTGTGTGACTAGTGACCGGTGTGTTGTGCAGGATGTGCGCTGCATGCCAGGTGGTGGACGTGACCAAACAAAGATAGGATGCAGCAGCATTGCTCATACTTTTTAGCTTTTGACTGACAGATTACACACAGTGCAGACTCGGTGTGGAAGTGATCTCTACTCCGCGGTGCTACTGTCAGTTTGAATTCAAAAATGAATTTGTTGACTAAGGCTCTGGGGAGGCGGAGCTGAGGTCTGAGGCGCTGGAACTCATCTCTGGAGGGCTCCGGCCCACTTTAGCCCCTCATTACAAGCACGATAGGCAGAAATGTCATGCATTTTAAACGTCTGTCAGACCACCTATTAACATTTTCGTCCAGTCTCGTCAACAAAAACTCACAGCACGACTCGTCATGTTTTGGTCATGAAAGAGCCATGTTTAGCTCGTCACCGTCTCGTTATTGTCATGAAAAAAAGGGGCATCAATGAAATATTTTCATCATCATCATCGTTGATGAAAACAACACCTTTTCTAATTTAGAATCAACTTTGTTGTCCAAGCAGTGTAAACAGCAGTGGTTCACCACAAGCTAAAAGGTTTTGCTGATATTTGAGCTTTACGTGGTTGTTGTTACACTATGTGATGAAGATCTCTATCAGTCCACTATACTCCTCTGTAAAAATAATCTCTTAAGTGAAGACAGCATGTTGCTCAGTGGAAATTATTCACTGGAATCACACATTAGTTAAAACTTCCATTTTCCATCCCTTTGGTGATAATGCTGTTCTAAACGTTGGTAATCCATTAATAAAGTTGTTCGTAAATGGATTTCAGGTCCTCTGCAGCCTTTTTCCAATAGTAAATGGTCATATCCTCCCATCAGTCAAGGCGATTTTCACAATCTGGCAACCAGAAGGTTGTTCTTAAAACTTAAAAAGTATAAGCAAATAATTAATTTGCACTATATTTTACATCAAACATCATTATAAGAACAGCTTATCAAGTGCTTTTTTTTTAACAAACCAATGGCAGTCATTTCTTTGCTTACACACTGGATATTCATTTAATTCATTCATTAAAAGTTAGCAACAGAATTTATCTTGAACTTATCGTAGATATCTTGAGAGTGGTGCTTGATTCGGCATGTTATTCTTTTTTGTCTTTTGATTTTTGGCCCTGTTCTGCTTTACAGTGTTGTCTGCTCATTATAATTATGTCTTTGTTGACTGTCTGCTCTTCACTGCAGGGCTCTGGCAGACACAAGGCAGATAGGTAAACTGACCAGGGAACAGTTCGCCCTCGCCATGCATCTCATCCAGCAGAAAGTCAGCAAGGCCATCGACCCTCCCCAGGCCCTGACTGCTGACATGATCCCCCCATCTGAGAGAGGCACTCCTGTACCAGTAGGTTCCTCACACAAAACAGTGCATGTTTACTAGAGCTGAGTGAGATATTTGTATATCCATATATTTCATGGGGCTCAGGAGGTAGAGTGGGTCATCCACTGATCACAGGGTTGACAGTGTCCTTGGCAAAAGCCTGAACCATAAATTGCTCCAGATAGTCAGGCTAGCACCTTGAATGGTAACTTGCTGCCACTGATGTGTGAGTGTGTGTGTGAATATAGGTGAATAAGAGGTAAATTATAAAGCTATTTGGATAAAAGCACAATTTAAATCCAGCCTTTTAGTGTGCCAGATATGACTATAGTTTGGTTATATGACTGCGGACATGGCACCAATCTGTCTGTCCATCTCACTCTCTATTTTGCCCTCACTTGTAAGACAGGACTGAACAACTTTTGTAATTTTTTTCAGTTGAAAGCACACTGTCAGAGAGCCGAGTTATTTTTGTCAAATAGGGATAGATGGACTTCGGAGGACCAGAAACAATCATTTCTGACTTTTTTCATTTACTCAGAAAGTTTTTGGACATCCAGCACTTCATTTCTGACAATCAGGATGATAACAGATCAAAATTACCTTCCTTATAGTGGCAAAATAATTTTCATGTCATCCACATAACAATGATACTGAGTGATGCACACACACACACATACACACACACGTCCCAGTGGCAGCATGTATACAAAAAGAAATAGAGGGCTAAGGACGTAGCCTTGGGAAATGCCACTGGTAAAAGGGGTCTCAGAGGAGGAGGGATCATGGACCACTAGTCAAAAGTGTCTGTCAAATAAGTACGATTTTAACCAGCATGTGTCAGTATCCCGGATGCCCCAACCCACTTTTCACAATACAATAGAGTAAAATGATAAATTATGTCAAATGCTGAACTGAGATGGAGATTAATTAAAATTCAATAATCTCCAGAACCAGATGTAGGTCAAAGATCATTTATAGCTTTGATCAAGGCAGTTTCTGTGATTTGGCATGCATGGAAACCTGATCTGAATTTGTCAAAATTATTATGATTATTCGTAAAGGAAATCAATTTAGAAATGGGTCTGATTATTCATTACCAAATTCATTTATCCAGCAGTTTATGGTTACCACTTAATAGCTTTTATTAAATGCCTTCAAAGTCTTCCCAGCATATAGTATACTATATATACAGTTGGACAGACATAGATATAAACTGCAAATTAACTGTGTTGTGGAGGTATTCAGCCACAAGGTGTCTGTTGTTGTTGTTATTTTAGTTGCCTGTGTAAATAGCAGAAAGTTTAATGTATTAAATAAAAAACAGCATAAGGAGAGTAAAATGCATTTCTCCAGTTCCCTCATGTCATCCATGGCTCCACAGAAATGGGATGACATAATACTCACATTAGATACTTAACACAGATAAAGAACAGGGAACTAATGATGACTACTTCAAAATGTTTTAGAAAGAATCTCTTTTGACAAGGGATGGAGTTGCAAGTGTTTTGCAAAAGTGTCTTTTTTATAATCATTGTCAATAATTAAGTCATTTCCCTATGGCTGCAGAGTATGTCAGGATACATGACCCCAGTGGGATCAGAGATGGCTGCTCTGTCTGAGATGAGACGGGTGAGTCAATACTTCTCCTTCTCTCTTTCTCCTTTTCTCCTCCAGTCTGCTATACATATATTTTGTTTCCTGAGCCTTGCCAAACCTACATAGACATGAAAAAGGCAATTCTGAGGAGAGGTAAAAAAGATCAATTAAACCAAAAACATGTACTGCCCACTGTTCTTCTTTCATTCCTAACTGATTTACTGCTGATGTTTCTACCTTCATCTCTTCCTCCTCTCAGGCTAGAATGTTCAAGTTGTGGGTAGGTAACATACAGTGCATTAACCTATAAATGCTTTCAGTGGCTGACTGTTCAGGCTAATTACTGGAAAGCATTTACAAGACTTTTCTTTCCATCCCGTTACAGTGCAGTGACATTATCTCACCCTGTCAACTGTGGTCAACAAGGGAAGATTCAAGATCGCTTTTAGCTGGCAATCCTGATTTGGTAACACTTTATAATAAATAGCTGTTGTAAGGCATTTAAAGCTATTAGTAAATATTAATAAATAGTTAACTAATCATGAACAAACCTCTTATATAGTAAATGATTATTAAATCACTTATAAACTAAGTTATAAAACATTTATAAGCTATTAGTAGATATAGAACTAATCATGAATAAACCATTTGTATACATTTGTAAATGATTATTAAATCGGTTATAACCAATGTTGTATAACATTTATATATGATTTATACATCCTTAAACCGAGGGTCCCTCAATGGCGTAAGACAAAGAAATAGTGTGAAACAATGCCCTTATCGTGAGAGAATATAGTAATGCTGCACATCAAATTAAACAGCAGAACCTAGGCTACAAGAAGGCGCAAGGCAAGATGGCGCACGGGTTGCCTTCTGGGGCTTTTAATTGGCTAACGGTGCTGTCAATCTCACTTTGGTGGCTGTTCCTGTATTCTATTGGATCTAACGCTTCAAAGGAGGCGTCGATCACTGGAATCAGCCAATCCATGGCGGAGATACAGCCTTGCGTATCCACATTTAGCTCCATACTAGTTTTATTGGCTTTACACACAGGGTGCAAGCGCAGAGTAGGCGCAGCTGGGCCTTTGTTTTGAATGATACGAAGCTTTTTTGTGAGCAATTGTGTTTCTAGAATACCAGGAAATAAGTAAATTCACGTAGCACAGCAAATTTCACACATGGCACTAGGTTAACCATGATGTAACAAGCTGTACCAAGATGTGACCTGGCCTGCACTGTCTGCACTAAAACCTCTCTAGTTTTGATAATTTTAAAAGCATTATTATCCTAAAAGTGCTTTTTTTTTCAGGCAAACCTGAAATGTTTCATTTGTGCTGTGTGCCATCTTCATTTACTCTTACCCAGTAACATATATACTGATATTTACACATCTGAACAAAACTTACAAGTGTTCCCTTTATTATGACACAAGAATTATTCAAATAGACCTTGTGGTTGCAGGGATACACTCATTTTATTATGGGTATGTAATTTTCGAGCAGAGGCCTATAAAAATAGCTAAAGGCTCAAAGGGTTAAAAACACTGCATCAGCATTGTTTGTACATGATTTATTCATCATCAACTAATGTTATTTAATGTGTAGGAAAACATTTTTTGATTAATTTAAGAAAATATTCTTTGATTAACTACATGTGTTGAGTTTACCACCATTTGTTTATTCATGTTTAACGAATGATTTGTTAGACATTCATAAAAAAAATCTGTAAATCATTTGCAGAAGTTATTGTGTCCCTTAATCTAAAGTGAAAATTATTCATTATTTACAAATGTCTGTTAATGTTTAGAAATGATTTGTGGACCTTTTACTCACCTCTTATAAACGATCTGGCTTTTATGAATACAGATTCGAAGCAAGTACTAACTAAGTACTTTATTAAAATAAATACAGCACCCAATATGCCATGAAACTATATATTACAATAACAATGAGGTTTTTTCCCCAACAGCCTGCACATTGACATGGTTTCTCTTGTGTAGTTTGTTTTCTTCAGACTAGCTGTACTTTACTTTTCTAATACCATGATATAGTCGACCTAGTGGTCGACTAGACTTCTTCACTGTAGTAGACTTCCTCACAGCTTTCCCCCTGTGCTTGTCCTGCCGACACCTCCTGGATTATACAGCAAGAAAAATAGGGTCATAGATGACATTGAGATATTAATTATGGCCACTGCTGTACTATTATACCAGGAATATGACAGTTACTCCAGCATAGAGCTTGTAGTGAAACTCATTTGAAAACACTGACACCTCCTGGACCCCTAAGTCGACTACTTCATGGTATTAGAAAAGTAAAGTACAGCTAGTCAGAAGAAAGCAGACTAAACAAGAGAAACCATGTCAATGTGCAGGCTGTCTGGAAAAAAAACCTCATTGTTATTGCAATATATTGTTTCATGGCATATTGGGTGCTGTGTTTGTTTTAATAAAATGTTCTATATTCATATACTCTGTATCCTTAATTCTGTCACTGTATGATGTCACAAAGAAGGCTGGATCCCAAAGTTGTCTACAACATGTATTACATGTGATGAGAAAGTCTACAAATGTTTAGCAAACATTAATAGATATTTGTTAATGATGAATAGGGTTCACTTTAGATTAAGGGACATAATAACATCTGCAAATGACTTATAGATTCTTTATTAACGTCTAACAACTCATTTGTTAAACATGAATAAACAAATTGTGGTAAACTCAATACATGTATTTAATCAAAGAATATTTTCTTAAATCAATCAAAAAATGTTTTCCTACACATTAAATAACATTAGTTGATGATGAATAAATCATGTACAAACAATGCTGATGCAGTGTTTTTAATGATGTATAAATCATATATAAATGTTGTACAACATTGGTTATAACCGATTTAATAATCATTTACTATATAAGTGGTTTGTTCATTGTTGGTTAACTATTTATTAATATCTACTAATGGCTTATAAATGCCTTACAACAGATAGTTATTATAAAGTGTTACCCATGATTTTTGTAAAATTACTATTTTTGATAAAGCGGCTGCAATCTTGTGATAGCAGTTGTTTGTGGCCTTCATATGAATAAGTTAAATAAATCAAATCAAGCCTGTGTACATCTTTTAAGTCAGACAAATACTCCAGTTTAATAAAGGAACAACAATTAAGTGCGCTTTTTCTTTTGTTTTTTGTTTTTTAGGGAAATGTCTTCACACTCTTGGACTTAGCATCACCAAATGTTATGATACGATATGATACTGCATATTTGTTGAAAACCACCTTCATGAAAACGTTTGAATGTTTTCAAAATGGGGCTGCCTAAATATTGTTCATAAAACTGCAAAATCCTGACTCTTTCCTCTGCTTTACAGTTTGTCAGCGGTGGTGACACTTCCCTATATGTTGATGGTTGACCCAGCCCCCACCTACTGATTCAGCCTCTGTGCTGCTCCTCTTATTGAACTCTGGTTTCTCTCCTGTCCTCTTTTTTCCCTCTTCCTCCTTCCTTTGGCCTGGTCTGTCATGGCTCAGTTGGTACCATTTCATGATCCCACTTCCTTCAACACAATAGTTGAAATTTGCCAACCTGTTCACTTTTTGTCTTCTTCCCTTCCCCTCCTTCTTCCTCTCTGTCTCCCTGTCTCTCTACAGGACAGCTCTAGTTCAGTCGGTTCGGGGGAGTTCACTGGCATCAAGGAGTTGGACGACATCAGCCAGGAGATAGCCCAGTTACAGAGGTGACAAATTATATCAATGGCAGTAACTAAATAACATACACTTCATGTATAAACCACTTAAACATAATTTTCAAAGCGGCATAGAAAATTTATAGAACATTACATGAAAATTATTATATTTTAATCTCAGTACAGCTTTCATTTTTAGCATTCGTAACAATGTAGCAATTTGCAAATGTTTATCATAACTAGTAATTGTCTTTGAATTGGCTTTGAGTTACATTTTAGTTGCGCTCTTGGTTAACATTCACTTTGTGTTGAACATACTTGGTTATGTCTTATGTCAAAGCTCTTTCAGTTTTGCCAAACCTGTCACAGCCAACACATCCTCATTTAACCTCTAACATTACCTCCCTCACTAATCCATTGTCTTCAACCGCATCCAGGCTTTGTCTTTGTATAGTGACAATAAGGCACAGATCACATCATGTCTTGAATAGTATGATCCTGGTTCATTGCTCCCTGAATCTTCTTTGCCCTTCTTTTCAAAGTACAAAAGAAACATCAAGTCAAATTAGAAACTCAAATAAGACAAACTAGAATTTATCTGGATCTGCTAAAAATGTAGCACTAAACAAAGAAAGTGATTTCACCACCTAAAAAAGCAATTGATCATTTATTGATTGATTGATTGATTTGACAATCAAAACATTTCATTTGTTATTCTGCCTTTGCGCTGTATGCTATCTGTGAAATCATTTTGTGAAGCTTAACCAGATAAAATAGTACAAGCAGAGTTCACTGTCATGTAGTGGTTTTAACTAGGGTAGTAAAGTACTTTTTCAGTACTGGTACATCATGTCAACCTAAGGATCCTAATAATTTAATTTTGTTCGTTTATGTTGTTGCCTTTTTAAATATACTATTATTATCATTATGTTTTATGCAAAGAAAATTTTCCTAGTATGTTACATCTCTTTTTTTCAGCAGTCTTTTGTCTTTCTTCCTTCAGCCTTTTCTGAAACAAATTTTGTCTCCTTTCTGTGACAAACTGTGTTTGTATCTTGTTAAAATGTCGTCACAGCAGTTTCATGCTGTGTCACTAGGATTATCAGCTAAGAATCCTGCCTACATCCAGGGGTTGCTATCTGCTGTGAAAAACCTTATTTGAGAAAAGTACCTGGTACCAAAAGCAAGTCGAGTCGAGCCAAGCTGTACCATCCAGAGGAAATGAGGTTTATGACATTGGCAAAATACAGAATGATCACATCATATCATATCATCTTTTAGCAAGGATTTTGAGAAATAGGTTCCCTCCCTAAACATCTTATCAGACAGAAACCATTCAATATAATATCATGTTATGTCTCTTTTAAACACAATAGTTCTACTTGTTTCTAGACACCTTGATCTAATTGCTTGAATATTTTATCGCTCCTCCAGCCCCTAAGAACCATTTGATTTTACTGTGATGCTGTATGGTTGATACTACCAAGTTTTTTTAATGTTTAAATCAAACCAACCAAGCATCTGAGCTTGATGCAGCCATGTATTGGCATGAGTCGTGGGACGGCTCCATAAACCAAATGTGTCCCAATGTGTATAGTAGGTACTTGACTCTGGGTATTGGCACGGACCCAGTGTCTGTTATACTTTAGGCTGATGGATTATTGTATGGATTTGAGAAGAATGTTACTTACAAAAGTATGTTGATATGCAAAGATGGCAGACAGAGTTATGAAGACATGGCTACAGAGTTATGAACCGCAACCCACAGCTAACTCTATAATACAGACAGCATGGTAATTGCCATATGGATGGTTTTTCTTTGATAAAATGCACACTTGAAAAGGAAAATGAGCTTGATTATTCATCTTTGTCTCATCCCACTGCTTTCTTCCTCCTTACACCCATCCATCCCACTACCCTACCAACCATCCACTCTTCCTTTGATGTGTGTATTTTATCAAATTATTGTTTGTTCACCACTTATTCTCCATGCTGCGTCAGCACTCTTGCCTTTACCCAGTGGAATACTCTCAGGTAAACACACGAGCCACAGACTATCTATGGACTGGCATTCTGTAAAATCTACTGTGACAGGCACAGATCTGCCTAATATTTTTTTTGCATACTGGTTATCAGTTGAGTTCATTCAACCCTAGAGATCAGGGTCAGTATGAAAAGTTAATATGAGACTTCAGCAGTTTGTGGAAGATATGCACTTGATTTGTCTAACACAGACTGCAGGAGCCTCATATTTACTTCAGATAAATTGAAGAATGTATTCTTATGCAGTAGGAGGATTGTGGAGTTTGTCCCCCATCACTTACATTGAAAGAACATTCGCAAGGGATATTTTAATAGCCAGTATGAAATATAGGAATGTTTCAATATTTATTTGGGCACTTTGGGCAGTATTGTTTTAAGACAGACTTGAAAAATTGTGAACCTATACTTTAAACTGTATGTCTGACACCCAGTGGTCAAAAACTACTCTGTTAGAATCAAATAGTGTGTATTTTTGGACATGAGAGAATATACATGAGGAGTCAGACACAGTGCCATGTGATCACATTCTTAGTTTGGGATAATGCCTTGTTACTATAGCATAACAAAATCTGTGTTTTGTTACTTATGGAACTCAAAGTCTGGGCAGACACAATTAACGTTTTTGACAATTAAAGTTTTTCCTCCCGTCCATCTATGCACAAATCTAAAAACAGAGGAAAGTACAACATGTTTTTAGAAATATGTGCCCTTTGCAATTACACAGTGAATGGTTTTAATGAATATGTGATTAATTATTAATAAAATAATTCAATAAAAATAATTAAGAAAGGCGCACTCGCTTCTCAATCAGGTCTCACACTTCACCACAGCTAGCTCCTCTTTGTGTGAATTTTCTTTTTTCTTATCTGTAACATTTTGGATTTGACAGAATCCCAGCCCAGTGTCTCATTACTCTGACATATCAATGTGTGTATAAGGCAGGGAGTGGTAGTTTGGTATTTGATTCTTCTTCTGTTTGCATAATTATGCTTGTGTGTGTTGGTGTGCACCCTTTTGACCATATGTTTTATTTTGTATGTGCCAGGGAGAAGTACACTCTTGAACAGGACATCAGGGAGACAGAGGAGGCCATCAGACATAAGAGTGCAGAGGTGCAGGTGAGGGCTACTTGTTTACTGGTCGGTCTGACTCACTATGTTTCCATATAGGGTCAGTGGGTATAGTGTGTATTAAATGCACTTAACAGTTTGGCTTTATCTGACTGCTTGTTTTGTTTTTTTTATGTGGTGGACACCTAACTTACCTAACTGATAGGAGATGCAGAATGACCTTGACAGAGAGACAGCCACCCTGCAGGAGCTGGAGGCTCAGAAACAAGACGCCCAGGACCGCCTGGAGGAGATGGACCAGCAGAAGAATAAGCTAGAGGACATGTTAAATGAAGTCCGGATGAAGTGCCAGGAAGAGTCTCAGATGGTGAGGAAGAAAGGCAGAAGTTTGAATGTTGGTGATGTTAATCGGGGCTTGTTTCCTGTTTAGCTGATTAGCAGAATTACCAAAAGGCAACTGAGATAGTGTCAGCTGAAGAAGGCAAAGTGTTTGTCCGGGTGGGATTGTATAGTTTCTATAAATTATCAGTTCATAATTTCACACCCCTCATTCTCTTCTGCATCCAGATCTCGACCCTCCAGAGTCAGATCCATTCCCAGGAATCTGACTTGCAGAGTCAGGAAGAAGAGCTGAGCCGGGCAAAAGCTGATTTGGGCCGATTGCAGCAGGAGGAGAACCAGCTAGAGCAGAGTCTGGCTGCTGGCAAGATCCAACTGGAGACCATCATCAAGTCTCTGAAGGCTACACAGGATGAGATTAACCAGGTATGAAAAAGTGTGTGTCTGTCTGAAAATTGTCAACAGGGGACGCCAATACACTGTATAATCTACTCTTTATTACAACTGCAGACAGTATTTGGTCCCCCTGTGCCACTAGAGGAATTGGAACATTTACCTGTATGTTTGTGTGTGTGTGTGTGTGTGTGTGTGTGTGTGTGTGTGTGTGTGTGTGTGTGTCCGTGTATGTATTTGTCTGTCTCGTTTAGCCTCAGCTGCTGTGGTGTGTCATCTGTTTCCTACCAGCCAGCCATCTCACGCACACCACTTAACCTACAAGTTACATACACAGTTTGACATTACATGCACACACAACATGTGGCTGATGCATGATGTTGCTGTCTCTATTCTTTCTCTATAACATCAATTAAGTTGAGCCCTGATACAATTATATTCACCTGAATGTAATGACCACATGAGCATTTCATCCTCTGCCGCTGTTCCCTCCTTCAGTCAGTTGTGTCCAACATCTATCTACAATATAAAATACTATTTAGGCTTCAAAGGTGGCTGTGTCTTTTTTTCTTCACATGCAACAGCTGCTGAATTCTTGAATTCATGTCAGTTACTACTGAGTACAATTGTGACAAGGTTTCATAGGTAAGCATAGTTTCCATACTTTGCACTATTACTGAATTGTTTGTGTCTATCCTGCAGGCTCGTAGTAAGTTGTCCCAGATTCAGGACAGCCAACAGGAAGTGTCTAAAAGCATTGAGCAGTACAATAGCACCTTGAATGGAACCCATGGAGGCAGTATGACCAACCTGGCCGACATGAGCGAGGGCTTCAGTGACAGAGAGAATGGAGGATTCCCAGCCATGGTGAGAGCAGCACAGGTCAGGATCTCTATTAATTGACTGCTTTTAATTCCAAATGTGACTTATAACATATTTGAAACCTGGATGAAAAGGCCTCATACAGACACATTTTCAACAAGCTGGAATGCATTTAAATTAAAAAGCACAAACAGTACATATAAGATGAGATAAAACTTTATTCGTCCAGTAGTGGGGAAATTCACAATAGTATTCAAAATTCAACATATAGTGGAGCTATCAGAAACTATATATAAGGAAACTGCCTCTCATGCACTAATTGGCTGTCAGCAATGGAACACAATTATCTATTTGTTTTCCTTTAGCATCCTCACACATTCTTATGATTCAAACAGTAGCAATCATGTAGTCAACTAGAAATTACAAAGTTCCCTAAAACTTAAAAAACTAAAGCCTAAGCAACTTATTTGTTATTTTGAAGCTGTTATTTACCTAAAAAAAACAGCTTCAAAATCATTTTAATGATACTGTGACTTGTAATAGTTAGAAAGTTTATGTGTGCATCCCTTTTGATTTGTGTACACTATGATTTCTTATCTCTGGCCTTGTTTCTCTTTTCTTTTCCTGAGTATTGTCACTCCCAGACACCATTATTTTCACAGCTATTGCCTGTTATATTTTTTTACAAATCTAAGTCTCACTAATCCTAGGTACCATTATTTCTCAGGTCTATCTCGTTATTTTTAAAAAATAATAATAATCATTTTAATCAATTTAAGTAAATTTACTTTGGTTTACGCTGATCACACATTGATTTCATAATAGGTTTCAGTCATATCATATTGATTCATCATATTGATTAGCTTTGTCTTAATAAACATTTTGATATCTTTTTCAGCACAGGTCGTCCCAAAATTTATACTACAAAATCTCACACTTGCTTTTAGTCATTGGTGAGAAAGTAGTCATGGTTGTTCAGACTGGCCACACTTAAAGGCAGGATGACATCTGAAAGGTGTGTTCTGAGGCTGTTGGACCGTTTAACAAGCAGTTTTATGATGCATACTGGCACCAGTATTGTTTTACACAAAATAAGTAGTCTGTCAAATTCTGACTATAATTGTAACCTATAATGCTAATAACGGAAAAATTAAGGGTTCCACTATTCACCTCACTCCTATGCTTGACAATTTATTACATTTGTAAACCATACTACAGTATTTCAGACTGGAGTTAGCCCAATAACTATACAGTCCCACTCTCTGTTTGTAGTTCCTTCATCATCTCTCCTCTTCTGCTAGCGGTTTTCAAACTGCAGAATGCAAAATCCTTAGCTGTCATTTCTTTCATTTGAAATGTGTTGATTTAAAATCTTTGTTATTATTTCTCTCTCCGCCACTCAATTGTGTTCCCTGTAGACTTAGAGTTTCTTTGCACTGCTCTAATCCCACAGTTTAGCTCTGTGTCTATTCACTTAGCTCCTAAGAACATTGTTGCCTTAGCTCAGTCTTTCTCACACCTGACAAACCGCTGTTGGGATCAACAGTGGGATCAGACTCAGGGTTTCCTATGAAACACAGTGCAGATCTTCTAATGAACCATAACAACCACAGCCAACAACAGCCCAGCACAGGGTCAGGATGATGCTTGAAGAAATGTCCTTATGTATTGTATTTACACACACACATACAGAGGAATGTTGCAGTCTTCCTCTTGAGAAGGCTTTGAGTCAGAGCAGCAGAATGCTTACAGAGAAAGGCAGACTTCAAAGAAATGAAAATTCTTTTGTGTTTTTGAAATGAAATTTAATCTTGGGGGAAAGGGGGTGGGTGTGTGGGTAAAAGGGCAAAAGTTACTAAAGTTGTTCTTGAGGTTGATTCTTGCACTTCTGGTTAAGTGGAAGATTACTGAAGGATACCTGTGTTTATTACAACTTGGGTCTTTTAGTTGTAATTGTGTCCATTTTTCTATCAGTTATGGTAACATTGGATTTGCCAAGTTAAGTGCTCAGATCAGAAAATACAGGGACGTTTCTTCAATGAAGTCTGGTGTGGCAAGAGAGAAGAGTCAGATGATTAGACAGATTATAAACGAGCTAACAATTTATCCAGATTATCAAAACCATTTCATTTTGTAAAACTGAAAGTGAGAGCACCTGACATGTTGCTAATAATCCCTCATTGTGCAGGACAACTGTGGGCCAGATTAAAAATGGCACAGGACATACTGTATGTCATATGTAACTCCACAGTATTCAACCAAAGTTCTCCACATGGGAAAGAAATACCGCTCATAAAATTATAATATTCCAATCAGAACCACTTCTATAACTGGGGGACATTATAACATATACTTGGTTTTTTTCTATGTTTTGTTTTTTAAGATTCTATTTTTAGTTGTAGACCTACACACAATTGCCAGCTAACTGAGAATAATGAAGTATAATAAGAGTCCTGCGATAAACACTTGATTCATGAAGGTTTTTCAGTTCTTGCTGAAACTGTTTTAGAGAGCTTTTGATTCAACTGTATGATCATTTTGGAACCTGCAGTTCATGGAGGTAACATGCTGTTGGAGTGCACTCACCTTTTGTCTGATGTCAATGAGATTTGAGTAGAGTAAAGGTAACGTTTGTTTTACCACCTCAACTGTCTTTGTGGCTCACGTAAGTTCCATTTGCACTAAATTACTCCACATAGGTCACCATCGAATTGCTAGACTGTAGTAAATATAGCAAAGTACATATCAAATGTTCCCAAATTGTTTGCACAATTCCTCCCTTTCAAATATGTATTTGCAATAAGAAGAAAATTTGTCAATAAACAACACACAAACTGAGTCCTGGTGCATCAACTGATAAATGCAGCACATGTTTGAAGCAGAATGCATCACATTTTGAATCCAAGCTGTAATACACCTACAGTTAAATATACTCCTAAATACAATTACTTAAAAAAATCTTCCCTTGTCTCTGTCCTTGCCTTTCTGCTTCCAGGATGATCCATTCAAAGTGAAGCCATCTATGTTCAACAGCCAACCTCAGGAGCTTCCCACTGACCCCTTCCACTCTGAAGACCCCTTCAAAACAGACCCATTCAAAGGTCATCACGCCCCACTGTTTATTTTTCAGTGCTCCTTTTTCTGTTTTTTCAGGATATTTATTCTTCTTTTAATTGAATCTCTTCTGTCATCTATTTATTCTGCTCTCCCTCTTCCTTTTCACACATATGCATCTCTTCTCTGCTCTGCTCCTCTCTTAGCTGAGTATGTGTTTACTGCTTTGTTTAACTTTAGTTTTCCCCTGTCTTTCTTCCATTCTTCCAGACAGCTGATACTGTTTTTAGGTTGAGTTGCTCTCTGACTGTCAACTATCTTCCTCCTATCTCCCTCTTTGTTTTCCACCCGTTCTTCAATCTCTGATGGATTCCTCTCCTGTAGGTGACCCATTCCAAAATGACCCTTTTGCAAAGCAGCCATCAGCATCCACAGGTATTTACTTGGGTATAAGAGCTCAGTTATTTTACTTTACGACCCAGGCACAACAGCATCTAAAATAGCAAAATTCAGAACAAAATCAATATTTCAGTTGAATTGTTGCTATCTGCCTATTCATACAGTGGGGCCAAAGTAAAGCAAGCAAGTTGATCTAGTATTGGGATTATATTATCACATATAAACAGAACAGTTACAGTGTTGACAGCTGGGCTTTTACTAGAGCTGTTATTACTGCTGTTACATTATTGTCTATGGATTTATACATAATGTACAGTACAGGCCAAAAGTTTGGACACACCTTCTCATTCAATGCGTTTTCTTAATTTTCATGACTATTTACATTGTAGATTCTCACTGAAGGCATCAAAACTATGAATGAACACATGTACTTAACAAAAAAAGGTGAAATAACTGAAAACATGTTTTATATTCTAGTTTCTTCAAAATAGCCACCCTTTGCTCTGATTACTGCTTTGCACACTCTTGGCATTCTCTCGATGAGCTTCAAGTGGTAGTCACCAGAAGTGGTTTTCCAATAGTCTTGAAGGAGTTCCCAGAGGTGTTTAGCACTTGTTGGCCCCTTTGCCTTCACTCTGCGGTCCAGCTCACCCCAACCATCTCACTCAATTACTGTGATTAACAGAGTAAAAGATGATCTGATTTCCAAAGGCTTCAAGTTAAAGATGACACATTTCTTTAATATTTTAAGTAAAATTACTTTTCTAATTCCATTTTTAATTTTTTTTCAATAAGATTCATCTTACTGAATAATAAGATTTTTGATGATGTTTAGGTTGGACTGTGATGGCCATGGCAAAACCTTCAGCATGCACCTCTAGAGGTAGTCCATTGTGATGTGTTTAGAATCATTATCCTGTTGTAGAAGTCATTCCTTTTTAGCTTCAGTTTTTTTTAGGGACTGTGTGATATTTGCTTCCAGAATCTACTGATTTTTAATTGAATTCATTCTTCCTCTACCAGTGAAATGTTCCCTGTGCCACTGGCTGCAAGACAAGTCCAAAGCATGATCAAGCCACCTCCATCCTTGTTCTTTCCATCAAAGTCAAAAACCTACCTTTGCTCATTGTGGCTAAATAGGGCATATTCTAATGTCATCGGTCCACGTGAATTGTTTCCAAAAAGCATCAGGCTTGTTTGGGTGTTACATTGAAAACTTCTAATGCTGAATTTTGTGGTCATGACAAAGGAAAGGTTTTCTTCTGATGACATGAAGGTCATATATGTGTAGGTGTGGCTACACAGCATAACCACTCCAGAGTCTGTTAGAACTTCCTGGAGGTCAAACTGCAGGTTTTGATTTTGCTTTCTTCTTACAGCTTCACCTGATTTGTAGGTGCTTGGCAGCTGCTTAGAGGAGAGCCCATGGTTGCTGATTGTTGGGACAAGTTTTGAGGAGTATTTATAAAACTTCCTGCCTTTCCCAACAATGATTATGAACAAGCCATAGATCTAACAAGCCAAGTTAGGTCTGATACTTCAGTAAACGTTATCTCAGAACTCAGGTCTTTTGGGCTACCCAAGCTTAGTCACTTAACTGTTCAGTGTAACTGAAATTTTGATCAGATGTATCCAAACTTTTGCATACCACTGTATACATATTTTTGTGCTCTTACATACAATATAACAAAGCGTGCAGCAGCAGCAAACCAGCTTTCTCCTTCAGTGAGTTGAATTAGTCTAAAACTTAAATGAACAGATTCAGTTTAAATAGTATGTTCAAAACAATTGGCAACCTTTGGGGCTATAAAAATTAAACCAATGCAGGAGTGCTAAAAACTGCAGTTACCCGAGTGGCCACATGAGGAAAGGGCAGTGTTGTTCTGATGTATGTTCTGGTGATTCTGGATGCAGCTTGTTGGCTGGAGTTACATTGTGTGTGTGTTGCTGCATTGACAGGTATCTCCTGGGGGAGACAGGGGAGGTTCATCTAATCTAATGATGCTAATGAGAGTATATGTTAGCCAAAGTAATCAAACTGGTGTACACCAAAGTCAAAAAGTAATAAAGAGGATTTAGGGCAATAATAGTATAGGATGGAAAGATAGGTGTCTGTGAAACTGGATATTAAAGGTCCACCATGTTAGTTAGCTAACATTATGCAATCATAAGGTCAAACTTTGTCATTTTTATTAATATCATGACTAAAACAGCATTTTATTTATTAAGTCCCTGAAACCAATTGATTGTGATCGACTGTAGGATAAAATGTTAACACATAACCTTACACCTGCATTTAAGAAGGCTAGTTTTGAGCTAAGTGGGCATGTTGCTTCATTCAGTTCACCTCAGCTCCACCCATGCTCTGCCTTTTTTCCCATTTTTTTGATTAGCTTCGAGTTAGGCAGTGACAGGCAGTGCCAAGATGGTAATGACCAAGCCACACACACTGAGCTTCACAATGGCTCTTCATAATCTTCTGAGTGACATCACGGAGACTATGTCCATGTTTTATACAGTGTGTGGTTCAAAATCATCTAATTTTTGGATCACCTATGCACTACCCATACCCAGCACTACTGCTCAAAAAACTTCTTCAACAGAGCATCTTGAAATGTTCAAATTAATCAATGACCAAATAAACAAATCACAAACCATAAACACCTCTCAAATTGCTTGTGCAGCATAATTCAAATATCAGTATTTTAGCTAACTATGACTAAATATTGGCAATATTCTCCCCTGCACTTTGATTATATTCATTAAAAATTCTCAGTGATAGCTCAAGTTTGGGATTGCGAAAGGAATGGGATCTGTTCATACAGATAATTCAATGTGTTTTAGTTTTTTTATGGGTTATCATATGATCATGCTGCTAATGCTTAAGGTAAATCACTTCTTTAATTTAGTAAAACTGAAAACACTCAAAACACAGTTCAATTCCCTCATAAGTGGCGTCTTAACTCTCAAGTAACGGTCATGCATACATCAGATGAGTGCCTTATACATGTGGTGGCAGCCTTGTCTTTTGTTGACCTGATCTGTGAGGCAGCAGTGTGTGCAGCTGTGACTTCTGTCACACTTCCTGTTTCAGTGATATTGTGCAGTTTCACTTCTCTGGTTAGTAGATGAAGATCAGTGATCAGACTGAAGCACCGACTGATATTTGTAATTCTTGCCTGGGTTTTTAGGAAAGTACACCCTGTTCATTAACTGCATTGAAAATATCATGATTTGCTGATGTTTTACACAAAATATAGTATTACTGATATGTGGTCAAAATACTGATGTATCTTTTTTAACTTGTTTCAGGCAAGACATTTTTTCCTAAATGTTTTACTCTGGCACAGTGAAAAATGAGCAATTTTACTGTCAAAACAATTGCGTTCCCAAACGGACCCATGTCGTCTCCCTAGTAATAGTAATTGTTTAATTCAGCAGTGAAACAAATTTTAGTGTATACAAAATTTCCATTTTAGGTTATATCTAGTGATGGGTACCTTTCACATTTGAACCGATATGGTAGAGATGCGCGGTACCTGGGAATCAATAAAAATCAATAAAATAATTAAATCTCAAAATTTTTCTATTTAACATATTTATTTCTCAATATATAAACTTATATATATAATATATATAGAAACAAATATATCAAAACAACATCCAACTGTTTGTATTGTAACATCACAGCTGTTTCACAATTTTTTTCAACATGAGAACCCTTAACTTCAACTAATAATGGACAAATTAAAACCCAGCTCCACGTACTCCTATTCCTTTCCTTTCCCCTCTGGAAAAATTGTGTGATGGGGGTTAATGGAGGGCTAATACGTTAAAAACAAATGAGCAAAAGAGGATGGAGTACTAAGGTATAGTATAGTCGCAAATGGATGCAGGCGTGCTAATGGTGCTGAATGCAGCCATAGATCTGAGGCTGTTGAAAATTGTGCACTCTTCAGCCTTGAGAAAAATCTTGTGCTTAACGAGGTGCTTCCTCAGATTAGAAGTATTCCCACCACTGGCCTTGCACTTCGCGTCACAAATACTGCAGCGAGTGTAATCTGCATCGCATTTTGAAAAATGGAGCCATACTTTCGGGCGCTTTCTATCTGCCATGCTTGCTTTGTTGACTGAACCTGCGGCTGCTGACGTCATTACGCTCTTGTGCGTCCAATGCAGTGTTCGTCTGGCATGGAAAATCGCCTACTCTTCCACTCCCTCTCCGTCACAAGGATGCGTTTAGGTACCGAAACATGGTACTGTTTGATTTTACGTGAATCAATATTCAGTAGTACCAATGGAATCGGTCAGTACCTATAAAAGTACCGAATTCGGTAGCCATCCCCAGTTATATCAGAAGCACATGTCATCTCATTGGTTGCACATTGAAATGTCAGACAAACAAAGTTCCAGTTGAGGCATAATATCCAAGTGGGTTTCAACTGAACTCTCTCCCTAGGAAAACAATAGTTCACACCCTCACAAAGCAATACTGCTGCTGATTAGGTTATTAGTATAGACTATTGGAACTCATTTTTGGAAAACTGGAATCTGTCATTTGAAATTACTGAGCTTTTTGTTGCCTAGTTAATAAAGACACTACCTTGAAAAATAGCTGAAGTTGTCTTTTGTTCCTGCTGCAGATCCTTTTGGAGGAGACCCATTCAAAGAGACAGATCCATTTAAGGCTTCCTCAGAAGATTTCTTCAAGAAGACCACAAAGGTGGATCCCTTCTCCACACCAGACCCTTTTAGTAAAAGTGCCACATTACCCTCCAAGGTACTTGTTGAAGATTAAAGGTAGAACATGAAATTCTAATTTATATAATTATTTAAAATCCAAAGAGTGGCACAGACTTTAAAATACCTCTTTATTTTTGGATAAAACAGTGTACTGCATATAATGTGTACAAGTGGGCCTACTGGAGTGTTGTGTTTTCCAAAGGTCCATTTACAGTATGCTGTATAGTCTTAATTCTCAGCTCTTGAGACTTGAAGTAGCACCTATTCTGTAGCAGGGACAACAGGAAAATGTGGGTAAACATGGTATTTTATAAAGATGATGGGATTCAAGACATAACAGTCAAAACGTAATGTATGACTTTGGCTGTGACTTAAATGAATATAATATTAACATTATATTTCTTCTCATGCCTCTTGCAGCAAACCAGTCATTTCACAAGCAATGACCCATTCTCTTCAAGCAATTCAAAACCCAAAGGACCAGGTATGTTTTAATTAGTGGTTTCCCTACCCCTACAGTGTCTGTGAATTTCTTGTTCTTTTAAATTAAGAAATGACAGGAATCCGGGAACCTTTGTGTTCTCCAATATTCATTAGTGCCATGAAACACTCTTGCTCTTTAGTGTATAACATTGCCTACAACAGCCTAAAACAGCCACAGATGTTAAAAGGACAGTGACCTTGGTATACCATGGTACAACAGTTAAGTAAAACAAAGATTTCCCAACCCTATTTTGAAAGCTAATTTTGAGTCAGTTTTACAATGTCTTTGGATTTGTCTCTGGCAGTGATAGTTAAGTTGTTTTTGTGGTAGCATAACTCTTCATGGAATTCATGTCTGCTGTCACTCACTGCACTGGACCTCTTTCAATCAGCTGTTTGTTCTCTACCACACAAGCAAAGGTTGCAGGTTTACTTTACAGCTTAGATTTTGTCAATACCACTTCAAATACAGCTTCATAACATTCACACTGGCTTTGGTTAGGCCTTTGTATCACATTTGTGAGTGAGACTTGACTGGGCTGTTTTATTGTAATTAAAATTGTACATTATATTGTACATTCTGTCAGTAGGCCTGTTGCAGTTTAGACAGACCATCATAATAATTGGATGCATTTTCAATTCTTTGTATTGTCATAGCCATATGTAGCATTTTTATGCAGCTGATACTTAGAATTATTTTTATATGCTAAATGTAGGGAAAATTAGCTCAGTTTTTGGGAAATATAGCATAACACAAAATAATTATAACAAAATAAATAACAAAACAATTCAACCAGTGCATAAATTTATAGTCAGCACAATAAAACCTTGATAATTTGGCAGGAATGTCTAACGCACAAATTAACTTTGGGAAAGAATTAACTGGAACCCAGGTAGAAAGAAGAAAAAGGAATCGGTATATGTAAAGTGACTGAAAATAAGCTAGAGAAAACAAGACTTTATATGAAACATTTATTCCCATCACGACTACAGAAAACTTCACGGACAAGTTAGTTAGCAGAAAAGAAAGGTACAAGGCTACTTTCATGTTCGTGAACTGGTAGCTGAGTGGTAGCTTCAGAAGCAGGGGAGACAGGCGTTGCGGCTGCAGAGGTGAAGATCTGGCTGTTGAAGTTGATTGTGTTGATCGACTGAATGGGACCTTCGTATCCGAAACAAAGGGAATCCGAAGCTGCTTGTTGTAATGGGCTTTTATTTGGACAGTTTTGGCAATTGAATTCAAAGCAGTATCTACGAGCAGTTTCTTAGAGTTTAGAGGATAATGACCAGGTCCAGCAGCTATGCAATTCTTAATGTTAGAGGGCAGATGTTTAGACTCAAACATTGTACCCCAGGAACATTGACAGTCAGTTGCTAATCTGCCCTGTCTTCTGTCTTCTTCAGAAGAGTTTTGATCTTCTTAAATGTAGATACTAGTTTTTATTTTGACACGTGGCCCAAATGGTCTCACATTAATTTATAGCAGGAAAAGGAACAGAGTCCCTGACTTGTAGCTGGATTTAACCTCTTTGGGGGGGTCGTCTGGAAAGCATCACACCTTGAACTGTCTCAAAGTTTCTGCATTACGAAGATCCTACATAAAGCAAGAGCTGAATGCTAGCATGCTCACAATGATAATGATAGCATGCTGAAGTGTAGCAGGTCAAAGGTTTACTATGCTCACCATTTGAGTTTATTGCATTACCTAAGGTGTAGGTTTGATTTTCACATTGGTGGGTACATAAAAGGGGCCTTCAGGAACCCCCCACAAGGGTATCTCCTGAAAGCTTACTTCATTACTTTTTCTCTGTAGAGTGGATCTGATGCACTGTATTGCACTTCTCATTCTTACAGTTCTTCCAGTCCGTTCTTGAAGGGACTTAATTACTTCTAATGCTGAAAGAAGTCCAAGCAAACTTTTAACTTTGTCAAACCTCTTGTAGTCTATTCTCCTACACACCTGTGCTAGATCCATTTGATGCCATCTCCTCCCAGCTGAACAGAACACCTTCATCCTGAGAAAGCACTGCTCTGATACCTTTTTCTTGCACTGTCCACCTAGTTGGGCACACTGGTCTGACTGATGCTTTTTGAAATATATTTGTGGTAAAGCTGTTTTAGCTTGACTTTAATGTCCAGAATATCTCCAGTTCCAAACTGGTCTTCATTGCTGTCACTCTCACTTCTACTCTCACTGTTGCTGTGTACAGCTGGATCAGTTTCCTTTGAAATACACCACAGTACATAATTAGTCACTTTGTGTCACCTACTGCATCTGAAATACATCTACACATTGATGATGCTAGTTACCACTTAATTATATATATTATATACTGTACGTAGTATAGTCTCACAATTTACCTATCACCAAGTCATTATTTGATCTCTGTCTCTCTGGTTGGGTTGCTTCTGTCATCTAAAAAAATAGCACATCGATACATACCATATGAACAGTAGCATTTTTGGCTTAGCTGAGTTGAAGATATTTGCGTACTTGAACTTCTTGTAAAGTAGCTAGTACTACTACCCAGCTTTCTTTCTTTTTTTCGCTGGATATTGGTAGGGACTTTTTCCTGCCGTCCCTACTAAATTCTACCTTGTAGCACATTCCATGCAAACATTTGCTAAATAGCACAAAACAGAGTTTTGTGAGAGAGTGGCCAAATAAACTTGGATTAAGCAACTCAACTAAGGTGCTGTGTTTAAATGAGCACTGAGTCATTTTTAACCCATGAGATTTTTGATACAACAGAAAGAATTGACAGAAGATTGTAATTTGCCACTCTGCTTAAAGGTACTACAAAGAGTAACCTGGCGAAACTTAAAAAAATATATATGAAAAGATAAGATGCTGGTACAGTGTCAGACAGGAGTTAGTTCCACTCTACGCTCGTCTTTGCGGTACTTTGTTGTGCTGTTGCACTAGATTCCATTTTATTGTATTGCTGCTCCTTGTACATTGGCAGAAATACATGTTCAACATGTCAGCGTTTTTTTCATTGAACATTTCCAAAGCAACTATTCACATGAAATTTAGATAAATATTGATAAAGAAATCTTAACATTCCTATCTATAAAAAAGTTAGAATAAATAAAGTGGAATGACACAGGGAAAAAGTGACAGTGAGAAAAAGCATTAAACCAACTGATTCAACTAATTTGTTCTCCTATCTGTGCTGACACCAAATGTCAGGAACAATCCATGCTATCCACACATGCAAAGAAATCAAACCATAGATGTACATAAATTATTCAAAAGGCATGGAAAGCTTCGACACCAGCTCTCCCTCCTTTCGCCACTCTGTAAGGGCAGTCTGTGTAGAAGAATGGACCAAAATCCCATCTGATCACCGTGAGAGATTAATTTGTTTGTAAAGGAAGCGTCTTGAAACTGTTGCTGCAAACAAAAGCTCCTCAACCAAGTAATAAATTAACTTTAACTAGTGTGTTCAGTACTTCTGTTTCATTCCAGCTTGTAGCATAAAACTGTTTTTTTATCTACTGAAATTATTTCTTTACTGTGTAATTTTATTGAGTTGATACCAGTATCTTATCTAATTTCATGTCAGTTGCTGGTTTGTCTAATGAAAAATATGATGACGTATTGAATATTTATTTCCTTAACTGTATGTTAGTGTAACGTAATGCATGGCCTCCAAGTGTATCATAGATCTAAGTCAATACACAAACAAAAATGATTTAAATGTTGTGATTTTTTTCCCCCCCTTTTTTCCCAGATCTTTTTGGCACGTTAGACCCGTTTGGCAGCAGTTCGTTCAGCAGTGGCAGTAACAGCTCTGCTGGATTTGCAGACTTCAGCCACATGTCGAAGCCCAGAGACCCATTTGAAGGCAGGGCCAGCTGGCTGCCAGACTACCAGAAGGTACTCGCCCTAAAACGTTTTTTTTAGCAGATACATGCATTACACAGAAGTCTCTTATTGTCGACATGAGGTCTTAAAAAAGTCATGAAATGTACACTGTAATTAGCCATTTGGCTATGGCACAAGTATTAAACGAGAGATGTCTCATATTTTGTCCTACATAGTACAATTCTTAAAGTATTACTTTCTTACAATAGAGAGGATTAATAGTACTGTACATAATATATCATTATTGCAGGGGCGAGCGGTCATAATAAGCTATAAATGCAGTGCATGCCCAAGCCCTTCAATAAAATAATTGAAAATATTCATCTGTCAGTGTGTTCTATAATGCAATACCTTAGTTCTACTGTTTTGGTCGGAAATTCCTGCCTTATCTATCCTGTTTTGTTTGCGAAAAGCTGGAAAGCTGACAGCTTGTTTCGCGCATGCGCACTGCGATATTGAGTAGTACGAGGCTGTGTTTGCTGTACATGAGCATTTTGAATGGCAAAAAAGCTGTCGTAGTAGCTTATCTGCCAACGCGCATGCTCATAACTGGATTCACTTCAAAACTCATAACTTCACTAGCCGAGTCAAAATGAGTGAAATAAGTTGGTAACATGGGGCAAGTGTGAGTGTGAGAGTGTTTATTAAAATCGCATTGATGTACTAGTTAGAAAACGGAGCCCCGGAGGTATACAGAGGCCCCGAGGCATCTCACTATGATATAGCGAGGGAACGCTTTATTTATCCCGGTCCCTCACTATAACATAGCGTGGAGGGAACGCTTTATTTATCCCGGTCCCTCACTATAACATAGCGTGGAGGGAGCGCTTTATTAACGCGCACCCACACTATAGAAGGCTTAATAAAATATTCTGCAACCTGACACCTCCGGGGCCCCGTAAAAAACATATGACGTGTTTTAATTAATACATAAATAGCCAATAATTGGGCGCTGGCTGTAGTTCACACCTCAGCATGACCACTGTAACAGGTCAGCGCTCGCCACTGCATTATTGTTTTTCTTCATACGTTTTTTTTATTTTAACAAAACTGTTAAATTGAACTGTTTCCTGTTACAATCCTTACTTTTTCACATTTAAAATTTAAAGTTTCAGAACTCTTTTAACAAATACATTTTCATTGTTTGATATATTGAAGTTACATATTTACTGGTTAGTCATCACTTTCTTTCCAGTCGGTGTTTGTGGACGACCCATTCAGCAGGAAGAATGACACGCCAGCACTGCCACCGAAAAAAAGTGTACCCCCGAGACCCAAACCACCCAGTGGTAAGTGTCACACAATAATAAGGCTTGGGGTTGAGAGGAGAATTAAAGGAAGGGAAAGCAACACTGTGTAACAGCTTTTATTATGTACCATGTAGCTTATGGCGGGTCAAATTGTCCTATGTGGGGGAGGGATACAGCTTTGTAGGCCTGTTCTTGCAGGTTTTTGTCTCCTCTTGTGGGGCAGGAGACATGTTGATGAAATTTGGGGAGTACAGTCTTTTGGTCGGAGAGGTTGAAGTCATCTCCAACAATAATGGCTCCCTTCAGGTGTGTTGTTATTTGTTTGCTAATGGCAGCATGCAATTCTTTCAAAGCAAGTTTAGCATTAGCATCTTGGGAGAATTTATGTAGCCACAACAGTCGACGTAAACTCTGGGGAGATAGAAGGTCTACACTTAACCATGAGCTACTTTATGTTAGCAAAGCAGCGATTCTTGGTTGCAGCAGTAGCAAAATATACCATTATGTTAATGCACAAACCCCCACCTCTGGTCTTACTGGAGTCATCAGCTGTTTTGTCCGAAGAACCTCCTTAGTTTGATTGCACTATTGGAAATGCAGTGTCGATATCATGTTGAGCCATGTTTCAGTGAAAATCGTGATGTTGCAGTCCATAATCCATTTGCGAGAGCTGATCCACAGTCGCAGCTCACCTGTTTTGTTTGCCAGAGACTGACAATGTACCAGAGAAATGCTGCATAGAGACAACTGATGAGGAGTTAGCTTTAGATCAGGAGTTCAGATTGTGAGATCTGATGTCCAAAAGTTCCTATCAGCTGGAGGAAACACAGAATCTGGATGAATGCTGAGCCTCATGTTGTGTGCATGCAGTCATCATGTTCTATTGTATACAAGCTTTTATATGCTGTCATATTTTGTCAGTTGTTTGGATGTTTGTATTTCTCATTGCTCTAGTGGTGTTTTGATACAGGATATCATTACTTTAATAATTTTCTGAACAAGTTATCTTACCAAGAGATATCGGTCTTACCTATTTGACCTATTAATTAATTTAGTTTAAATTTTCAATTCAGTTTTTTTTTACATAGCACCAGATCAAAACAAAAGTTATCTTAAGTCACTTTACATACAGAGCAGGTATTGGTATTACATATAGTGACCCAACAGTTCCCATCATGAGCAGCACTTGGCAACAGTGGTGAAGAAAAACTTCTTTAACAGGCAGAAACCTTGGACAGAACCAGGCTCAGTGATGGACAGCCATCTGTTGCGACTGGTTGGGTTGAGAGACAGACAAAGAGACAGTGTTGTGTGTATGTATAAATGATTTTGTTTGTTTGTAAGCTAACATCTTCATGGAGCTGTTTAACTACCATTTCCAATGTATATGAAGCTGTGAGCACCTCCATTTCTTTAGTACATTGCATTGTGGGACAGTAGTCTACATTAACACTATACTCAAAAATCAAGTGTGAAGACACTAAAATCTGACCTGAAATTAGATTAGTATTAGTATAGAATTTGGACACACCTCAAGAAACATTCTCTTACTTCCCACTTCAGTGCCCATTCACATGAGCTGTAGTGTCTTCCTTTGGCTAATCCACATCAGTGATAGAAATGATAACTAGATAAGATGTGTGACAATTTTAATGTTTCAAATTGGGTTCATTCCAATAAATCTTTGTGAATGTCATGTTGTGGATGTCATGATCAGAAAAGATTTGTTTGACAGTACAGTGTGAATGCAAACAACGCTCACAATGTGAATCACAGTGACCTTGAATCCCCTTTTTTGTGTTTCGGCCTAAGCAGATGTCATTCAGGCTTATCTCTGTCATTCACTCTGCAAAAATTCACATTAATGCTCTTAATATTTTTGTGTAGATTTGATTTGATTATTCACAAACTGCTGCTCTGTTGTCTGTGGGTGTGTAGGCACATGTGAAGGTGATGTTGTAAGAGCAATGATATGTGGTTTGCTTGGCCTGTTGTTTGCAGACACACCCTGACTTGCTTCCTCTCTCTACCCTTTGTGTTTGTGTGTGTGTGTGTGTGTGTTTTCACATTAGGGTGAATGGTTCAGAGAAGTTAGACTGCAGGCAGTTTGTAGTGGCAATGTAACCAATGTAACAATATTGTCTTTCTGTTCATATATTAGATTTAGAGTCTTATTGTTTTCTCTCACTCTTCTTGACAGGCACACACAAACATGCATGCAAGCATGCTCTGTCACTCATCATCATGCTCTGTCTCTCATCATCATCCAAGATGATGAGACAAAGGGCCAGGGGCCAGGCTGAATGGGGCCAGGCTGCAGTGACAGTGCTACAAATAAACTAGCAGAATTGAGGGCACTCTGCTGTAGCTGTTTCTGTTTTCAGCAAATGAAATACTGCATGTACAATTCTGTGGTAGACATTAAACTTAGATGCCATTAATGCAGTGGATCATTTTAAAAACAGGGTGGGGTCGTGTTTGTGGTTTCTCAAGTGTGAATTTGTGTGTGTGTGTGTGTGTGCGCAGTTTACTGAAAGAGGAAAAAACTGAGTGCCACGCAGGCAGTTTTGCACGATGTCGAGTGTGAAATGAACTGCTCACCCCGATCAGCGGAGTTATCTGGGTAATAGGAATAAATGCGCATGTGTATGTTGTATGACCATGGTTTGACTGGTCCTGTGGTTTAACACCTACACAAGCAACTTGATATACTCTGTACGTTCCCACGATCCTCTGCCAGGCCCAGCAACAACTCCCTGATAATCTGTTTTGTAATATTTTTGCATATTTATACATCCACTTGGTTCTACAGTAGTCACTGAGTCTGATAAACAGGGTTTTTTTTTATAAGGATCAAATTTATGTACATTTTCAGGAAAGCACTATACAGTAGCAGTTTGTCTATTCCATCATGTCTGTAAGTCTTCAGTCATACTGATGGAATTCAAGGCCTCTGTCTGATCTTAAAATGTGACAAAAAAAAAAGGGTTGAGATTATTTGTCACGTATACCGATCCCAATCTCAAGAAAAGTTCGACTTAAAATTGCTTTTTTATATTTAACATATTTTTCACTCATGACACAGAAAAGAATAGATTCAAAAATGTTTTATATACAGTGGAAACATTTAGTCAATTGTCAGGAAATTAACTATTTCACTCATTGTTTAAGTCAAATAATTTTTTGAGCTTTTCTCTTTTGTATCACCTTGTAAGCCTAATGTCTTTGCTCAGACAAAAACAATTTATATAATTTTGGGACATTTATCACATTTTTTAATATTTTGGAGATTAACCCTGGATCAACCATTATCAACAGATAATGAAATTAATCATTAATTGCAGCCCCTGTTTTATATGCACAAGTCTTGACATTACCAACTTTACGTGAGAGTTAAACAGGCAGATTTTATTTTTTTTTAACAATGAAAAGACAACCCAAAATGTTAAATTTGAATCTACTTAGACTTGGAGATGAACTGATTGTCACCTTGAGTTGTGAAACCACTACTGTGAAGGTCAAGAATGAACTTTATCACTCAAGCTTTTTCTCTAGTTTTCCGATATTTATTACAAGTCTCTTTGATGCTGTTGTTTCCTATAAAATGCAGCATGTGAATGTGTATACTCTGAATTTAAACATCAGTTTAAATATCTAGCTGGTAAACTGGTGAACTAACAGTTTGTAATGTGGGCAGAAACCCTACCAAGTGACTTACCAGGAAACCGTTGAGATTGGTTTCGTCGGTTATGGGGTATCACTTTTGGTTTTGGTCCTTGGGCTGTTGTGTTTTGCTTTGTTTTTTTCCTATACCAGCAGTTTTTGTATATTTCCTTTCTCAGGAGGATGTTGCACTGTGTGTGATAACTTAGAGAAAGGTTTGTGTTGGGACTCAATATGAATTGTTTTGGTGTGCCGCATGTGAAGGTGAAACTGTTGCGGCTTTCAAAAACTGGTAGCTAGGTATCTTTGATGTGACACCCGAGGTGAAGCAGGGTGTGGGCAGAACGATGAGAACCAGAAAATGTAGTGTTTGTGTGCTTTAATGCAGAGTGGATCAAATCAGATCCCATGTTATAAACGTATCTCACTAAGATGAGAATTACTCAATGCAAACTGCAGTTATCACTCATGGTATCGCTCAGCTACTAGTGAACACATGTACATTTTACTTTTACTCATTTCTGTTTACATTCTCCTCTGGAGATTCGTGAGACCTGAAGCCTGTGCATGCTTGTATTTTTTTCTGTGGTTCTCCCAGTGTGTTTTCACAAAGTGGCAAACCAATTATCCCATCCTTGTCTGTGAGCCTTTTGAGGATTCCCCTTTCACAACCAGTCATAGTATCACCTGTTATCAGTGAAGCTGTTTACCTGTGGAATGTTGAAAAACAGGTGTTGGTTGATGAGGTAAAAAAAGGATTTATACTGTTTTTAATTGATTATGCGTTAATGTCAATTTCCCTGAGGGAACCTCCCAAAGGGATTAATAAAGTACTCTGTCTTAAAAAGGATTAGCAAATTAGCATATATTGTTTTATTTAGGTTTTATGCACTGGCCCAAGTTTTTGGTATTATGGTTTTATTTCTGTGCCGTCCAAGATGAACCTTATTTCCTTTACTGATCTGCTTAAAAATGCCTTATCATTTCAGACTTCTTCTTACTTTCCAGTCACTTGTTAAATCTTTGCTGGCTGACAAGGTCACAACAGTGCTGTAAAGATTGCTTATGCCTGTTTTCAGTCTGCAAGCATTTACTGGGATGGGGAAAAAATATTGAATCCTGCCAATGACATGGAAGGTGTCTAGTAAAGAAAACCCTGTGGTAAGGTTTACCTCTGTTTCTCATTTTTCAGGTAAGAGTACACCAGTGAGCATGTCTGGCACAGCTGAGCCTACCAAACCATGTGATCCCTTCCAGCCATTTGGCAGTGACACCACCGATCCATTTCAGAGTAAAAAGGGCCCGGGAGACCCGTTCAGTGGCAAAGACCCTTTTGCCCCATCCTCAGCAAGTAAAACCCCTAAAGACTCTACTTTGGATTTTCCAGACTTCAGCTCTGTAAGTTGGGATGGGTGATACTGTTTAACTGTCAGTGTCTAGACCGGGCTGCACAGCTCTGCACAGACACCAGCAGCCACTCAATTTAAGTTATAGTGAATTTCGAATCCGGTAAGCTGACTCCTAAAAACCCTGCTTAAAGTGCTGTTGAGGCAAAGAATGTGGCAGAGCTCTATCAGGGTTATAGAAGTACATTATACTAAAGTGAATGCATCTCAGTCGTATGTCTAAAAAGAAGGTATGGCCCCAATGAGTTTTGGGGCTTGAACCTCATTAGTGATTTTACAACACTGTACTAATTTCCACCTGATTACTTGTTAATACTAGGTGAAAATATGGTCATTGTGATTAAGTGTTGATTATAGTGGCGCTTTTACAGCAGCACATGATGTAAAAGCTGATACCTTTTGCTTGATCTTATTTCTTAATATTTACACTAAGGCAAAGGTAACACCCTTTGTCTAATTAGGGCTGGGTAATAATTTGATATTACTGAATATTTATTATATAACTGATATTGTTATATCATGTCATCATTTTACAATTATCTGTCGTCTGAGTTAATGATTACCAGAAAATTGTGATTGGAAACTAGTGCAAGGTTTTGTTTTGTTTTTGCTCTACATAGATGAAGTGTTTTGTAAAACATAATAGTGGAACACATTCATTTGACTGAATTTAAAATATTACCATACCTATAAATATCTGAAAAATATTATTTTAATATTTTAATACATATATATTGTATTGTATATTCTTGGTTCCAGCCATATCATCCACGCCTATGTTCAGTGAAGTAAGCTTTGTCTAATTCCATATTCATAACACCAAAAATTAATGTCACCTGTCACTGTAAATTTGAAACTAGTATAATGTTATACAGTGAGCTACAAAACAGAGTGCACTGATCAACAGTATGTGCATAATGATTAGGCAGTTAACAAGGCAGGACAACATTCTGCTGTTTCACATCCTAAAATACACATCACATCACAGCTCTGACACAGGAAATTCTCGTAACAACTGGACATACACATGACAGAATCATGTAGTATAGTCATATTTTAAGGAAAAGGTCAACAATTTTGGAAATACACTAGATCACTTTCTTTGCAAGTGTGAGATGTTCAGACTGATATCATTCTTATGCCTGTGTGTTAAGTAAAGAGATGGAGTCAGGACATAGCCTAGCTGAGCATAAAGACTACTGACACCTCTGATGCTTGCTAGTTAACATGTTGTTCCTCCTTGTTTAATTCATATGTAAATTGGTAGTTTCAGGGCGAGTTACTGGTGGAACTATTTCATGACAAACAACAACCAGGTTGAGTGACTGTACATTTTTTTTCTGATGTCTTGGTCTCTCAGTGAGCTTGAGACCTGTGCTTAAGAACCAAACCTGGTGGCCTCCTTTATAGTCACAGATATTACACAACAGTAATGGGTGAATACCCACGCTCATTAAGAATTAGAAGAAATAGTTTCACCTTGTAAAACTAAAAATAGTTACCTTTACATTGGTGTTTATGTACGAATTAAACAAGCATTACATAAGTGTTATCAGTGACTGACGTTTGACAGTCAGACTACAAATCCCCGCCTCCTTCAAGTTTTTATGCAAAGCTAGGCTAACTGTCCTGACTCCAGCTATGTCCAAGCACAGGCATGGAATTGATAAATAACTTTCTCATCTCATTCTAAGAAAGAAAACAGATAAGCATATTTTTCCAAATGCTGTACTACTCATTTAAACATGTATTCAGCATTGGAGCCTTTCAGCAGAAAACTTCCCCATTGTAGTGAGAATAATGACATGTCATATCTTTAGATCAGCCAAAGGAAGTTCAGGGTAATTACAGTACATACATACTTTTTATCTGGTTTATTAGAAAAAGGCATCAAGAGGGCTGATTTTAACTGCTACAGGCAATCAAAGTAATACTATGATTGGTAATGAGAAACTAGACTTAAAATTACCCCCATTCACCACAATGACACATTTGAACCCACTTTAAAAATTTCACTTTGGTAATAAAGCTTTGTAGGGTGCAGAGCAGAGCGTTGTTACTTACAGTACAGGAAATGGTCCCAGCCCTTTACTGTTCGTGGTTTGTTTGATTTGGCAGGAAGAATATCATAAGTTTGACTTTTAGACTTTGACAGAGACTGAGGGCTAATTATCAGCACTGTGTCAGCGTGATGTTCACAGTCTAGACTAATAGAGCTCTAAGAGTCCACAAATACAAAAAAAAACCCCATAGGCAAATTACTTCACAAACTCACACCAGTCGCTCAGATAAAGACCAAATGCAGCTCATTTTGAATTTCAATCTGACAGATAATCACTTTGGGAATAAGGGAATAATGCTTCTCTCTGATTGGTTGACTTGTGCTCCTCAACGACTAGTCAGATTTATCCATCTAACATGAGACACAGCAGTATCACTACTCAACTCTCAGCTCTGGAGTCTGTCTGCCCCGCATGACCTTGTTGTGTGTATGAGCTACTATGTTCGCCATCTGCCTGGTTGTTTGTAGTTGATCAGCGCTTTATATCTGCTTCAGTTTTGCTTTTTTTCCACCACTCTCCAGCATCGTTTCGCATGTCTTTATTCTGCAACCTGCATAGCAAAGAACCCCTATATATTATATATATTATATATAGAATATATATATATAGAGAGAGATATTATATAGAATTCAATGCTAGCACTACTTAATAGTCAAACAACAATCCCACTTCAATAATATTATCTTTAAATAACTAATGATGCAGTAAGAGAGACCTATCCTGGAATGAGCAGATTTCCTTGGATTTCTTATTTGTGCATAAACAAATAGTACCACAGTTTTATCACTCGGACACAATGGAATTGCATGTCTTTTTTTTCTCTCACTCTCTGCATGTCACATCTCCTGTTGTTAAAGTCGTGTTTAGCTGCTCTTTCCTATTAGTTCTCAGTGTTGTTTGTTTCTACAACCCCAATTCCCAAAAAATGGGACTGTGTCAAATGTTTATAAAAACAGATTCTGATGGTTTTCAAATCATTTATACACTGGATTTATTTGAAAATAGTGCGAAGACAACATATCAAAAGTCAAATCAATACATTTTAATGAAAAATATATGCTCATTTCAAATTTGATGCCAGCAACGTGTTTCAAGAAAGGTTTACCAATGTGTTGCATTGCCTTATCTTTTAACAGCATTCAGAAATGTTTAGGAACCGAGGAGACCAGTTTCTGGATTTTTGAAAGTGAAAGGTCCCTTTGTTGTCTGATATAGGATTTCAGCTGCTCAACAGCCTCCGTAGTCATATTTTTCGTTTCATGATGTGCCAAATGTTTTCAATGGACGACAAGTTGGAACTGCAGGCAGGCTAGTTTAGCACCCTGACACTTCTACTACGGAGCCATGCTGTGTAGAATGTAGTGTGGCATTGTCTTGCTGAACTAGGCAAAGTCTTGCCTGAAAAAGATGACCTCTACTTGGGGGCATATGTTGATCTATTGCTCTACATTAATGCTGCCTTCCCAGATGTGTAAGCTGCCCATGCCATGGAGACTTATGTATTCCCATACCATCACAGATGCTGGCTTTTGAACTGTGTACTGATAACAAGCCTGGTGGTCCCTCTCCTCTTTAGAGCGGAGGACATGGCATCCATGATTTCCAAAACTTTTTATTTGTAAGGCCACAGGAAAGTTTTCCACTTTGCCTCAGTCCATCTTAAATGGCCCATATATGTCGCTGGTGTAGTTGGGGAGACGTTCATCCAGGTGTTTGGTTTTTTTTTTTAGCATTACACACCTTTTCCAGTGTTCTGTTGTCCCCATCCCACCTTTTATGAAATGTGTTGCTGCTATCAAATTTAAAATTTTTCATTTCATTTCAGATTTTTCATAAAATAATACATTTTTCAGTTTCAATGTTTGATATATTTCAATTAAATATAGGGTTTAAGTGATTTGCGAACCATCAAAATCTGTTTTTATTAACATTTTATTCAACATCCCAACTTTTTTGGAATTTGGGTTGCACTTGAAGGGATTCACTGACAGTTCTGTTTCACCACAGTCCATTTGTCCCACCTGTGCCACTTATTGGCAACAAGTGTCTATTTCAACCTCATTACCCTCTTAGCATTGGAAGAATTCTTTATTTATTTCAACACTAGCCTGTAGTTCAAAACTAGTTGAACCAGTTGGTCTCAGTAAAAATAATATCAAGTTGCTGAAGACACATTGCAATGACAGTGTTTCAAAGAGGACTGAAAAGAAACTTTACAAGTATCCCTTTTCAGTGTCTGTGTGCTCCTGTAAACTAGCCTAGATCCACTGAGTTCAGGGATTTCTGGTTTATAACATCTCTGTTCTGTAATCCACCTCTCTGACAGGACCTGACAAAGTCAAGGTAAGAGATTGAACACACAATTTGGTAATATTATCAAAATGATGTTTGTTATTGACCATAATGGCAGTGCATCTCACATGTATGCTGAATCACTTGCTTTGATATATCTTATATCATGTGTTGCTGAAAATGACTGTGCAGATTATAAAAATGTCATACTTTCTAAGGATTATCAGTTACTTTAAGTAAAAAGCTCAGTTTCTAACATGAATGAATGCACACACGTCTCATTTGTATCACAGGATTATTTCTCACTTCCATATACTTCTCGGTGAAATGTCCAGTGACAGGTATTGGTTTTTACCAATACTTCTATTTGAGCAGACCATAAGATCTTTTAAATGACACTTTTAACAGCTCAACTGTTCATATCATTTTGAGTCTTAGAAAGTTTTCGAGAGGTGTTAACACACTATATACATTACTGAGGTTATTAGTTAGTGGTAGTGTGGTACTGGGTTGAATCATTTTGAGAGACAATTCTAATATTCTGTCGGCCTGTTTGTAAATCTGGTAATGTAGTCCAGTTCAACACCACTGTGAACTACATCCTACAAGATGTAGTTAAATGAATACCTGCATGACAGTGTCAGTCAAATTTGAAAATTATTAACTTTGTAATGGAAGACCTTACAGCTGAGGTGTTGTCTTGGGTTGTATTAAATTTTACCAGTTTACCTAATAAAGTGGCTATTGAGGGTATACACTGATAAAGAGCTATCTGCCTAAATGTTGGCCAAGCTCTAATACAGTCATTCAAATTCAAATAGAGCTGTGAAAGATGTGAAGATGAAATGGTGGCTTTATGCTTCCCCTCACATGAGATAAGATAAACCTTTCACTTTAGATAGATAAGGGCAGCAATTATGCAGATTCCATTTCTGAAAAGGGAGTTTCTCTCTCTCTTTTTCTCTATCTTTCTCTCTCCGTAGTTTGGGAATGAGGCTCAGCAGTTGGAGTGGGCTAAGCGAGAGAGTGAGCGAGCGGAACGTGAGCGACTGAAGAGGCTTAGACAGCAGGAGCAGGAAGACTTGGAACTGGCCATTGCCCTTAGCAAGGCCGAGATGTCCAACGCGTGACCTGACACCCCCACCACACACAAATACACACACAATCAGTAGACAGATTAACATGCAGACAAATGTGACTCAACTAAATATTCAGACACAAAGCACATCACTGGACTAACGCTAGGGTGTTTATACAAACTGCAGTCCATGAACAGACATGCAGGACATGCACCTCCACTTTACATTCCCTACACTCATTAAGTTTGTCGTTGAGTCTACATTAAAAAACAAGAGGCCTAAACCGAGGGCCAAGAACTCATCATTGTAAAACTCACCTGACAGACAACTGAAGGATGAAGAAGGAGAGGAGGAGGAGGACACAAGGGGGACTTGATGGAAACTAACAATGCACTGAGCATATGCTCTATACTGGCTGGACAGTAATGTGATGGATGCTTTCACTGGACTGATCAGACGACCTGACCATTGCTATGGAACAGTTTGAATTTCAGTTTGTTTTTCCTGTTCCAGCTTCGCTCACAGTGTGGGGAAATGGCAGATACTGGCTTGCTGACAAAGCTGTCAGTAGCAAAAGGGCAAACACAGACTTGTTTCCTCAGTTCTAACAAGCAGCTGTGAAGAAAAATAACACTACAATTCAAACTTCAGAATTCAAAAAGGAATTTCTTGGAAGGGATTTTTTTTCCTCATCTATAGAGCTGACATGGATGTATCATGGAGCTACTGATGGTATAGACTGTGTCAGTATTTAGTGTGGAGTTGTTTGTTGGTAAGAAAATGCCACAGAATGAGGTGATAAATAAGTATTTGTTTATAGAGAAGCGTACAGAGAAGACTGGATTAAAAAATGTTTTGTTTTGTTTTGTTTTGTTTTTTAAGAAAATGCTGTCACTAACCCAGACTGAGATAAGAAGGGAGAAGGTCTATATATTAGTTGAGTTTTTTTCATTTTTGCTGGAGGCCAGCTGTTTCCCTCTGCTTTGTGTGAAGATGGCTAAAAATCTACTGGATGTACAGATATGAAATTGATATCGATCTTCTCATTTGATTCCAGGTGAGTTGAAGCATATTTCCCCAAATATCAGTTTTTAATTTTATGGCACACCAGGATTTCCTTATTAGATTAGAAAAGGTTTGATTATCAACTCAGAGACCCTCAGGCAGCCCAAAGGCTCCAGGTTCACTGTCTGGCCCTTAGTTTTACTTTATGGCAGATTTCTTTAGGACTAATCTGTGCACCACTGAAGCAAAATATAAACTGAAATGACAAGGGCCTCAGTGGCACTAAGATAAGATACTTGCATTTTTTCCTATTCATGAGGTCTTGTCGTAAAGGGGTAGAGCTAAAATGAGTACTGTCACTATGACATCATCAGACTTATCAGACATAAAAAAAAAAAAATCTCGAGTCTCAGAGTTGCAGAAGAAATCACACAATTAGCCAATTCATTTTTACAGGCTGAGTAGTACTGACCATGACATGTTAATTGATTTTTATGTGTAACTTTAAGACCCTTGTTATTTATTTATATTGTGTTTGCGTGGTGCATATTATTAAATAAATGTGTGCTTATTCATATTACCTCAAACTGAAACTAACTGCTAATTAATTCATGCATATTGCACACAGATTAGGAAAAATGGGGAGTCAGTGTGGGCCTGCTTTTTGCCCTGCGGAACCCTGGTGAGGGAATCTCTGAGTCCAGAGTGTTGGTTTTTCCACATTCAGGTTTGAAGTAGTCACCCAGTAGAGAAACTCCCCTCCTCTGCCTTCAAGGCTTATCATCTGTGAAAAAGAAAACGAAATCATCATTAGTGGGATATGTTAATGTTGTCACATTATAGGAGGAAGGGAAAAGCAACCGCTCTTCAACTGTGTTAAAAACAAACTGGTAAAGATCCATTACACTGGTTCCCTCTAATGTGACAAGTACCTGACAAAAGAAAATAATTTCAAATGTCAAGCGACCCTGCGAAATGACAGTAACAAATTGTACAGATATATTTTTTTTGTCCATGCGTGTGAGATTGTACTGTGGAGAGTTTGTGATGACCTGCACTACTTTCTCTCGCTCTGTTCAGTGTGTATAGATAAACAGAGCTAACTATGCCTCTTCTCAACAGCTGTGCTCTGATCCCAATGCTGTGATGTCACACCACATTCAACAGATCAAAGGCAAGATTAGGGAATTCATTTTTGTGCATTTGACCCTGTTTTTTTTTTTGTTTTTTTTAGAGCGCAAGGATTTGAACAGTTTTTATTTCCTGAGCTGGTTACATTATTATTTTAACATGTTTTTGCTTGGACAATAACATCCAAATCCATGTAGTTGTTTTGTGCTATAATTTGTAGTTGAGCTTTAGTCACTCCAGTGCTCCACTGACCAGTAAGCACAAGCTGCAGAGTGTTTTGAAAAATTTGGAACTGGCTAGAATAAGTGTCATTAGGCTGGAAATAGTGTTATATCTGATGTGTCATAGTTTGATGTTCCATCATGGACTTAACCACTCACCTTTTTTATATGAGTTGTCCCTTTTACTTGAAGTGGTGACTGATGCTTGAGTGAGACAGAGTGAAGTCAACTCTTGATTTCATCTGGACTGAAAAAGAAATAGAACAGATTCTGCTGAACTTACTTCTTGAAGAATTTCTATTTCACCCAGAAGCCCCTCTGTTGTAGTTTCAAGTATCATGTTGTGTTTTATATATGCGAGTCTGGTTTCTGTGTGGCCATGACCAATCCTATGCTTCAGTGTTTTCCCATGAGCATGCCGTGCAGTTGGATTCTGTTCAGAGCACATATGTTCTCCTAAATGTTTTTTTTTTTTTTTTTTTTTTTTTTTTTGAGGATGATGTTTGAGTTTTTTATTTTTTATAGGGAGAAAGAAGTCTTACAATTGGCTTAGTAAAAGCAAAGCCCAGTTTTAATCACCAGCAGTAGTTTGGTCTCAAGACAGTCAGTGTAATACAGTTCTGGATGCCTTCTGATGGAACTCGAACATTTCAATCACTCTGACTCTCTTCATTAAATTTTTCCTGGAGGAATTTTTAAAATACTCTCAGGTGGAATGTCATGCATAAAGAAACAGAAAGGGTCTGCTCAATGGAAGTGCGCTTAGTGCTGCCACTGGTAGCTAAGTAGATACATAAATTTGACTACAGTTTTGGTCATTAGTCTTTTTGTAATATGGCTTGTATATAGCTACTGAGTAACATTCCAGATTGTGAGCATTGATTTACTGCTGTGCTATGATTAGATTCAATTTTACATTGCTTGCATTCACTTCAAAAGAAGTAACCTCTATGTAAAATGTGTTTTTACACCTGCCTGATCTGATGTATTCTGCCTAAATTATTATGAAATTGAGTGCCCACAATCAGGAGGAGTTTATCAAGTTCAAGTATCAAAGTTTTTCAACATTCTTTCCATAACAAAATTCATGATTGGCTCTTTAACTGAATTGTCTTTGTTCTATCAGATATCCATCCAGGACTGTTAATATAACATATGATGGTCTTGGATCAAGGCTAGGTCTCTGCAAGATGCTAACAAGCTGTATTTTGGATCAAACTCCGGAACAAACAAAATACTTTTTAATCCTATAATTGCACAAGCATACTAAGATGAAAAATAATTTCTAAATACTAAGATAGTATGTAAACTTTCTCTTGGTGTTGTGTCACAGAAGCCTCTGAAGAAGGTTTGCAGTTATTGGTACGACAAGATGACCTCTTGTTATATAGTGTTACATTTGCTTCTCCGGCCATCACACTGAACAAGATGATGGTAATGAGAAGGTCAATAGCATGACTGAAATATCAAATGTTTTTCTCTCCAAATATTATACATGTGTGGGACTGTCTGTCTGGAGGTCACATTTTAAAAATCTGTGTAATTGGATTCACACAGACTGGACAGAAATGCTGGAGTTAAAGTTGATGTGCTGATTCTGCCAGATAGAAATGTGAACTGCCTCTCCCTGCCATTTTTTTTTTGACTTGTTTACATATCATTGAACTGTGTACTTGTAGGGGAGCAGTGTCCCTGGTGTGAGCTTCTCTAAGCTGTACATGACTTGCACCTGACGAGCTTCCATCTACCTCTGAGCCGTTTAACACATTTTGAATGTTTGCCATGCTCCTGTCGCACTGTAGTGAACGTGATACCTTATGAGGAACTTCATGACATCTGTTTCCATTCCTCATTGAAACTAAAGGGTATTGATAGGCTTACAACTAACTAAGCTACCTTGTTGTCAGCTGTTACCCATTAGTTTTGATAAGGATTGGTAACACTTTGCTAACAAGGTATTATGCTTTGTGCCACATGAAGTATAAGACTTGTGTTTTTCTATATGCTCCTGATTTTCAAGTTATCCAATGAAAAGAACGGAACAGAAATGTTAGCCTCTCTCTCTCTTTCCAGCTCCCCTTGCACATCCTCAAACTATTTTGGTTTGGTTCCTACTGAACACGCAAGTCTTTAAAAGAAAAGTCACAAATATATATTGTCATTTTTTTCTAAGGCTCAATTATGTCCTGTAGTGGCACTGTATTTATTTTTTGTTTTAATCTGTTCACCTGCATTTTAAAAGCAAGCCCTTAATGAAACATGGGAACAGAAATCTATCATGTAGAATAGATCTAAGTGTCACAGGATGCAATGGTACCCTCTGCTCTGGAAGGATGTTGGGGTCAGAGTGGTCAAAGTTTTTTGTCAAACTACTGTTTCCAAGGTCACATTTGAACTTAATGCTTGAATCCAAAACTGTTTGTGCCAACACACTAAATGAGAATTGGTTTGGGTAAGACTGGGTATCATCTGAAGCTTTTTGAGTTTAGTAGCAACACAATACCAGAGTTTCAGTGCTGGTACCAAATCAATACTTTATCTGAAATCCCTTATTCTTGAAAAAAAAAAAGTGCCACAGTTCTGAAATATAAAATATTTCTACAAATATAAATTGATCTCAATTTGAAAATTAAGTCAGGAACTAATGAACTGATGAATCAGGAGCTATTTGATCAAAGAGTAAGTTCACATATTACAAATCTGACCAGATTTGATGCCATTTTTCAACACTCGCGGCTACAGACACATTTTGTTGAGTACCAGAAAGTATCGACATTTGATACCCAGCCTAGTGTGAACTGTGACCCTCCGTCTGCTCTCCATGTGTTTCTGTCCTCACTCTGACCCCAGCCCGTCTGCAGTGTACTGCTTAGAGTGGTGAACTCCAGGTCGCTCATGTTATTCATACTGTATTTGTCATCTGATCTCCATTGTGCAATAGATGTTTATTTTTATTGTTGTTTTGTGTATCCTGTGAAACCAGTGTGATGATTTTGATATGTAGTGTGTTTTTAAGATGATTATTTATGCACCTGCAACCACCCACTCCTCTGTCCCAACTTTGTAAAAGAGTTCATGCTTTTATGTCATTCTGTTAGCTACAATATACAGACCTTCTATTCCAAAATGCTTTTCAACTACAACCTCGATTTCAAAAAACGTGGAGACTCTGTAAAACGTAAATGAAAACAGGATTAATTTGCAGACAAACTGTGTTTACAAGGTAAACAAGGTTTTCCCGAACCCATGTAGTAATATCCTTTATACAGTTATGTTTCAAAAGGTAAGAAAACTTGCCCCATCCTTAACAGTGAAAAACTCAGCCTTCTTAGCGGGTGCCCTTTTCATACCCAATCATGATACCAATTAACCTGTGTAGCTTTGGAATGTTCCAAACTACTGTTCTGAACTTTTCCAGTCTTCTGTTCCTCTGTCCCAACTTTTTTAAAAGGTGTTACCGGAAGAATAAACGTGTCTTTACAAAAATCAATGACGTCGATATGGTAAAACATTAAATAATTGTCTCTATACTGTTTTCAATAGAGTATACGTCAAAAGGATTAGCAAACTATCATATGTTTTACAGTGTCCCACCTTTTTTGGAAACAAGGTTGTATTTCAGGGGAAAAAAATGGTAAGGCAAGATTCATTGCTCAATATTTTTTAATTATCAGAAATGGTAGTTAAAAAAGAAATCTTTATAGGATGACAGGTGAAAAATTTCAAGAGTTTTTAATATTCATTTTATTTCTCTCAAAATGGTGGGTATTTCAATTGCCTTTGAATTCTGTCTTTATGGACATACTGATGCTTAATAGTAAGCAGCCAAATCTTATTTTAGAGGACTTATTCCATTCCTTGTTTGTTCTTTGGGGGGAGTTCTGTCTTCAACACCCTTCCTCCTACGTAGACGAAATAATCTGAGCTGTCTTTATTAAGATGTATACAATGTGTATACAGTCTGTATAGTATCATGTCTGTTATATTTGTCCTATAAAAAGTGGAGACAAAGAAGAAATGTAAACTTGCTAAGGAACCATGTGGAGGACAGTTAAAGCTGAGGAGAGAACAAAGGCTGGTTTATATAGAACAGTGATCCCCTCTGCATGGTCTGTAGTGTTTACTAAAATAAACATTTCAGTTAAATGAGAATCGACTGCTGCTTGATTTGTTACAGGTGACAGGTTGAAGACAGTTATACCTACATTTCCCATAATGCAGCACAGCATCATTTCATTTGACCCTACATGTCTGGTTAAATGTCTATGTCTTTCATGTGAGTGACTGATTTGTTTCTTTGTTTCTTTCGGGAAATATGGGTAGTCAGACAATCAGACGGTTCAGAAACGTCCAAAACCCTTCCAGTTAGTCAAATTTATTTGGAAGTGGAGAAAAAAAACGTTCATATAATTACTCAGTCTGTCAGTTTACAGACCATTAAAGCTTTGACCAACAGCCAAAGCAGGGTTACCACCTGGGCAAAGCTACCAACTGCTTTGCCCAAGAACTCCAGTGTCCCTGAAAACTAAGCTTGTGCTGCATTTTTTTGGGGGAATATGCATAATTGAAGAATGTTCAATTATGCATATGTAAAAACTTGAATATTTAGTTCATTTTCTTTACTAATTTTACAGACATTTGAGACATAAATTATATGTGAATGAAAATCAAATATTAAATCTAAATGTTAAGTCTAAATCTAAATGTTAAATCGAAATGTTAAATCAGTCGCCGAGTGTAAAGCTAAATATTTATAAAAAATGCAAATATCCCATGTCCCTTGAAGTCTTCTCAAACACACAACCACACCTACACCACTGACCAGGATCAGTAGGTGAAAGAGGGATAGTCAGGTATCTTACCGATGAATAAGTGAGTTACTGCTAATATTAATACAACTTCACTTAGCGTTAATGATGGGGATGGTACCGGTTTAAAAACCCCTTGAAGTGCAGCCCGCACACCCCCCAAAAAAATGCTCATTCAGTATCTTCTACTGGCAGGGAAACGGCCACGCTTGAGTCCCGACTATCCCCACACATTAGATTTAACATTCAGATTTAACATTTGATTTTCATTCACATATAAATCAATTTTAAATAATTTATGTATCAAATGTGTGTAAAATGAGGTAAATATGGAAATTTTATGTATTTGTATTTATTTATTTATTGTATATATTCATTTTTGCTGTTGAGTTAAATGTTCTGTAACTTTTGTCTACATGATCCAAATGCTATTTTAGAGAGTTGTCCATGTTTAACTTAACTTAACTTAACTTAAAAAATGTAACCAAAAAACAGGTCCATTTAATTTAGAAATAGCGATAGAAGAATATCAGCATCAGTCTAAAGAAACCATATGTATAACTTGTCTGCAATTAGAGAAGTTCTTAGTTGGTCATTGAAATGGTCATATAACCTGAAACAAGTGAGGACATGTCCTTGGTGTCCTCAGTGGTAGCTACAGGCTTTTTTTGTGACAATGCAATACAAGGCAATTGCTTCACTTTACAGTGTTATCATAGCTTAGAGACATGACTGACAATACAACAAGGATACCCACTTTGTTCTAAACCAAAATTACCCTTTAATAAACATGTACTAAGACAAGCTGCACATACACAAGTACTTGCAAAGAGCTTACACACAACTAGCAGTAATAGCCGATCCTTCCTAGACAGCCGCAATGTGCAGTGAATTACACTGCGCTCCAGTTCAAGGACACGGCAGTGTAGTGTGAAATTAATACTGTGCAAACACAGCAGCCATTTCTAGACATATTAGCTGAAATCCAAGCAATCTGCTATGTTAGCGAATACTAACTGTCTCCATATGGAATAACAGGAAATTCTTCACTGGGTTTGTGTTTATCCTATGGTAATGGAGCAGAGGAACTGATAAGCCTGTTGGTTTTTAACTGGGAAGGTGGGTTAGAGAGAATTGTAGAATAAACGTTGGTTTGCCCATACAATAGTTCAGTATCTCTGTTCTTATTATATCCCCTGACCAGTGTGTGCATTGACTTTCAGCCTCATCAGCAACAATTTCCTGTTCCATGATTTTCAACCTGAAAACACACATACTTTGTAGAGGGGAAATTCTTGGCCATTGGTGTGATATCCATTACTACCGGAGGACCACAAATATAGAGACACATGGTTGGAAATAATGCCAGCTGCAGAGCAATTGCTAATTTAGTCTTGTTTGCCATGTCTGTCAGTATCAACTACTAACATTTGTGTGAGCTCAATTTCTATTGAGTGAATTCATCCCAAAAAAGCTCCCAGCTAAACATAAGCTCCTGGGCTGCAGTGCTGGGTGTCAAAGAGGGTCTGGTGCTCCAATGAGTCCCAGCAAACAGAAAATTACTTTCATTTGACAATATTCATGAGAATCTACTCCAAACAGAGAATGCATGTAGTGCCACAATGCTTAATTACAGGCTTTGCTGCTTTTCTTGTGACATACTATATCTATGAAACTGTTTGGGATTTGGGCTGTTGTTCAGGCAAAATGAGCAATGTCAGGTAAGTAGATTATTGAAAAAAATAATGAACTTTTATCAAAGAAAATGGTCGCTTATTGCAGGCATGGTATTACAATCAGGACTTTCAACTAAGGACCTTGATGTCATGTCCTCAGAATAGTATGAAATAATTTAAGGGGTTTTAAGAAACTGAGGATGAGTTGACATTCTGTATTTAAGATAAGATAATTCTTTATTGATCCCATACAGTCAGGCACATAGTCAGGATGGCCGAGCGGTCTAAGGCGCTGCGTTCAGGTCGCAGTCTCCCCTGGAGGCGTGGGTTCGAATCCCACTTCTGACAGCGAGCTTTTCCCGAATTTCCCCTATGGGGGATCAATAAAGAATTATCTTATCTTATCCTCCATAGTGCAAATTTGGGTGTTGCAGCAGCACAAGCATACAATCAGATATAAACATAAAGTATAAAATCTTTATATATACAAGGTATATACAAATAATACAAGTTCAAGTGGAATCTAAAGTGGCTTAATGAAAGATAAAGTGACAACATCAGATTAGAAAAACAGCAGCAAATGTAAGTGGTGCAATATGAGAGGTAGATAATGCAGCATAGTTACGACAGCAGCAGCAAATGTAAATGTTGCAAAATGAGAGAAAAGATAAACCTGCATAATGAATATATATATCTATCTATAAGAAAAGGTATGTACAACTGAAGTTCAAATGGCAGATCCAAAGTGACTTAGTTTGTACACCTGGTTATGTCTGATCCTGTATCAAAATAATAACTGATGACTAATTAAGGCCAAAATATAAATTAAAGGGATTTCATATTGTCCACCAGAATTGTATTCCTCTCATTGAGGGGTAGGCTTTGAAACAGTATTAGACGTCAATGTAGGGAGATAAAATACATGTTAACAGTAACTTTATATATAACACATATGAAACATACATTTTCCAGACTTTTTGGTGGCTAGTCAAAAAGAGGTGTTTTGTGAGATCCTACCTACAACAAATGGCCACCTCCAGGGCTGAAAAAAAGAAGCTAATGCAAAAGTGTCAAAAATTGCAGTCCCTCAAACTGCCACTTGAGGTTGGCCTCAAAAAGGGGTCAAGCTCCATATGCTCCCATTTTAAAATGCCCAACTTTACTGCAGAAATAAACGTGTTTGCGGCCTGGTATACAAAAACAAATGGTTGGTCTCTGTAACTAATTTCCCCCTTCATGACAACTGTATGGGGATCAATTTTTATATAACTCCCTTGTTTAAATTAAATTAAGGCCTTAAATTTATGGACAATTATGGCCGTGGCCACTTCGAGTGACAGCTAGCTGCTGGTATGTCTGCTGGACATTACTTCAGCTGAGCACATTGAAATGAACAGTTGTGGTTTTGGTGCCTTTTAGTGATGTCGTGCTGTGTGGTTAATTGTACTAATAGATTTTCCAATATATTTACCCAGCTAATGAATTAGCCTTGGCCAATCCTTCGAGCAAGATGCTGCTTGTTGACTGAAGTGTTTCTCTCAGGTGCCCAGGACGAGTTTCTCCTGGGGGAGCCCTTGGAGGTTGATCTAAAGTTGCTAATAAAAGCGTATGTCACAGTTATTAAACAGGTATCCTCCAAAGGCAATCTGTCATGATTTGGGGTGATAATACTTTAATTGTTATTGGTTGAGCTTGGTTATTCAGGCATCATTATATATTACCATAACACTTGATGTAAATTTAATTCAAATATTATTATTTTTATTTGTATTAACACTATGACAGACACTTCAAGGTTATTATACTCCAGAAACTGACTAAATGTGATCCGCTGTAGGCTAAAACGTTGTTATAGCATGTGACTTTGCAGTGTGGGTGGTTGTATAGTTTACATGAGGAAGCTGGTTACTTTTCAGTCACACTCTCATTAAACCTGCTAATCATCAACATATTAACATGGTGACTGTGAGCATGTTAGCATGCTAATCTAAGTAAGGCCTCACAGATCTGCCAGCATGGCCTGCTTCTCTCTACACAGTTCATGAAAATCTGATCTGGCTGTCCAAACATACTTCACCTGCCCAAATACCAAATCTTTCTGAGATATGAGACACCTGCAAATCTGACTTGATCTGAAATATTTAATTTCATTTGTTTCTAAATTTCCCCACTGTGGAATAAATAAAGGTTTATCTTATCTTGCAAAGAAATGAAATGAGCGAATTGGAGTCACTTGGAGTAACAATCTACTCTTGAAACAAGAGTCTAAGTCCAACCTTCCACACAGACAGGCAGTCTGTTTTCAGTCAACCTCGGCTGAAAACTTTCGCTGGTGAAATTTTACACTCACCTAAAAAAATGTGTTTAATACGCACATGCGCCAAAGGATGGTTGTGTATGTGACCAGCCAGGTAAGTTTGTCCCTTGAAGATTTGTGTTTTACTCACATAAGTGCCATGACATTGGTTCCCCTTTGTAAGTTATTATCTGAACAGTAAACAGGAACCTATGGCCATGTTTGTGTGCTGGTCTTTTTCATAGGGATTCACCAAGCTACTGCCAATAGATTGTATAGTTGTATAGTTGGGTACATGAAACACACACCTACTGTACTTTTTTTTTTAATGGCAATAACATGCCTGGTGTAGCTGGAAACATGTCTGTTGGCAATTTGCTAACAAACACCAGTTTGGTTACTAAACTGAAACCAGATTAGATGGTCAGTATTCATATATACTATATATGAATATATTCACATATTTTGTTTTCTCACTGCCCACATGAATGTTCAATGGGGCTCAGGTCAGGAAACTGTGAAAGAAGGTTAATCGCAGTCCTCGGAGTCCTTGGTCCTCTTTTGGGTAATTCCGGGCCAAATCACCAGAAGGCTCCCGAATGACCATCTCGGATTTGCTTCACAATTTTTTATTTTGATGCCGTTGTAACTAATAATTACTATGCAAAATTTTAGGCCAATATCTCCACTAGTTTCAGAGATATTAAGCCTTCAAAAACGGGAAATGGCCCAATATTTAGCATAGACACCAGTGTTACAATCAAACATCCATAGTTTGATGGCTAATAACTTTTGAACTGTTCACACTAAATGGTTCAAATTTTCACACATGATTCTTTGATAAAATGAGCCTCTGTACACAGATGCGATTGTGAATGGCATTTTGGCATGTCATTAAACCTTTATATTCAACAGCCTTAATAAATAGTTGTCTTCACAGCACCAACTTCATATTTGGTACATATATCAATTGGACCTTGCTCTTTTCACTGATCCCATTTGTTTTCTGGTAGACCTTGTCAGATTTTTACTATAAGCATTCAAAATACAGACACGACAAGCTTTTTTCCATTTTTAGAGGCCTATATATGAGAAAGTATAGTTTATGTCACAGATAGACAGATGTTTTCCTGATATAACATGTCTCATATATTAAAAAGAATCAGACATCTTTTGCCATTAAATCTGGAGATATAGAGAGCCAAAAGTCCTATCATGGACAAACACACATTCCAGGAAGCCATATTTGGCATGTCTTAAAAATCTGCATTAATGTGTTTTATTTTGCTTTATTACCTTTACATAAAATATGTGAGGTATCTTTTTTTTCAATCCTTATTTTGCATTCTGTATATACTGGCAAACAAAACAAGGCTGGGTTATGGTCACTGTTGGTTTCTGGTGGATTGGTGCCTCTCCAATCCACATTAATGTAAACATCCTCAGAGTCCTTCTATGGGAATAAAAATGCATCTTCAAAAAGAGAAAAATGTCCTCCCATGCTGTTACTGGGAGGATAATAACTTGCTTATCCATATCCTCCACCTTTCCCTCATTTGATTCCTTCCTCAACCTCATGCCTTCCCTACCCTGCCTAACCTGCTTTGGGGTCAGTGAAATGGAAACCATAGGAAAGGTCCAAACCCAACAAAAATAACCCCCTTACTGAGAAGCTGCTGTATCCATGAAGGTATAATGAAACGACCTGGAACTTGGATTCCATCAGGTATTTCCTGCTGTTCACAGTGGTGCTCCTGTCCCAGTAGAGGGCATCCTCTTCCCATAAATAGAATTCCCACTTTTCTTCAGACATTCTGGGCAGCGGTGACTCTGGAAATCCAGAGAAACCATTTTCCAATTAAGGCTGATGTTCCAGTACGTCTTGTTATATCTTGTGTTTCAGATGATAAATTCACAGCGTCAATGGATTTCACCAGAAAACATTTTACTAATGTCTAATGAATAACACCTAAATTCTCCTCCTTTACTTCTCTCGTAAAGTATTAACAGTCATGTCGCTCTGTTATCATCTCAGATATCATCTCAATATGTAATGTCTGTGACCAAAGGAACATGGGGTTGAGCCTTAAAAAAATCTTGAAAAGTTTAACAGAGTTGGTCAAATGCAAATTCTGAGGTTCCTAAATCCCACTGACAGGAAGAGTCAGGAGAAACACTGCTTTTCTTCACCTCCCTGGTATCACTTTTCTCTACAAACATATGGTTTTATGAGTGTGTTATGTTATAGTTGGAGGAAAATATGCTGTTAAACACTCTGGAGGGGAGTTCCTCTGCGATAAACTGTTGCACAAGAGCGTATAATCAAGTTTACAGCCTCTTGTTAACTGAAAATATTGGAGGCTTGGATAGGTCGCAGAAGGGGAGTAGGTGGGAGAACCAGTGAAAAAAGTCACTTCTTGCATCAGAAAAAGGAAGAATGCTTCACTGTGGGAATGTCACGTGTTTAAATTTTATTCCTCTGATTTACAGATTGGAGGCGTGGGAGTTGCTGAGCTGAGTGGTCTTGCAGCCCTCACTGGAATGTGTGTGGAACGGCTCATGCACAATCAGGGAACTAAATGAAAGTCCCTCACCTGTTTTTGTATCTCCATCAAGTGAACTGAGCTGGAAAACAGCAGGAAGCGGGCTGGGCTCTGTCAGTGTTTAATGATGTCATGTCAGAGAGGAGAGAGGAGCCATCGGCTGTATGAATGTTCTCCTGCATGGATGAAGCAATAACAGACACTGGCAGAGACTACAGGAGATGGCCTGACTGTGACAGAGATGAAGTTGGAGGGTTTTCTGAACTGCAGTCAGCTGCACGTCCTCACTGTGCGACATGTCAATCAATCAACTGAATCACAACAAAAGTTTTCTCAAGGCACTTTACACACAGAGCAGGTCTAGACCATACTCTTTATGATATTACTTATAGAGACCCAACAGTTCCCATCATGAACAAGCACTTGATGCGACAGTGGCGAGGAAAAACTTCCTTTTAACAGGCAGAAACCTCGGACAGAACCAAGCTCAGTCATGGATAGCTATCGCGACTGGTTGGGTTGAGAGAGAGATAAAGAAACAGAGACACAGTGAGACGGGGGTGGGGGTGGGGGTGGGGATGCAATACTACAATCCGTGGGTGGGTCTACATTGACAATAACAGTATTGAACGGTGACACATTGTCAGTCAGAGGCTTGTAAACACGGTCCGGACTCTGCAGATCCAGTGACACATGAACCTGCAGAAAGCGACAGGAGAGAAGAGCACAAAACTACAGGAGAGGGAAGAAGTTGCATTAGTAAGATGCATTGATGGGTCATGAATGGATACAGGACGAGAGAGAGAGGAGAGTGAAGCTCAGTGCATCATGGGAAGTCCCCCGGCAGTCTAGGCCTGTAGCAGCATAACTAAGGGATGGCTCAGGGCTCACCTGGACCAACCCTAACTATAAGCTTTGTCAAAGAGGAAGGTTTTAAGCCTACTCTTAAATGTGGAAAGAGTGTCTGCCTCCTGAACCCAGACTGGGGTCTGATTCCATAGAGGAATAGAGGAGCTTGATAACTTAGGCTCTGGCTCCAAATCTACTTTTGAAGACTCTGGGAACCAATAGAATCCAGCATTCTAGGATGTGCAAGTTAATTAAATTCCCATATGTCTGCTATCTACCCATCAGTATTGTAGTGTTTTTTAAATGAGGGCCTCTGTTCAACTACTCTCAATTTTGTTTGTGTACCTTAAATATCCCCTTACAGAGCTTTGTTTGTGTTGAAAAATGACATTTACAAGATTCAACAGCAATGGATGTTTTAGAAACCAGTCACTCTGGATTATCATAGACCTCACTGTCAATTGCCATTAGAACTACTTTCTACCAGAGAAATGAAATAGATATTGAAATGTAATATTCAATGCTGGAAGTAGAGCTAATATTACCAAGGTTACATTTGATAATATTTCTGAGAATTATGTGGTTTAATGTGATGAGGAAAATTTTACATTCTACAATTGCACAACAATACAAATGTTTTTCAAGGCTTATTTTGATTTTTCTTTAACAAAACATCTTTAAATTAGACTATTTTTTGAAGGTACAACAAATAATACATTAAATTAAAAAGGGTTTTAGTATCCTCCTGTGGAATAAAAACCCCTCTGTCCAAAGAAAGCTGAAACAGCATTGTAAATATAGATGGGCTTAATTTTGTTTTGTCAGGTGGGTGAGGTTGTGATGGAGGAAATTTAGGCTCATGACCTCTCATGACTCATGACCAGGCTATGGGCTTGCATGTCAGCACCACAAAAGAAATTCCAGTCAGTTCCACTGTATTAGAGTGAAGGTTGAAATCTCAGAGACTCAATCAAATTCCAGGAGATCTCGGCCACCTGACTCTGCTCCAAACTTCCCAAACAAAGACGAGGTCAGTGACATCTTAATCTCCATAAACAATAACCTTACTGGACTAGAGGCCAGAATTGCACTCATTGAGATACACCACCAAGAATTCCAACAACTCTGTGACAGTCTTGAATTCAGCCAGGAACAAATCTCCACTTTGGTCAAAGAAAACAAATCCCTCCACCACTCTCTCAACTCCGTCACAAAACAACTCATCACTGAAAAGAAAATAAGGACATGAAGGAAACCGTACATGACCAACAATCCCGCAGTATGAGAGACAACCTCGTTTTTCCCGGCATCCCAAAACAAACACTTGATGACGTCCTCAAACAGCTGATCATGGATTTCATGTCAGCTCACCTCAAAATCTCCCCAGACACAGTTTAGAACATTACATTCCACCAAATTCACTGCACTGGGGGTCCTCCAGGGGGGACTTGCAGCACCAAATTTCTTTCATTATTATCTCGCAAATCAGTTACGATACAAAATGAATCCACCCCCATCAATCAGACAAAACGCTGCTAGATATGGAACAGACACTTTGCAAAAACATCTCCACCTCAGACCTACCATTTCTTAATCATTCAATTAAACACCACCAATGTTTCAAAGTAATAACAATATCAGCAGCTCTGACAGCCTGGTGGAAAATTCACCAAGCCACAGATTCCACATTAGGCCCATCTAAGTTCTTTCTGATCTGGAACAATTCTGACTTTTCAGCAACAGTAAACCACGTCATCTCCACTCATGGTCAAATAAAGGGATCATCCATTCACCTGGTCCAGGAGTTTGGCATCAGGAGCAATCAATTTCTTGAATACTCACAACTCAAATCCTCAATTCAAGCCACATTCGACATTAAAAGTATTAACCTAAGTCTTCCATCTTCATGTTCAGATTTCAATCGTCAAAAAAAACAAAACCCTCCTCTCCAAAATATGCAGAATCATTACATATTCAGATAAAACACTCTCCATACCATATGAAATGGGAAAATGACTTAATTTGACAGGACTTAATTGCTCCTGATGTCAACTTCTGGAACCAAGTCTGCCAAAACATTTAACTCATGACAAATAATACAAATCTACAGTTAATACAAGATCCTTCACAGGACACATTACACAGACCAGAAAATGTTTAAAATGGATTTCCCATCAGAAATATGTACCAGCTGCACACTAAAGAAACCGGACACCTATATTCACACCACCTGGCACTGCACACCTGTTCAGCAATTCTGGTATGAGGTCACTAAATCACTGTCAATCTCCATGGGCTGCCACATCCCCTTATCTCCCTCTCTATGCTTACTTAGTGACACCTCAACGATGAATATGACAAGTCCCAACAACAATAAATCAAACCTCATAGTCCGAACTATCACCAAGAAAACTATCCTCATGAACTGGAAAACCAAGAACAACATCAGTATAGCACAGTGGAAAAATCTAGTCAATGACCACATCTCCATGGAACACCCCACCCAACATTCAGTAATAGAACCCCTCCCCATCTGGTCTCCACTCATCAACGTCCTACAGACCTGACCTGTCACCTGTCTATATTTCAATAACAGTATTTCAATTTCTGCTCTGCCTGAGAACCAGTCCGTTCCTCCTTTCCACACAAACATAAAACCCTTTTTCTTAAAATTATTATTTACATCTGGTTTTAATTTTGCTTTAAAGAAGCAGGAAGCGGTTTCCATATGTTAAGTGATTAGAATGAAACTGCCTGTTTTTTGAGAAATGATAATGCAATGTTGTTTTTTGTGTATTGTTTATTGATACTATATAATAAATTTCATATTCACAGATGTAGATTGAGTATATCCACCCCCAACTTCCCTGGATTCTTTAATGATTTAAAACATTACATTAAAACTCTTAAATGAATAGACAAAAAAATATGTAAGAGAATAGTAGAAATCTTTGGTGAGACTTTTGGTATGGAATAATGTGATATCAGCCCAGATGTATTTAGCATTTTCCTTCACAGGTTTGTGAACTTAGCCTGTCCTACAGTTTATTTTCATTTTCCTTGTTTTGTGATGTATCATTTTGCTTTGTTTATATTTTGTCATTTCTCTATTTGTATGTATATAATTTTTTAATAAATAATAAAAAAAAAGAAATCTCAGAGACTGATATCTCAAAACTTTGATAAATAAACCTGAACTATCTATATGAGTAGATACAACTACAGGTAAGTGAGAAAATATGTTTCCAATACGTTTTTTGTTCCAAAGCCTCACAAAATAAAAGCTGCGTATTACCAAACCTCTTAACTATCTGACCCCTCAGGTTGGAGCTTCCCACGCTCTGAAGTGGCAGCCATCCACCTGTACCTAGCTGAAAAAGTGAAATGAAAATGTTTGATTTTGAATAAACGTACTAATGATAGAGGTGGGGTTTCCTCTTTTCTTAGGGCTGGCACAGAGCCATCCTGAAGATGACATCAAAATAGGTGGCCTTTCAGAACCAAAAATAGACACTGGTATTCTGACTGCTGCATCAGTGCAAATGTGAAATGGAGATGCAGTGATGAGATTCATGAGCAACTATCATCACAGCTTGTTAGTAAACACAAATAAACTACTTGGTATACCTTGCATGCTACTTGGAAAAGGTCATATTTACAGTTAAGTAATTCAAGTTTATGTTTTATTTGTATAGTTTTGACCATAATTTATATTAGCTATGATAGGCTGATGATGTGAAAGATGTTTGCAATTGTTTGGTTAATAATTTTACTTTTCTACTTCATTCCTCCTCTAAATAATTATGACTAATCTGGAGACTTGTTTCCAACCTGCAGAATCGTGTTGTGAGTCTTGATCCATCAGACTTCTTTTTAGTGATGTCACTGTTGTTATCACCAATAGGAATGAGGCCAAAACAACAGAAATATTATGATCCTTATCATATATCTATTAACGGGCCTGACATACTATTAGTCAAACCTGCAGGCTGAAGCACCATACCGAACGTCTGTTTGGGGAATCATCAGACACCTTCAGAAATGGAATTTCAAACACTGAAAGATGAAAATCCAAACAAACATTGGAAGCATATTGACGTCTTTGTCCTCTCTCCTCTTACAAAGTGCACGGCACATAATGCAGTTCAGGGCTTTATTCAGAAGTGAGAGCTTTACTGTCCTAGACTGCACTCATCAGATTCTTTCTATCTTTCATCTCTGTCCTGCTCTTATGGACTTTGACATTTTCATATAAATAATTTTTATATTGTGGCTCTCTATGATATAACCGACTTCTGATGTATCACAATAATAATTCAACACAGTGCCCTGGTGTTTCTTTATCATTTAACACGTGCTTTCTAGAATGGTGAAAGATCTGTTAGTCTTCATTGTATGCATTTTCTTTGGGAAATTAAATGATTAAATGTGAAATAGCCTGCTGGCCAGTCACACAATGTGCCACCATGAAACTCAATTTCTTGAACTGTGAATGCTCAAAAGAAAACAGGATACAAAACCCCCTCACATGCAATGGCAACAATGTCTTCTTCCCACAACTCATCCCTACAAGCCGCCCCAAAACACACATGCTTCGAGCAGATTTTTCTCCTCATTTCTGCTGAACTTTATTTTAAGCCAGCATTTCTTCAGTTTATTTGAGACAGGGTTTCTTTTTCTTTTCACCCCTCCACCCCTTCCACTCATTGTGGTTTGCCCCTATGCCCCGACGCAGCCTCCATCTATATTGAGCCTCTGTAATTATGTCAATGTAATGTTTGTATTTATAGGCAGCTGCCACAGTGTTCTGACAGCAGCTCTATCCCAGCTGGGAAGCATCTGTCTGATGCTGCAGGAAAGGCGCTCGCAGCTCTGGCTTGGATGGAACCAGCCTCTGAGGATGGCTCACCTGGCACTAAACCTTTAAATCATTGCCATCAGGATTAAAATTGAATATTCTACATGTCTTGTGCATCGTTTTATCTACATTGCCCAAAAATTTAGCCTGGCATTTTTGGTATCTTTGGGATTTAGAATGAATTTCCCTAAACCTCAGAACCAGACTAGGAAAGTGGAAAAAACATTTTTGCTCTTTTTCTGGCCTTGTTCTGTTTGCCTATCCCCCTCATTAATAATTACTGTATAGTTTTACCTCATCCGACATGTAAAAATGATTCAAATAAAACAATCTGAGAAGAATGAATAATAAAAGAAGTTTAGGGCAGTGGTACACAACATTTTTGCATGTTGCTGTACTCTTTCGAGCCAAGCAATCCTTACTCAAATTCCCCTGTTTCTGATTATGAGCAGTTCAACCAACATTATGTCCCCTTGTCATATTGATTAATTTTAATAATTTTTCACCTTGAAAAGATGAGTCTCCAGTGTTTCAGAATAAAGAATACAAGGATTTCAAAGATGTGGAAAAAAAACATTATTACATTATTATACAAGTATTGTCTTTTAAATATGTGTTTAATAATTTTATAAACACTTTATCTTGGGAGGTCCAAATGTCCAGGCTGGGAACCACTGTTTAAGGAGGTCACAGGCCAAATCTGAGCTTTAACGTGACCTTGTATGTGTATGTGTGTATTCACATCAAAGCAGGTTTTTCATATTGCTTACCATGTATCCAAATATTTGATAACCACACTCTGGACTCAGAAACCCTGTTGTTCATTTACTTTAATATGTACATTAAAATAAACTATTTACATTATATAAAAAAGATTCTATATACAAGGCAGTACATTTCTTCAAGACACAAACAAACAAGACTATTTGCCAAAGACTGTGTAGCCCTTTGTCAATCCTGTGGCGCTGAGATGGCAGGCACTTCTGTGAGACTTCTGACTTCTGACCCTGACTTCAAATGCTAGTAGATAACAGACAGACTCACATTCTTTTCAAGCCTTCAAGGAGGACAGAAAAGAAAGGCAGTTTTAGAACAAAACATTGTCTCAAAGCTTATTTCTTGTGCTGTTTACACTTACATAATAACACAAAGAAAAAAACTTGATTGTCTTTTAGCCAGTGGAAAATATGGCACTCGTAAGATGTGTAATAATGCGTTATAGGAGGCACTTATGGTGAAAAAAAAATCAGCACTCGTCAAAGGATTGTCTTCTTCCAGTTGCTTCAGTGTCATGTGCCTGACATGTTGAGTGGAATGTTCTTTTAATTTGTTGTCTACACAAACAGCATTCCATACAAAAAGTAGTACCAGCTACATAATTTAAAAAAACAACAACTTTAGTCTGAATATCCATCTGTCTCTGTCGTATCTGAGTGTATTTCCTTGTTGCCTTGTGGTTTGCTTGTCACTTCTTTAAAAAATAACATTTAAATAGATTTTCTTTTACAAAATATAATTTGAAGGCATCTCATCTGGATGCGTCTTTTACCCCAATGAAAAAAATAAAATCCCCATAATAGTCCTATAATATACCTATAGGTGTAGTCAACAGTGGCCTTATCATACTGTATGGCTTTAATGCTGTCATGGTACCACTATAGTTAATATTCCTATAGGAACTTACGTCCATGTATTTGCATAGCGTCCTTCTATAGCTGATCATAGGATTATTATAGCTATTTTTACTGGGTTGATACGGTGCATAGAAGTCCTTGTCAGCCCCATCTTCCTCCTTCAGGACACTGCTCACATGTGCCTTTTCATGTGCAGGGCCAGGTGGTCGGACCTGGAGAAAGCCCGCTCACATAGGTGACACTGGAACGGCCTGTGTCCAGTGTGTTTCCGGAAGTGACGTGTTAGCTCATCGGAACGAGCAAACTTCCAACCGCAACCCTCCCAGCTGCAGTGGTATGGTTTCTCTCCTGCAAACACATAACAGCTGTGAGTGACGTCACAGTTCGGGGGCAGGTAGTGGACGAAACGTTCATCTCGTTCAAAAGACAGATCTTACCTGTGTGTGTCCTGAGGTGCGCCTTCAGATGGGAGCTCTTGGTGTAGGTTTTCCCACAGCCAGTGAAAGTGCAGGTGTGTGTCGCAGTCCGTTTCCTCGGCCACGACCGGCGACCCCTTTTCGGCTTGGTGTCCATCATTTCCAGCGGGGAGGACGGCGGGGTGAGCAGAACCCGCTGGCCGCTCGCCGGCTGCTGCGACATGCCCAGGGTCGCGTCCTCTGCGAACATGCCGGGGAACTGGTGGCGGTGGTGCACCCCGGGGAAGGGGAGCTGCATTCCGGTGTGCGGGTGAGGGAACCCCCCGGGCGCGCACTGGGGGTGGCGGTGAAAGCTCTGTGGGAACATGTGGGGCTGGTGGGACTCGGAGCTTCGCAGGTCGTCCGGGCTGAGCGGCGGCGTCATGCTGCCCATCGCGGCCTGCGGGGAGTTGGCCAGCCGCGGCTGCTGCTCGTAGGACAACATGCAGGAGACGTTTCCCTCGTGTTTGACTTTGGGGCAGCTCTGAGGCACCAAACCCATCACAGGTCCGTACGTGTCCATGGAGGCTGGCTCCACTTTAATGCTGGGAAGCTCAGGGAATAAATCCTGAGTGGTCTGGAAAGGCGGGGAGCTGATCAGGAATCTGCCTTGGAAACTGGGGCTGCTCCCGGGCAGAAAGCTGGTATCCACGTCGGAGCGAAGGAGCTCAGCCATCAAGCTGTTGTAGGGCGGCGGTGGGCTGTTTATGTCGAGGACAGGGCTGTAATTGGAGGGCTGCTGCTGCTGCTGCTGCTGGTACACGGACGGCCCGGACTCCTGGAGCCGATAGGATTCTGTCCCAGCGCCGGTAACTGGCGCACAGTCGGAAACGGCGCTATTAGCGAGAATAAACTCAAGATCTAAGAACTTATCCAGGTCCTCCTCGTCTTTTCTGCTAAGACAGCTGCTGTCCATGCTGATGTCGGTCTTCCACCTCTGGAGGAGGAGAAGAGAGCAGAATTAGTTTTACAACCTAAGATGTTTTCACACAACTCTTGAGATGAAAAAAGGCGCACAGATAAAGGGCTGGATATAAAGAACAACCTGTACATAAACATTTCATCACATCTGTATTGCCAAGAAACCCAGGAAAAAATTCAACACTTTTATAAACTTTTCAATAAACTTTTCAATATGTGTTACCATATGACAGACTGATACAGTAGATGAAGTTAGGCTGTGTGATCAAGTCAAAACATCATTCTGTGTCAAAACAAGGACAAATATATCAACTTACATCTTCCCAACATTTCTCCTTCTGGTTGGCAAACGTGGATATTGATGGTAAAATTGTCCCACTCAAGGCCATTTCCATGCGTTACTTAAAACGTAGAAAAACCCTTCCTTAAAGTCCGCTGAGTCTCCAGAGAAAGCTCCAGAGAAAGCCCCTGAGTTGCTGCTGCTCCTGCCGCCGACCAGCCGCTGCTCCTCGCTCATGTGCAGCTGGACAGAGCTGCTTTTCTTAAATATCGCTTCGCAGCAGAAACCAGGAAGCGCGTCCAGGATGGGGACGCTGCGCAGCGGACAGCCCCCTAAATTTAGCCTCGCTATAAAAGTCCGAGTTTCTCTGCGAGTCAGAGACAGAGAGGAGGCGAGAGCGACAGGAGGACCGGGGCGGAATGCTCTCCGTGCCCTTCCGCGGGCAGATACTTAACCTGCTCAGAGAAGAACCCGCCCTCCGTCAGACCTGGCCAACAGCTGGCAGGGCAGAGAGGAGAGAGACCGCCCCCAGACACCGACACTCAAACACACATAATGAGCAATTAACAGCCTGTTAAAGAGCAGCGACTAAACAGATACTGAGAGATGCGCGCGCGCGCACACACACATATGGAGGAAGAGAGGTACTGCAGGTGTGCTGCGTCCTTCTGGTTCATTTCTGGTTTATTTATATTCATTTACTTGTTGATTTTGTAGCAGGACATGTGACAGCAAACGTCTTTTTGGTAAATAAAAAGCATTGATCCTTATATATGACAACACATTTCTCTCTTTGCGTCTGACAGAAGGATTTTGAAGAACGTGAGCAGACAGCGAGAGACTGTGCTTGTTTCCATGACATGACAGATCAGATCAGAGAGAAATCCTCACTTCTCTGTTCCTCTCTGCTGCAGGCTTCAGCCACCAGGCGCCGGCTACAACACTGCTCCCCCTGCTTCACACCGCTCCGGGGGTCATAAGGTGGTTCTGTGGTGTTCAGTGGTTTCAGCATCCAATCACAGCTGCTCTGCTGACAGACTGACAGAACTCCAACTGCATTATGATTCAGTAAATTCAGTAATTCAGAGACTGTTTCTCCCCTGGTGGAAGAAGCAGCCTATTCACACCCTTTACTGAAGTCTAACTGCTAATAATATAATGCTACTATTACAATTACTGCTGCACTGTTGTATAATTTCATAATAAGCAAAAGTATTAGCAAGGAAATGTTCAGTCAAAAGCAAATTTACATTAGAACAGACCCTTGAGTGTTCACAGTTTGATGATTAGTACTTAAACAGTATGGCAAGTTGAAGTGGAGCTAAATTTAACTCCCTTAGTCAATACTATCATTTACTATCAAACAGTGCTTTCTGTTTTATAGCCATGGTTTATTTTAAATCTTCACCTTCAGTGCAAATGATAACTACACTACTGTTAAATACTGTAAATGTCGTGGAGAAGGAAGTAGAACATATATGAACACTATACAGTACATCAAAACTGTTGACTTATTTTATGTTCTATGTGATGACAACATTCAGTTTGGTTGTGTTGCTTTGACCTGTACTGATCTTCTCCCCCATGACTGGCTTAATCTATGCCCAAGGGGGAAAAAAAATCTGGTGACCCCAACCTCTACTTGGCACATACAATTAATTAGTGATATTCCCCATGTAGATTTTGACACAGGTAGGCAAAACATGATAATTTAGGACCAATATGAAAAAGAAGTGGATATGAATACCTTACCTCCCATCATGGACTGAACCATGATTCTGATATAAGACCCTTTTTTTATTTTGTTTATTTTTTGTTTATACTGTTAATCTGATTGTTGAATGAAGACAAAATTTTCTCTTTGTGTACACATGATTACAACTATTGTATCACATGTCCAAACCTTCTTTGTAGAATGGATTTTTTCTATTTATTATATTAAATCTATTCAATATTCAGGGGATTTATAAGTATTTGATTGTAACCTGTGTTAATATATTTTGTATAAGTGCCCTGTGACAGACTGGCGACCTGTCCAGGGTGTCCCCGGCCTTCGCCTGAAGTCGGCTGGGACAGGCTCCAGCCCCCCCCCCCCCCTTCGACCCTGCAGAGGATTCAGCGGCAGATAATGGATGGATGGCTGGATGTTGACATAAGTGATGGCATTACTCATGTGGGACTCACTGCCAACACTGGACCAAGAAAGTTGTATTACCCGAGGACATAATTTTGAAACCTTGTAGCTGTACTCAATAGTATTAACAGAATGTGCAGGTGTAAGAATGAAGAGTAGTAGAACACACTATATACAAATTTACAGCTGCATATGAATACGGTGTATACCCTATAGGACAAATATGTGGAGACACATATGGAGTTCAGTGCACCTCAATCCTGAGCTTATAGCTGTGCTTGGCCGTCCTGATGCCCATCTTCACATTAGCCATGGCTGAACTTTAGGTCCACACGCTGCTTGATCTGGGGGGAGTACAGTCTTTGGTTGGAATGACTGAAGTCATCCGCAACAATAAGGGCTCCCCCTGGATGTATTGTTAGCTGCTTGCTAATGACACCATGCAGTTCTGTCATAGCAAGTTTAGCATTAGCGTGTGGGGGAATATATGCTGCAATCACATCAGTCGATGTAATCTCTGGGAGATAGAAAGGTCTACACTGAACCATAAGATGTTCTAGTTCCCCTTTTCACACCTGACAAAAAACCCACCAATACCCACTAACATCTGGCTTTTGTATTCAATGGGAAAGAGTACACTTGCATTCATTCCCAGGCCAAAAGATTCTGCAGTAGTCATGGGTATTTGTCAGCTCCAGCTCGATCGGCAGTGATGGAAATCACTGGCACTTGGCATCCAGGTGGACACGCTAATTTAAATCCTTTTTGCACTGCGATGACAGTTGTTCAATATTACTTCTTTTTAGAATTTTTATTTTACCCTTTAGACCATTATATTTCATTTGATAATGTGCTTTAGTGATAGATACTCCCAAACAAATTAGCATCTAATCAAAAGACCACAAACCGTCTGATATACAATGAAACTGAGGCCTTTGGGCCCCCTGAATGTCCACTTTGCCTTCGTTGTGGATAAGGAGGAACACTACTGCCATACAAATCAGATCTATGTTAAGTGTCACACGTAAGCACTTATCGTAGGGGAAGTTACTGACTCAGCAATCATCATTTAGTTCACATTGAAATAAAATCTGCAAAAAGTAATAAAGATTTTACCTCACCTGACCTGCAGATCCTGACCTAACCCCTTTAATGACTCAAGATGGAAAGAGACAACATTTCTAATAGCAGTCTGCACTACCAGTTTGCTGTGTTGGAGCTTGTCCTTCATTGATAATGGCAGATGCACAGCCAGATGGCAGACATAGAGAAAGAACAGTACTGCGTTGTATAACATGCTGTACTTTTACACTGTGAACACAGATATGAAATGCTAATTAAAGGCAGTGTTGCCCAGTTGTTTCTGGAGGCCTGACAGCCATTGGTGATTTGGTGGCATTCCATTGTGGTTAGTAAGAGTGAATGTGCAGTATCTCATGGAACGCGTTAAGGTGTGCAACATGTACCAACCAATCAACTATGACACAACATGATTATTGTTTTCAGATATCGACTTTTAAACGGCCAGTTCAAACCAAGCGGCAACCTCCGGCGCTGAAAAATGAAGCCAATGCGGAAGTGCAAAAAAGCTGCATTTCCTCGAATAACCTCTAGAGCAGGCTGCAGAAGGGAGTCAATTACATTTGAGCCCCGGCCATGTTAAAATGTCAGATTTTACGACAGAAAAAAACATATTTACAGCCTGGTTCAAAACATGGCTCTAGTCTCATAAGCTGTTTTTCTACTCCATGACAACTCTGGGCAGGGGGGGCGAATTTTTTTATAAGGCGTTCATTTAAAATATACAGCATACATCATTATGCACAATTCATAGCTGTCAATCTAAGTGGCACCACTTTGATTGACAACTAGCCACTGACGGTCTAAAGGGCGTCACCCCGGCTAATTCTAGTCACTGAGTTTGGGAAAGAGATCGTCGTGGGGTTAGCCGGCTAGCAACGATATTTAGCATTTAACCTAGCTGGTTAGCCGTAGCTAGTTTGATTATTTCGAATAAAGCGGCTTTTTTCAGCCAATAGCGTTCATTCAGCTGGCCCATAGGACCCGCCTCAGCTCCGCCCTCGCTCCACCTCTTTGTCCATATTTGGAGTAACCGGAGGTAGGCTACCATGATGGCTGCGCACTACGATTTGCTTCATTTTTGCTCTTCAGAAACCTATGGGTGACGTCACGGACACTACGTCCATAATTTATACAGTCTATGGTTCACACAAACACATCCCAGTTTGAATAGGGACTATTTCTTCAGTAGAAAGTAATGCCCTAAAAAGATGTATGGTCTGTGGATTTTATGTCTTTTTTCTCTGTCAGGACCACAGACATAATCAAATCACATGAATTCTTCATTTTTCAGTACACTACACAATTCAGTCAGCAAGTCTTTCTGACTCTGTTTCTTTACCTTTCTTAAAACTCTTCATATCCTGACATTATCAAAGAGCTTTCTTCGGAGTAGGTTAAACTTGCTTTGTAGGACAGGCCTCTGATCTCTAACACTAAAGGTATTTTACCATGCTGTATGTCATGATTTACTATATGGGACCTGAATCTATAAAGTGCTCAGTGATTTGTAAAAGAAAAAGGCTGTACCCACAGTGAGTAATGTGACTGACGACTGAGGCCCAGCATGCATTCCCAGTATTGTGTTGATGGTACTGTAGAGCATGATAAGACATCACTTCTGACCCAGTGATACATTTAGTCTAAGCATTACTTTAGCATTACTCTAACAAGCAATCAGTCAAACATTTCAACAAAAGTTATCAGTGAGTTGACATTCCTGTGGTGTACTGCTCTGATCACACTGAGCAAACCATTGTCATATGTTCTCAGAACCCTCTAAAACTGCGTTCTACTCAGAATCATGTGTATCCATGAATGTATTAAACAGTGAATTATGATAATGTCCTTTTTTGGCATTTGAATGTATATTGGATGTACTGACCATTACTGCTCTTTCTTTGCTGGTGGTCTCTGTGCTAGACTTAATACATCACTTTGATAAAAGTAGAATGCGTCTACATGCTTCTACAGTTGTGCACCAGATGAAAAGTGGCAACTCTCCAGCTCTGGCACTCTGCTGTCAGCTGAATGTTTGTCTTCTTCTGTTTCCTCCACCCCACTCATCTCATGTCTCCAGTGGCTCATCCACTTTCATTTCCATCTTGCTCTCACAACTTTTCCTTTTCTAAACACACTGATTCATGGCTCAACAATTGTCCATATGTGCTGAGAATCACCTGTGTTCATGCTGATGGTGCTGTAGCTATAACTGAATACATATTGAACACATACTCTTCCCACACATCATGATCACACAGTTTGCTCTGTCACTCCCACTCCTTTAATTGAGACATGAACAGTAAACAGTGGGCCTGCGCTGTTTGTTGTTTGTGCTCTTAGCGAGCAAAGAAAGCTGTACTCAGGATGCTGAAGGTATTAGATTTTACATGGAAATGTATGCAAATATTTGTGTTTGACAGGTGTTTTGACCTGTTGTCACACCATGATGGAGTGCTTCATGTGGAAGTGAGTCCTGACTAGCTAGCTGGGTGCTTCTCTGTGTGAGCCTCAGAGGTTCTCGCATGTACTCATCTATATCATTAGACTGAGATTTACATCATGGCACAATCAGTAAATCTGTAATCACATGACCTGGAGACATGGAGGAGGTCTTAGTGAACAATGATTGCCAGACTAACTTTTTAAGACTCATTCCTAAATAAAAATGTTCAATTCCAAATGGGCGAAAACAGATAAGTACAGTTATTTATGTGTGTAAGTATGTGCTTGTGTGGTGTCAGGTTCACTGGAAAGGTACAAAGCCAATCTAAAGCTGAAGGCACTGATGCTGCTTTTAAACTCTGCCAAATTTTAAAGTATAATTTCAGTTTATTACAAGTTATTTTCATAGTTTTGTCTATCATTCCTGTCACTTATGATACAAGACAACCACAAGAAAACACTTTACTCATCAGGTAAACTCAAGTAAAAGTCTAAAAATGCTCCACACAAAGTGCTTGAGAGTTTGAAACAGCCTTTCCTCCCAGCAGGATCTGGGGGCTGCATCTGCATAATTGACAACCCAACAATCACATTCACTTCATGCAGTGATTGGTCAGGTGTGTGCAGGTGTGAAAGCAGGTAGGGTTTGAACATCTTTCTCCAAGTAACTAGCTGTCTTTATCTGATCATGTGACTGTGTTTCTTTACTCGCATGACTCCTTTGTAGTGATGTCACCAAGTTGCAAAAACATTTTTAATAATCAATTAATCAGTTTTAGCTATTAGTCATTCCTAAGCAAATATTCCAGTCATTCTCCATACATGAATATCTGCCACATTTTCTGTGTCATATCATTATATAATTGATAACTTTAGGTTTCGTACCGTTAGTCGGACAAAACAAAGCATCTGAAAACAGCAGCCAACTGAAACTATTTTTTAAACCTCCTTAAGGGATAGTTTCAGTTAAATACAATTGTGAACATACAAATGAGCAAAATCTCAGTATAAAGCTGTTTTGTGTTTCAGATTCTCGTCAAATCCTCTTGGGTGGCAAGATGCTCTGTTAAAAGTTCAGCTAAACCTTCTTAATGCAGGGCTTTATTATTGCATACAAAGTATTGTACCAGTTTAATACTTGTGCACAATGAATTCAGCCTGGCTTACAATGTGCTAAAGAAAAATATCTGTTGTCTAAGGCTTATCTGTGTAATGCGTTTCTGCTACGAACCTTCATTTTTTATTGGAAACAGATGGTACTTTCTCCCTTTGTCAAAGTTATTGCAGTCTGTTTAGGGATAAAGCAACTCTCCTCAATGGTCAACGTTAGTTACCTACTTTATGTCTTTGTTAAACTTCTTGGAAACACCTGCTTTGACTTCTCCACTTTCCTCTGCACGGCAGGAAAGCCATGATGTTCTGTGTGTGTGTGTGTGTCCTTATGGGGACCCAAGTCCACTCCTAATGCAGCAAAATGTCATTTCTGAGGTCTGGGTTAAGTTTAAGGGGTGTGAACTGAGGTTAGGTTAAGGTTAGGGTTAGGCACGAATTGGTAATGGTTGAGGTTAGGGTCTGAGTTAGGCTGTCCTAACAAGGATAGCTGCGCAAACTTGTGTGTGTGTGTGTGTGTGTGCTCTGCATTTGTGTGTGCATGTATGAGAGAGAGAGAGAGAGAGAGAGAGAGAGAGAGAGAGAGAACAGAGGCAAGCTTCTGGCGGAGGCAGAGCAGTGCTGGAGCAAAGAGTTTGAGACAGTGAGTGGGCTCTGGTCTCAGCTTATATAGGCGGGTTATTTTTAAACCCACACCCCCTTCCTTGTTCCTTATTACTGCATATCCTCTCCCGCTCGCTCAGGAAGCCCACTTGGCTGAGTCTCCTGCCGGCACGGCGTGCTGACTTGGAGCGAAACAAGAGAGCAATAGCATTGAGAAGGTTAGGGACGGGGGGTGAGAGACATAGAAGCGGAGAAGCAGGGAGAGAGGGAAAGAAAAAGGGAGGGGGGAAAGCTGGCACTTGTTCAGAGTCTGACATGCAAAGACCTGGGCCTCTTCCAGCCCTTGTTTAAGTGTCTCTCTGGAATATCTCAGAAAGGGAGAGAGAGAGAGAGAGAGAGAGAGAGAGAGAGAGAGAGAGAGAGAGAGAGACAGAGAGGTGCAGAGAGAGAGAGAGAGAGACAGACAGAGAGACGGAGAGGTGCAGAGAGAGAGAGAGAGAGAGACAGAGAGACAGAGAGGTGCAGAGAGAGAGAGAGACAGAGAGAGAGGTGCAGAGAGAGAGAGAGAGAGAGAGAGAGAGATGAGGCTTTTAAAATTATAACAAATTAACATGTATATAACATGTATATAACACACACACACATGCACACACACCTCAGTTGCACCTCTGCTGCAGTAGTTGTGAAGTTGTCTTGCTCATGTGCAGCATGATGGCAGCTGCCTTTAGTCATTAGGTCACTCCCCCAGTTTTGCAGCTGGTAAACCATCAACCCTTTTAGCCACAAGCCTGACTTTTCAACCACTAGCTTTTAGGGGCTTTTCTGTTTCCTCTGTGGCAATATTACAAATAAACACCCACAAAGCATCATAGAGCAAGACAGCCATGTGATTTATGTACGGTATCTAAACCATTGCATTCCATTACATCATACTTATTGAATCACATCAGCAGAGGGCCTGAATAACACCGTGTGTTACAACATGCTTTACAGTATTCCATTATCTGAAATTGATGTGTAATGCCATTGCTGTCAGGAGCCTTGACATATTTTCACGTTACATCACAGTACACTTGTGATGATGATAAAACACTCATTAGGGAGATTATAACACCTCATGTGAGTAGAATGTCAAGTAATGTATGAGCACAAACTACAGTGTTAGGAGTGTGTTGTTGCCACTCAGCATTCCTGTTTTTTCAGCATTGGTGATGTCATGGATAACATCGCTAAGGCAGACCAGGTGGAGGGTTTGCTGTTCTGTGGCTTTCTTTTTGTTTTTTTCTACTTACATTGAATTGAGACATTTAGTACAATGTTACTTGATTTCCTTGTGTGATGGTTACTGTGTAGGCCAACCTTCCTTGTTATGGTACTGGTTGGAGCAGTCTAGATGTGAACTGAACAGCCTACATAGTCAGTTGGGTTTTTGCTCCTGAGGAGGAGAGGGGAGGCTGCCATAAACACATGCCTTTAGTTTTGTTTGATTAGCTATGAGTTAAGTTTCTGAGTTATTTTCATTATATTTTTGTCATTTTGCTTGAGTTGCACATGTAATGGAGTGCACTGTCAGTAAAATATTCTCCTTTGTGAAATCATGTATTTGCTGAGTCTGCATAACCAGCACCCTCCTCAATATTGAAGTCAGACTTTTCTACATCATGGCAGGCTGGTTAGCAGGTTAACTCTAGTGGATATCCCTGCAGTACAATACAGAGGTGTCTTTGGTAATTTTATAGTAAAACATCATAGAAATTATGTACGTCCTCTTAAAATCACTTCACAAGTCTTTCAACATTATGTCCATCACAGTTCTGCATGATGTGAAGAAAATGGGAAATAAAACCCTTATTCAAAGTGAAATGTTTTTTGCCCCTTTCAACTGGTAGGTCACATGGAAGTCACAAGTCATTTGAGCAAAGGACATGCTGTAACAACACTACTATTGTCATACAAGCCTCCCACTTTACTCTTCCTTCATACCAGCAGCAAAACACAGCATGTTACATCTTAGATTGAGTTTTGTTTTGTGAGGAAAGAGTGATGATTGGCAACATTTTCAAAAATCTTGCAAATCATTCCCCAACCAGAAAGCCTGGATGAATGGAGCAGTGATGATCCTAACCAGAGACAGGTGACTGGGGTGCAACAACACCGCCCAGAGTGAGACTGAAAAACCGGCATCACGGAGGTAAAGCAGAGACATCAGAAGAAACTGGAGAGAAACCTCAACATCAACAACAGCAAAGATATGCGGCAATCCAGACAATCACAGGACCACCTCCATCATGTGTGAGGCCATGTTGCCAGATAAGTGAAACATTTATTTGCAATTTTTATTTTTATTGTATGCTTGCTTTGATCTTCTCAACAAAGACTCAGTTGTGAAGTCGACTCTACTTTCAGAGTACAGGTCATTCTATTTATCCACAGCTGATGTGAGAATAATCCTGTGAATGTGAGGAAAACTGCAGGGCCTGATGACATCTCCATCCACTGGTCATGTACTAAAAGCGTCTTCAAGACAGCAATCATTGTTAAATAAAGAACCTGCTGAAGTTCAAACCGAGCATCAGAATGGGAAAGAAAGGTGATTTAGTGACATTGAATGCAGCATCGCTGTTGGTGCCAGAAGGGCTGGCCTGAGTATTTCAGAAACTGCTGATCTACTGGGAGTTTCATGTACAGCTATCAGTAGGGTTTACAGAGAATGGTCTGAAAAAGAGAAAATATCTAGTGAGCAGCGGTTCTTCTTCTGTTGATGCCAGAGGTCAGAGGAGAATGGCCAGACAGGTTCGAGATGATAGAAAGTAACCACTCGTTACAACCAAGGTATGCAGAAGGGCAGAGGAGCATCTCTGAACGCACAACATGTCGAGCCCTGAAGCAGATGGGCTCCAGCAGCAGAAGACCAACTAAGAGCAGCAAACTGAGGCTACAATGGTACAGGTTCAGCAACATCAGACAAAAGAAGATTGGAAAAACATTGTCTGGTCCGATGAGTCTTGACTTCTGCTGTAACATTCAGATGGTAGAGTCAGAATTTGGTGTAAAAAGCATGAACGCATGGATCCATCCTGCCTTGTATCAAGGGTTCAGGCCGCGGCTGGTGGTGGTTTCATGGTGTGGGGATATTACACTGGCACACCTTGGGCTCCTTAGTACCAACTGAGCATCATTTAAGTATTGTTGCCGACCATGTCCATCTCTTTATCCCACAATGTACCCATCTTCTAATGGCTACTTCCAGCAGGATAATGCATTAGATCACAAAGCTCAAATCATCTCAAACTGGTTTCTGGAACATGACAATGAGTTCACTGTACTCCAATGACCTCCACAATCACCAGATCTCAATCCAATAGAGCACCTTTGGGATGTGAAGGAACGGGAGATTGGCATCATGGATATGCAGTTGACAAATCTGCAGCAACTGCATGATGCTATCATGTCAATATGGACCACATCTTTGCAGCTTGCTGAAGCTATGTCATGAAGAATGAAGGCAGTTCTGAAGGCTAAAGGGGATCCAACTCGGTACTAGCAAGGTGTACCTAATGAAGTGGCCGGTGAGTGTATAGTCTTTCTTTAGCCGTACCGTGTTTGAGAATCTCCTTTTATGTTCTGAAGCATCAGAATCTTAGAGTGGTAGATCTTGAAGGCACTCCATCTGGCTGTTTGGGGACAAGTGCCAAATGCGCACTCCCTCTGTGGATGCTTCTGGTGGCAAAGTTGCAAATTTGTATCTAACAAGTCTGCAGCAAAGGTTATCATGGACAAAGAGTTCTTCTTTGATTCCCTGGCTATATAGTTTGTCCTCATGTTATTCTGATCAACTATTTTGATTAGTTTGTTGCTATTTAAATTTTGGACTGGAGGTAAGTTCTTAGGCTTCGTTAAGTCTAACTTTGATTTCATTCATATCATGTATAATTTCTTTGTTGTCCTGTCCATCTTCTACTTCCGTAAGTCCTCAAGCCAACATGCCTCTCAACATCCTCTTCCTCGCTAAGTTGGAGCAGTGGTGAGCTGGGAAAGTGCTGTGGCTAATGTTAACAGTTAGTTTTGACTGATGTGCTTGTCTTTCATCGTGGTCCAGGAGACCAACATTCGCATCCTCTCACAGACCTGTAATTAACTTCCACCTCTCTAACAAACCAAATAATACACTATCTTTAACAAAGTATTTCTAACCTTGATGAGTGTATCTACCACAGCAGCAATCTTTCCCAAACCTTAATCAGATAGTAATTTCCATGCGCAGATATTGTAGAGAGCTGGTATTTTAAAATCCTTGTAGATGTAATCTGGGATTCTGCAAAATCATCCTTTATCGACATTCTTGTCTAGTTATCTTTTAATCTAGGGGAATTTAATATCTAGGCTAAACGCACAATATTTTACGACTTGTTTCACATATTCATGATTTCAGCCCAATGGGAGTGAGGACACCAGATTGCTTAGCGCAACACCTACTGATAAAAGCTGTATTTCCAAACCACATTGGCTCGTCAGTGAGTTTATTAGCTTTCAAATGTGGAGTGGGAAATGGAATTGAAATGAATTGAAATTATCAGTTGCTTCTTGAAGTTAAATCTTTAAATAAAAATAGTTAATGGTTTACAAAAAAAACAAAAAAATCCCCCAAAACACCTCTTGTAGCAGTTGGTGGGGACGTTAAAGGGGAACCGTATTATCTGTTTAAAAGAGGGTTTTTATGAGGGAATTAATTTAAGCACTCTGGGCAGTTAAGAGCTGTGAGGTCACTGCTACCCAGCTAATTGGCCTTTGGTGTGTGTTTCTGTTTGTGTGGTGTACAGGACTTTGTGTAAGCAGCAGAGGAGCTGTCAATGTCCCTGGAGTTTTAACAACCTGGATATGGTTTCAACCATATCTGTATATTTGTGTGCATGCTTGTGTGTGTGTGTGTGTGTGTGCATGTATGTATGTGTTTGTTTAACAAGGCAGAATTATAGCTGGGCAAAGCAGGCAACTGCTTCAGGACCACAGATTGTTTGCTCCAACAAGCTCTTTTCCCACAAACAAGTCCAGAATACTGTGTTCACACAAACACATGCACATACATGTATATGTGTTGACTGGCTACATGTGGATCTTATTGGCTGAGTTAGACACCTGAGAGAGAAAAAGTAATTTATTAGCTGTTAACACTCCACCAGCAACATTTCATACCTACATCCACATTTTGAAAGCCCAACACACACAAGCTGGCTGAGAGCAATTGAATGTTTTTATTCTTGAGCTAAAGGTGAAGAGTAACAACTTTCTTCTGACCTCATGAATACAGACCTAATTTTCAGTCTAGTTTCCTCTCGTTTAGTTGCCTATTTAAAAGTCTATCTAACTAAAACAGAGCTAGACCACACTGTGGAGGAAAGTAATGGAAATACACTTGCAAATGCAACATGGCTGTCTGTTCTGTTGCTGTGTTTTGCATTACAGTACATGTATTAGGTTATTTTTAATATGTCCTGATAACCAATGCATTCATACACTTCTAGTACACCTAGTATACCTTGTCATAATGGCTCGAAAGCATTAGGCCTGAATATACTCCCAAACGCATTCCTGTTGTGAACTGGGTTGATTTGGATTAGTTTATATAATTTATAGCCAGGTCAACAAGTTAGTTGTAAAGTTGTTATTTTTTGATTCTGCAAAACTGGAGATTATGATCAAAAAATAAATTTTTCCAGGTTATTATTACAAGCTCTTTTCCCACAAACAAGTACAGAATACTGTGTTCACACAAACACATGCACATACATGTATATGTATATGTGTTGACTGGCTACATGTGGATCTTATTGGCTGCAGACATGTTGAAATTAATAGTTTATCTGTAACGGGAAGCACACTCTCAGCTCCAGCATGAAAGTCACACGAGCTGTGGGCACATTTACCACCCCAACCTCTATATCTTTATTTTCACATAGCGACTGTGAAGAGATGATGGGAAATGAGGGAGTTGTGTGTGATTTTTACCAACAATAAGCAGACATGCTCCTCCTGAACATTAGAGAATACATTAATACAGTATGTACACACAGTTTCTGAGCCTGAGTTGAACTGTACCAGGAGGAGTTGGAGAGCAGCAGGGCAGAATGTCCAGAGGCTGTTAGAAGAGGAGATTATAAGGTTGACATGAAATTTTCTGGAGTTGAACCTCGGTTGGAAGTATCTGGGCAAACTGACATCCTAGACAATCTCTCTTCCCTCTCTTTCTATCTCCTTCTCTCCCCCTTTCTTTCCGTCTCTTCTGAAGATGCCAAAGCCACAGGATTGCTGTTAGGTTGGCTGACCAGAAACCTTGTCTCCTTTTTATTGAGGGACAGGAATTGCAGTCTAGGTCTGATTTTTTGGCAAAGAGAAGATGAGAGTGTTGAGAAAAGAAAACAAAAGAGGACACGGGAAAGACAGATCATGTTGAATCAGAGACAGAATAAGATTCTATCAAACAGAAACAGATCAAGACAGAGACAGACAGAGATTGCTAGGCCCACAGGATTTTCATGCGCAATTCTTAACCACAAACTCAGTCACACTCTAATATGTCTCCTTAAACTGTGCCAGCTGTCCAAATACTCTGTCCTGGCTGCAGAACAGGTTCTCCACTGTACTCCCACTTTGAACTCCCTGTTGTACCAACACTACTCTTACTGCTCTCCAGAATTTTCAGACCCGGAATACCAAGGTTCCCCAACCACTAATTACTGAAGCATTCATGTGCTAAATTCTTCAGCCTGGGCCTTTCAGAGGGTCATTCATGCCATCATTTATGACATTGAATTTTAGCATGCTTTTCTTTAAGAGAGTTTTTCTACAACTATTTTACTGGAACCAATGCTACCTCGCTGAATCAAAGGTACGGTCCCTACTGAATAAATTAATGAAGCTGCTAGTAAACAGAACACCAAATGTGTGCTGTTCCAGAATAGAACAAAGCCATATTGTTCAAGCTGAGATTTGATTTACTGATATCAGCTATGTAACATCTAGACGGAGAAATCAAGACAGTCCCATCTAACTGATTATTCACTCAAGATATTCAAAATACAGATGCGATAAGCTTTTTTCCATTTTTTTGAGGCCTATATGACAAAGTGTCGTTTCTGTCACAGATATAGCTTGTTTTCCTTACTATAACATGTCTCATAAATTAAAAAGAATCAGACATCTGGTGTCATTAAATCTGGAGATATAGAGAGCCAAAGTGCTTCCATGGACAAATACACATTCCAGGAAGCCTTAATTAGCATGGCATGAATCTGCAAATATGTCACATACACACAGCTCTCCTTCTGTGTACAGAGCCTCATTCTATCAAAGAATCATGTGAAAATTTGAACCATTTAGTGTGAACAGTTCAAAAGTTATTAGCCATCAAACTATGGATGTTTGATTGTAACACTGTTTTCTGTGCTAAATATGGGACCATGGCCCCTTTTTGAAGGCTTCATATCTCTGAAAATAGTTGAGATATTGGCCTAAAATTTTGTACAGCAGGTATTAGTAACAAGGACATTAGAATAAAAAAAAATATGAACAAAATCTGAGCTGGTCAGTCGGGAACTGGTGATTTAGCACAGAATAACCCAGCTGTATATTGGTGCCACAGCTGCTGCATACTGGCACTGCCAGTTAGTGCAAACAATATATATGGGTTTATCAATATATTTAAACCATGTGGTTGAGCTCCTCTGCATCAGTCTGGAGTAAAAGTCTCCAAACTCTCTCCAAATAGATGTGCCCTCTCTTCTACAGGTTATGATGGTTTAAGTTTGACCTTTTTTTGTGGGTATGTGTTGTGTATTTGGTATCAGATCAGCAATTCACTACTGGACTACACCTCCTACCAACACATCTTCACAAAAAATGTGAATCAAATAGTTGACATACAAATGAACAAAGAGAGCTGGAGAGAGAAGCTGGGACCCAGCCTAAGGAGACTCACATCCTTATTGTGGAAGGCTTCCTGCTTTACAGCCTTTGATGTCAGGCCTATGTATCTGAAACACAAGAACATCAGCTTACTTTCTCACCCTCACACACCTAGCCAATCATTGTGTGAAGTAGGTCTGAATGTTGGATTGTCAGTTTCAGAAAGTTATAGAAATGGTCTGAGAATATTTTCAAATAAAAAACAGAGTGATTTTAATTGTTTGATGTCTTCTGTTATTGTCAAATAGGATTTCTCAGACCACCAAAGTACTCTGTTTCACACGCATACCCTGTGTGTTTATGTGTGTCTGTATGTATGTGTGTGTGTGTGTGTGTGTGTGTGTGTGTGTGTGTCGGCAGGGGGGTAAAAATTTCCTCAAAGGAAAATTCAGAATAACTATGTTGTAACCTTCATCTTACTAGGATCATAGGTGTCTTCTTTTTTCCTGTGTAAAACTGTTTTAAAGGACACACACGTATACAGTGGAGTCAGAAGGTGTGCTCTTTTTCCCATATAAACAACATTTAAAAGGCACCAATGCATTCATACACTTCTGGCCAACATATGTGAATCAGGCCAGCTACACCAACAGAATAACACAAACAACAAACAAACAAAAATAGAACAAAAATTGCAATCATAAAGTAAAATAAAGGATGGAGTGGATTTTTGTCTTCACCTCCATTTTACATGCAGATATGTAGCTCATCCTAAAGGAGACAACTTTTTGTTAAATGACTAGTCATTCGTTCATGGCTAGCTGTGATGTGAGTTACTGGTGATAATTTCAGACGGAGATTTGTAAGTCATTCTTTTGCAGAGCTAGTTAAAAACCTGTGCTTTTCACTTTGACTGGTGGTGAACTTGTGGTCTGGCTTCACAATGTGTACTCACACTTCACTATATGATTTTGATTAAGAGGAACAGAGGAAGGCCCTATGTATGTGTGACTCTGTGCACATGTGTATTCAGGTATTACAGTGCAAATTTCTGCACACATTTCAGAGAATTTGTGTACATATGCGGTGTGTGAGACCACGTGCAGGTTTCATTAACATAGCTAGAGCAGGATGTGTGGTCTACAAACCACAGGAGGTTTTATCACACCCTTTTCTTCCTTTAGTTAATTCTGGTTGACAGCTATGCTCTGCAACACACACACACAATTGTAGGTGAGATAATTCACTACACAGAAGACAAAGAGACAAGACCTTTTGTGAACAAACGCAAACTGTTAAAATGTTAAATGAGAGGATGAACATCAGTTTCATCTGTGTGGGCCCAGTAAATAGATAAGCCCAGAGTTTAGCCTAGCTTAGCATAAAGACTGGAAGCAGGTGAAAGCTGCCTGCCCTTACCATGTCAGCCAATCACCAAGTCAGTGGAATCACGTGGGTTAACAATCAAACATGATTAGACACCAGGCTGATGGTTGCCACTATAGAAGTGAGCTGGAGAAAGCTAATGCACATTATATTATACAGATTATATCCTGTATGCTTAGATGAACACTGAATTGGGAAAGTTAGGGAAGCTGGATGTAAAGTGGTGGACAGTTCTGCCTTTACACCATAGACTGTATAAAATATGGACGTAGTGTCCGTGACGTCACCCATAGGTTTCTGAAGAGCAAAAATGAAGCAAATCGTAGTGCGCAGCCATCTTGGTAGCCTACCTCCGGTTACTCCAAATGTGGACAAAGAGGTGGAGCGAGGGCGGAGCTGAGGCGGGTCCTATGGGCCGGCTGAATGAACGCTATTGGCTGAAAAAAGCCGCTTTATTCGAAATAATCAAACTAGCTACGGCTAACCAGCTAGGTTAAATGCTAAATATCGTTGCTAGCCGGCTAACCCCACGACGATCTCTTTCCCAAACTCAGTGACTAGAATTAGCCGGGGTGACGCCGTTTAGACCGTCAGTGGCTAGTTGTCAATCAAAGTGGCGCCACTTAGATTGACAGCTATGAATTGTGCATAATGATGTATGTTGTATATTTTAAACGAACGCCTTATAAAAAAATTCGCCCGCCCCCCCCCAGAATTGTCATGGAGTAGAAAAACAGCTTATGAGACTAGAGCCATGTTCTGAACCAGGCTGTAAATATGTTTTTTTCTGTCGTAAAATTGGACATTTTAACATGAGGCTCCAATGTAATTGACTCCCTTCTGCAGCCTGCTCTAGTGGTTATTCGAGGAACTGCAACTTTTTTGCACTTCCGCATTGGCTTCATTTTTCAGTGCCGGAGGTTGCTGCTTGCTTTACACGTGGTTTGATATGAAACGTACTGAGACGTCCATCTGGCATTAAGGAGGCTGCACCTCCCCAATCTGTACACAACATGGCAAGCAAATCTAGCAGGCTTTTTCAACCTACCTGGACCGCTGAGTCTGTGTTGGCTGAGAAACCTGACTGAGTATTTTGCTGTGAAAACAAGGTGTATTGTACCTCACGTATGAAGTGTCACTAAGAAGCTGAGCACAAGAAATAGATGATTTCAGATTCCACCAGTATGAACCTGTTTCTTTTTTGATTGAGCCCGAAAGTGTTGAATAAAAAGATCTGATTTTGAGTGGACTGGGATCAAGGAGTTCTATATGCAGTGTATTGTATTTAAAGTTTCCCTCTATCTACAATTCTACAATTTCATTTAGCAAACGCTTTTATTCAAAGTGACGTACATTCACATGCCGATGGAGCAGCACACTGGGGGCAATTTGGGATTCAGTATCTTGTCCGAGGACAGGACACGTAGAGGGATCAGACCACCAACCTTCGGATTGGTAGACAACCGCTCCTACCTCCTGAGCTACAGCTGCCGATGTCTACCCACTCCTCTGCCGCTCACCTGCAGCTATGACTCTCCTCATCAAATGCACAAACCTCATTTAATTCTACAGTTTAGCGAACGTTGGCGAACATTATCTAGCAGACTGATTTGTTTGGACCAAGCGGCAACCTCCGGTGCTGAAAAATGAAGCCAATGCGGAAGTGCAAAAAAGCTGCAGTTCCTCGAATAACTGCTAGAGCAGGCCGCAGAAGGGAGTCAATTACATTTGAGCCCCATGTTAAAATGTCAGATTTTACGACAGAAAAAAAACATATTTACAGCCCGGTTCAAAACATGGCTCTAGTCTCATAAGCGGTCTAAAGGGCGTCACCCCGGCTAATTCTAGTCACTGAGTTTGGGAAAGAGATCGTCGTGGGGTTAGCCGGCTAGCAACAATAGTTAGCACTTAACCTAGCTGGTTAGCTGTAGCTAGTTTGATTATTTCAAATAAAGCGGCTTTTTTCAGTGGCTTTTTTCAGCGGCTTTTTTCAGCCAATAGCGTTCATTCGACCCGCCTCAGCTCCGCCCTTGCTCCACCTCTTTGTCCATATTTGGAGTAACCGGAGGTAGGCTACCAAGATGGCTACGCACTACGATTTGCTTCATTTTTGCTCTTCAGAAACCTATGGGTGACGTCACGGACACTACGTCCATATTTTATACAGTCTATGGTTTGGACACAGTCAACAGATTGAACAAAAGAAAAATAAAACTTACTGGCTGATCAACATGCTTTCTCACACCGGCCTTGTCCCCAGAATAAATAGATGAAAATAGCATCTGGCCTCAATATAAGTTTTGTGGCAAAACAGTGCTCTGTGGCAAAAAAAAAAAAAAGCTACCGCAAACCTGAGTTTCTTTGGCAGTTTGGCTCTCATATTTTCAGATGCATTGCTAATTCATGAAGGTTTATAATTTCTCCTTTTCAAACTTTACAACCGAAAATAGAACACGTCTCTGGCACTGTTTTGAAATCAGTGAAAGGTGCAGATATGACTCAGGAGGTAGAGTGGCTGTCTACCTATAACAAGGTTGGTGGTTCAATCCCTGGCCCCGGCAATCTGCATGTTGAAGTTTCCTCGGGAAAGATACTGAACCCTGACTTAATCCTGACGGCTGTTCCATTGGTGTGTGAATGTGTGCACAGGGTTAATGGTGGTGGCAGTTTCCAATCAGCCACTGTGGATGAATGTTAGCTAAAAAATGTATTCCAACTTTGGCTTCTACTTTTCATCTAACTTGCCCAAAATGTCACTTTTCACATCACTATTTTAAATGTGTTATACATAGCAAAATTGATTTCTGTAGTGGTAGAAGCATTGTGGAGAGAGGGGCATCTCTGCTCAGAGCCAGACCAAGGCCAGTTTAAGTTCAACTGAGCTCAATTCAATCTCAATGCGGTTCAGTATGTTGAAAGAAATATAGCACTAAGAACTTGCAGACATCCCCCTAACAGATATTTAAAGTGTAATTGAGTGTTTGGTGGATTTAAATCTGTAACTCAAGGGCGCAGGTTAGGAAACCTTCAATATTATAGTGGTTGGGGGGTGGGGTGGGGGGGTTAAATAGAGATTTTTCCAGGGTGGTCTTTTTCCCTACAGTCCAAACACAGGAGAAAGAACTGGTAAAAAACATAGCAGCTGCAGCTGGGTGGCTCCAGGGCTCTCTCTTTTTCATACACACACTAGAACACTCCAGACACATGTGCATAAACATAGATACATTTATACCCCACACTCACACACAGATTTACTCACAGATACTCTTACACAGTACAATAATTGTATGTTTTTGGTTTTGTGCTGTGGAACATTTAGGCTGGCTGAGGGGCATAATAGTGGGTCGCATGGCACTACTGTATGGTAAGTCACCAGACGCTGGAAAATACCAGTTGGATCTGTCTTTGTTTGTCTAAGTTGGGACAAAAAGGAAAGCATGGATGGCTGTGATGCTTGTGTGTTTTGGAGGCACCACATGATTGTGTCTTTGTGGCGCGAGGTGGTTGTATGTCTGTGTTTGTTTAATCTGCAGGAAAATAAAAAAGGAAGGTAAGGGAATGTCGTGGTGTTTGGTGCCTCTGTGTCTTGGAGGCTCCATGTAGCTGTCTGTCTGTATACACACCGAGCTGTGTGTTTGTGGACTAAGATGTTTTTATTCTGGCATTTTTCATTGTCAGGCTCAAGGTGGCATCTTATCTGGAAACTGTGTGATTTGACAAGCCTTGACATAGACTGTGATGCATTTGACCATTCAAAATGCATTTACAAAATGGTCCAAATTTAATAATACCCTGTACTGCACTGTAGAACTTAAGACAATGGATAGAAAATCACTTGTCAGCTTTTCAAAGACGCAGATAAAAGAAACTGTCTCTGCAGTCTTGCCTTTATTGCCTAGTGTGCCACGAATCCCTACCAAAAACACTGAGCAAAACCAGCAGGTGGAATAGCTGTCAACTGAACCACATCTTTCCCACCAACTCATACCTGGCATCTAATGACATCTAACTGTTGCTTTGACGTAGTCTGATATTTTGTCTTGCTTATGTTATTGTATCTTTTTGAAACATTTTCTTATTTTACATTGTTACATTATGTTGTGAAAAACTCTGTGTGACATATACAGTAAATGGTGGATATGGATGAAGAATATGACATCTTCCTCGTCATCAGAAAATGACACAGAAGATGAGATACTAAAACTACTTAAACTACCTAGTCATGACAAACAGAGAAATTCCTGTAGACTGCCGAGGCTCCAGTAGCAGTCGTGTTTAAAGTGGTGGGTGTTCCACACACCACTCCATTAGGCTGCCCTTCTCCTTTCATGAGGGCTGTAGATGACCTGTTTTAGTGGTGGGGGGTAATTACTCGCACACACAGACTCTCCAATGTTGACATACACACACACAAACACAGACACACACACACACAGACCATCATGTACATACACACACAGGCGCACGGTCTGCTCTTTGATAGTGCTTGTAAACAGGTGGTATTCTCTACAGGGGTGGTGGCACACAGCAGCAGCCTCTGAACTACTGAGGAAAAAGCCTCAGCCTTATATTAACCCACTCATCACCAGCTCTCTTTGATGCTCACACACACATCAAAGAATGTTCAGGAGGGTCTTTTATTCACCTACCATAACCATTACCATCATTATTATTTGTTTCTTCCTTCTCCTGTGCGCTATCTGTATTTAACACTGTCCGGATACGAGGATGACACGTGCTCCTCTTCCTGTAAGTGTGATGCCACCATTTACTGAAACAGAACAGGCCTTGGAATGTGATTAAAACCATAGGTCAGGATGATTTCCAGTCAGGGTTGAGATGCTGATAGAAATTATATATAGTCCATATAATCATGTTATACTATATGTTAGCTATTAACAATAATTTACAGTTTTAGAGCATTTTACATGACAGCAGTCCTGAACATGACCCATGACCAGGTTACGAGGTTTTACAATTATGCACTTGAAAAAATGTCCTGAATGTGTTCATGTACGATAGAAAAGCTGTGACTTGTTGTCAGTCTAATAATGGACTAATGCATGCAATATGACAATTAAAGGATAGAACAAATCACAGATATTTGCATGTGTGTACTGCAAATACAGTATAGCCTATCCCTGTACGAAAAGGAAAACATTATATAAATCTAAACCTTTATATCAATTGATGGTTTTTATAATGCCTAGTTTTAGGGCGTGTTGTAGCCCTCTCAGCAGACATATTTCCCACATCCATGGTAATGTCTGCCATCCTTACTCCTATTGCTGGAATATGGTGCAGTCTTTGAACTACAGAGCTACTTTGATTATGAGGAACTATACAAAAGCAGTGGGGTCCTGAAAGGCAGTATTTTAGAAACAGATGAAGCTCTCAAATTCATCCACTCTTCAGTTACTGTGTGTCTTTTAGAGGCATACAAGGTCAACAGAAAGACATAAGGGGACAAGAACAGAGATACATTTTTCTAGGTGGCAGGAATTGAACATACCTTTTCTCTGCATAGGTTAAATACTTTTAAACACCAGTGAAAACTTTTCACAAGACTGTATGCGTTCTGAGTTCTTGGTGAGTTCTGAGATCAAACATGGACTAAGCCATACACAGTTAGTGTCTACATTGTTAACTAGCTATAGTTAATGGCTGTCAAGTAGCAGCACTGGCAGTTCATGGCAAATCGACTGCACAAACAATACAGTGAGAAAATTCTTTGGCTACCACACACATACATACCATGAGAACTTAAAACTGTATTTTTTAGTTAGAATTTTGTGCACTGAAACAAATGGAAGTCACAGATATTGATGCCAAGCTGTATTATTAGAATCAAAACAGCATTGATTTGAAGGAGAATTTATTTCACCAAGGAAAACTATGTGATGTCCCAGATACGATATCCAGAAATAGTTACCTTCAAGACTTACACTTGACAGTTATTCTTGAAAGCCTCCTTCAAAGGCTAAGCATTAATGTTCACATAATTAGTGACTGCTGATTAAAGGTGCATGAAGCTCACTCATGAAAATCTTACATTCACACACCGATGGAACAAATTGGGGACAATTTGGGCTTCAGTATCTTGCCCAAGGACACTTCAACAAATAGACTGCAGGGACCAGGGATTGAACCACCAACTGTCCGATTGGTGGACAACTGCTCTGCCTCCTGAGCTACAGTCGCCCTATTAGCCATAAATATTGTATTTGTCATCCAATTGCCTCAAGACCTTATGCTATCCTCCACACTAACCATATACAATTGATGATCAGCACTTGCACTGAATTTTGAGTGATTTATTCAACAGTGTCTCTCTCTCTCTCTCTCTCTCTCTCACACACACACACACACACAAAAAATAATTTACTTTAAATTACGGGAACCTCACTTTCTCGTGCTGTATGATACAATCTATCATATCTTCTCACAGGTGCAAGCTCTAAAGAAGAACCTCTCACTTTCTCGCACTAAATGCCCCCCCCTTCTGTCCTTCATGCATATATATTTGTGCCTTGCTCTCATTTCACTCATTAGCACAATGAGTAGGCAATTGATGAGGTGATTTTCTGCTAGAGAGGCTCTGGACCTCATGCTTGAACCAGATGAAGAGGAGATTGAACCAGCGATAGAGGAGGATGTCTCAGAAATGAAGGACAACAATGGAAGCTACCTTCAATGCATTTGTGGTGTGGACAGCAATAAATCCAGCCTGGAGTGAGAGGAAGCACCAGGTGAGGAGACTCTTCCTGGCAGAGCTGGTGACTCCAGTCATCCAACAGTGCCAGCACCTTCCCTACACACCAGCCTCTGGCAGTCTGGTAAAGAGAGGGCAGAACACTCCAGACACTCCCCCAGCAGCCCCCTGCCAAGGTCAGAAAAGGAAGAGGTGAGAGCTCTGTGCTCCTTGAGACAGAAAAACTGTGTGTGAACACACACACACACACACACACACACACACACACACACACACACACACTATATTGATGTTCTGTTATGGTCTTTTTTTGAATATTTCTTTTTCAGTAAGTGCTCATTGAGGAAAAAGTGTAAGTGTCTTCTTTTCTATTCATCACAGTGAATGCAGTGAATGCTGAACTTGATGGGCCCACCAATGCGTCTGGACCATTTACTGAGCAAACACTGGCTTACCTGTATCAAATCAATACATCCCATACATCATTGGAATGGGAATCTCAGCTACAACACTAACTAAAGCATTTCCATCTCTACCAAACACAGCCTACATGGCAAGCATTTTTATAGAATTCAGTAATGTACAGTAAACGCTATCTTTGAACTTACTGCAAAATTAAACATGAAATGCACCCCTGGTGTCATTCTGTCTGCCACTCCTTAATTCTACTTGCTTTGACTGTTGTTGACTGCCTAGATAGAGACTGAAGTTACACACACTCGTGGCAATCAAAACCTCCATTTTGACACAAAGGGTGAAAATTGTTTGGTCTTTGTTCGAGAGAGAGGCAGAAACAGAGAGAGGTGGAGTCAGTATATCCTCATATCTTTTTATTATTATCATTGAAGCCATTAGTCCCTTATTTTAAGAAAAATAAAATCTTGAATTCATAGCCATGACAGCATGATGCATGTGTGTATGTGTATGAGTCCTGGGTGATTGATGATGTCAGGTGACTTGTTAGATGTGCGACAAGTTTAGCTTGTGTATTTATAACCTCACAGAAGAGGCCTTCACAGGTCCAAAAATAATAAATGGAGCATTAGTAGCATACATTTTTATTGTAGGATACTAATTTCCTAAAATATTTTCTCCCACTGATTATGAAGCTCAAGGTGTTAACTGTATGAGGAAGACTTTGTGCTCCAGGGCTTAAGTTGTTGTTGTTCACAACTTCACAGATCCTACCTGACCCAGCTGGGATGCAGTCCAACCTGGGTCTACTCAGAACTGGGTGCACCTGTGAAGACCTCAACCTCGCAAATCATAGTCTATATATACTGATTTGCTTTGGAAAAACAAATTAGCATTATAGAAAGTTAAATTCAAGAGACCGGGTTGTGTGTAAAATAACCCTTTGATGCCCGAATTTATATACAATTATATTAAAAAATAAATAATTCGTGTTTTTGCTTTCAAGCAGATGCTAAATTAAGTGGAGATTGTTAATTTTACTCTAGCACACAGAATGCATATAATGCATGTATATCTAATGTATGTATATAATATTCGGATGTAGTTCTCAATTTGAACGGTCCCCCAAGAAACAAATGCTTGCAAAAGGTTCCTAGGTGCGTATCGAATATGCATGAACCGGCATTGGAGGAACACAAAGACTTCCTTGGATGCATTCTGAATGGAAGCGGTTTGAGGCGAATTCGCGACAATAAGCGTCAAAGGGATAAAGGGACTGGGTTATAGCATAATGCTAGTGTTTTACAGTTTGGGTCCTATTTTTGTTTTTTTGTCAATCATTTCTGAAATGTTCAAGAGGTCAGGAAATATGAGAATTCAAATGATCAGACAGGTTGTAAATAAGCCACTTAAGTGGCAGGTTATCACATTATCTAAACCAGTGTTTCTTTTGTGCTATACATCTATTCTGAACAGGTCACAAGTCAATGTGTGAGCTTTGTAGTCTACTGGCTGCTTCTGTTGGCCATGTGATCTTGACGTTGCACAGTGTAGTGGATCCTGAAAGTGAGCCTTGTCAGTAAGGATGCAACTTGACTCCACAGACCTATTTACATGAAATACTGTAAAAACTATTTTAGAAGCTTGAATTAGTTGTCATTCAGGCTTATGTGGTGCTGTTTTTTTTTTTTTCAAGTTCAAGTAAGCGTTATTGTCAGTCAGACCACACAACAAGCAATTGCACAATAGACTGAAATTTTGTTTTCCACACTCCAATGTGCTGGTTTGAAAATAACATGAAAGTAGTACACACAGATAGGTATACATAGACAAACATTTGACATTACTGCATACAAACAGACAAGACAAGTAATTGCACAAGTTTATGCAAGTAGTTATGCACAGTGTGCCAGAAATGTAAACATGATGAGTGCTGAGTGGCAGCATAAGTTTTAAAGTGTTCATAACAGTCCAGTCAGATGCTATGAGTGCAGGTGGCACAGGGGTAACATGTTCATGGTATTTTCTTGAGTAGTGTGATGTCTTGTGGGGAAAAAGCCGTTGCTGAGTCTGGCAGCCTTACAGCGCATGCTGTGGTAGCACTTGCCAGATGGTAGGAGGGAGAAGAGTTCATGTACTAGGAGGGTGGGGTCTTTGATTATGTTAGTGGCTCTGTTGCTGCAGCAGGATGAGTACAAGTCCTGAATGGATTTGCAATTGCCATACCAGACTGAGAGGCTGCTGGATAATATGCTCTCTATGGCACCCCTGTAGAATGTGGCAAGAGCAGAGGGTGGAAGATCAGCTCTCCTCATCCTGCGCAGGAAGTGGAGACGTTGCTGTGCCCTCTCGACAAGGGAGGTGGTATTAGTGGACCATCTTAGATCATCTGTGATATGCACCCTGAGGAATTTGGTGCTTTTCACAGACTCCACGGCACTGCCATTGATGGTGAGTGGGCTTTTGTTTTGTTGACATTCAGCAGGAGATTTTTGTTGTGGCACCAGTTGAGCTGAGTTGGTGTACTTTCTCTCTGTAGGCATCGTCATCGCTGATGAGGCCCCCCACTGTTGTGTCATCTCTTACTATCTGTGGTCTGTTGGTGAGGAAGTCCAGTAACCATTGTGAAGTGCTGATGCCTATTGAGTTTGTTCACCAGGTGTTGGGGGATGACTGTGTTGGAGGTGGAGCTGAGGTCCATGAACAGCATATGCACATAAATGTTTTGGTTTTCCAGATGAGTCAGGTTTAGATGAAGTGCTATTGCTATGGCATTATCAGTAGAGCTATTGGGGCGACATGCAAACTGGTATGGGTCATGTGTAGTGGGGAGACTGGATGTTATATGATCCTTGACCAGCCTTTCAAAGTACTTCATCCTGATGGGAGTGAGTGCTATGTGCTGGTAGTAGTTGAGAGTTGATGCTGGAGACTGCTTTGGTAGTAGTATGATGGTGGTGGCCTTGAAGTAGGTTGGTATGATGGCTTGACTCAGAGATGTTTTTGTAGATATCCATAAAGGCGTCTGTCAGTTGGTCAACACAATCCCTGAGCACACGCCCAGGTATGCTGTCAGGTCCTGCTGCTTTCCTCGGGTTCACCTTGAGTAGGGTCATCTGCTGGATTGAGAAGAACTTCTTTGTCTGGGTCGGGAGGGGCTTTTGTTGGTGTGGTGTTGTTGTTTTCCTCAAAGATGAAGAAGATGCTTCCTACCTACGCTTGGCGACTCTCACACCTCGGTTCAAATTGACCCTGACTCTGATAGTGTCTTTGTCCCCAGTCTGGAAAGCAGCCTTCTGTGTTCTCAGGAGCGCATGCACCTCACTAGTGAACCCGGGTTTTTGGTTTGCTCTTTTGGTGAGGTTTTTGCCGATGGTTACATCTTACTCTGTGCAGTCAAAACAGTCCTGAAGAGCTGAGGTGGCTCCCTCTGGCCATGCTCTAATCTGCTTCACAGACGGCTTGTTCCTGGTTGGTCTGTAAAATGGAATTAGCCTAACAGAGAGATGTTGTGGCTGGGGTACAGCCCTGAATGTCTGTTTGGTGTTTCTGTAGATCCGGTCAACAGTGTTTTCTCCCCTGGTAGCAAAGTTCACATGTTGGTAGTAGTGGGGAAGTACTGTCTTCAGGTTTGCCTGATTATGCGATTATGAATACAGAGTCCGGGTTAAAATTTTGCATTGAGCAGACAGACTGATACAGTGTGGACAGTGCGTCTTTGTGTTCGCACTGGGAGGGATGTACACAGCTGTAATGTTGATGGCTGTGAATTCCAGTGTTGTACCTGAACGCGTTCAAAGAACGTTCGTTCATGAACTAACTCATATTTTGGGTGAACGTGAACGTCCCGTTCATTTTTGCTTGATGAACGTTAAATTGTGAACGCACTCATTCTGCTGTTTCTTGAACGGCACTCTGATTTCGTTCAGATTACGTTCGTGCCAGATTTCAAGAGCCCTCGGCGAAAAACCAAGCTAAAACAGTAAAAACACATGGTAAACGACCATTAAAATGTCGCGGATAACCACCCGATCTGGCAACCGCAAGTCCTGCCTGTTGCTCTACCAACTTCGTCATCAGCGGTCGTCAGTCTCGTCGCAATTCACATGGGTGCAAGGAAGGAGGATGCGTTTACTGAGAAACTAATTCCCATACAGTCGGGAATTAGCTCGTAGCTCGTGGCAACGTAAAAAAAGAAAAAAAAAAGAACTAAAAAAGAACGAAATAGTTCATTTTGGGGAAGCATGAACTTTAGTTCACAATTTTGAATTATGAACGATGAACTGAACTAGTTCATTTTAAAAGGTTTGAACTGAACTTTGAACGAGTTCATATAGAAAGTGAACTTTCCCAACACTGGTGAATTCCCGTGGCGAGTGGAATGGCTGGCATTTTAATGTCAAAAATTCTATATCCTCTGAACAGCAAGTTGAGACAATTTCAACGTTTGTACACCACTTGTTGTTTATGAAGATGCACACACCTCCTCCTCGAGATTTAGCGCGGAGGGTGTGGCTCCTGTCCAGCCTGAAAGTGTCATGTCCAAGAAGTTGTGTTAAGTTATATTTAGTTTTGTCTTGTGTCTATGTTGTCTCATGGCTTCCTGTTTTATTTTGACATCTCACTCTCCTCTTGTTTCAGGTAACTTGCTCCTTCCTCTTGTGTTTCCCTCTGGTCTGATTGTTTCCACCTGTGTCCCATTACCTGGTGTGTGTGGGTATATATAGTCTGTGTCTCCCTTTGTCTTGTGCTAGTTTGTCTTGTCTTGTTTAAGCAGTCATTCTACACCAGTCCATGCCACGTTATCTTCTTTGTCAGGTTTTGTATTGTATGTTACTTTGTCTTGCCTTTTCTGCCTGCATCATTTGCCTCAAAAGAGTGATTTTTCTTTGATACTTTGCCTTGCCTTTTGTACTGTCATTGTTTGCCTCGAAAGAGTGATTTTCATTTGATACTTTGTCATTAAAGAATTGCTTTGTTTGAACTTTCCCCTGTCTGAGTTGTGCATTTGGGTTCCAGTCCTTGCTCCAGTCTTGTCAGAAAGTTGTTAGCCACATGAATGGCGTTATCCAGCACTGTGTTGTTAAGCCACGTCTCCGTGAGGATGATGGCACTGCAGTCTCTCACCGTATTTCTAACCCTTTGGAAGTGTTTTTTAATTAATTCCTGTACATTTTAGAATCGATTTTAAGATCTTACTGATCACTTTTAAAGCCCAGCTGGGTCCGGCCCATAGCTACATATCTGACATGCTAAGCACCTATGAGCCACTATGCAGCCTTAGATCATCGGGCAGGGGGCTTCTGGCTGTTCCAAAGTCGAGGCTTAAATCTAAAGGTGACCGCGCTTTCTCCATCAGAGCCCCTCGACTTTGGAACGATCTGCCTGAGGAGATAAGGCTTGCAGAATCTGTGACATCTTTTAAATGACTTCTTAAAACCCATTTTTATAGACCTGCCTTCAAGTAATGTCTCGTTTTAACATTTTTAATGTGTTGTTTTTTCTGTGTTTTAATGTTTTTGCTTGTGTCTTGTTTCAGTTTTAACTTAATTCTATCCTTCTCCTGTTTGGCCCTCTTGCTTTGACTGTCAAAGCACTGGTAACTGTTATCCATTCTGGATAACCCTGACTGCCCTCTCCTTCTCCAACAGGGTAATTCAGCTCTGCTGTCACACGGACAGATACAGGAAATCTTTCCTGCCACCAGCTATAAGACTGTTTAACTCTGCAGCTCAGTCTGGAAGAGAAAACACTGTACTCACAATGCTGTAGTTTATTGATATTTTCAGATCTGCTTGCACTAAATCTGGTCACTTTATGTTCTTTGCAAAACATTTTGCATTATCTTGCACATCACCTCTACCTCATCAGAGTTTTTTTAGGTACTTGTTTTGTTGCACTGTATGTTGGTTTTTGGCGCTCTATGTTGTTTCATGTCATGTGACCACTTTGTCTCATCTATCTTAAGCCTCAGAGAGAGGAACTGATTGAGAGAATGGATAGAGAAATAGAAATGAATGGATGTTAACCTAGCCCATGTGTGTGCTGTGACTTAATATTAAAGTGAAATTTAGACTGAGACTAGTCCAGTTGGGAATCAGTCATCGACAACATGTTTTAAATGGACAGTGTGGGTAGTAATTTTACTACTACCTTTCACCTTTATTTTTTCTTTTAAATAGGTTTATCTAAACTGCTGGTTTGTTTCCAGTCTGACTTATGTTTAGTGTAGTTACCATGTTGCCAGATCTCAGCTTTTAGTTTGGTAAGTACAATGTGATTATCATTGATAAAAATGATGGAAGAAATTCAAAATGTGGGTCAGTGTCACCACAGAGTACTTTTTGACCCTCACATTACTCACATATTTTGGTCTTTAATTCTTATCATTAACAGTAGACAGTCAAGTTATAAAAATATCAGTTGAGCTCAAGCACATGATTTTAAATATTTAGAGAATAAACCATAAGATATGTTCACCCTGTCATGCACATATAATATATAGTACAGTACATTATATGTTTTCATTGCAATATTAAGATGACATTTTCTGAAAGGTATGATGTCCCTTTCATAAACAGGATTTGTTTTGTTTACTATGAAATTATAAATAAATAAAATATTTAATGTGAACCTTCTGTTTTTACTTTACTTTTATACAATTTGCACTTGCTATTAGTGCATATTACTTTTAAGAAAACTGATATTTGGATACAGTATTTTACTCATTATTGATCACACTTAGCCATTGAACACACTATATTGCATATACAGATATTACACAGTGTGATTTGAATATTATTTAAAAAGGAGGAAGAGGAACTCTGGAACACATCCTCAGCTGCTGTCTTAAAGCACTAGCGGAGGGCTGCTACCACTGGCACCATGACTAAGTGTTAAAGGGAGTTGCTGATTCCATCTGCACCGCCATCGGCCAAATCAAGTGTCTCCAACCATCAAGGCATGGGATCCCATTCATGCGAGAAAGAAAACCAACAAAACCTCAACCAAGAGCCCAGGAAGGCCTCCTTTGATCAGCACATGACTGATAGATAGAGACGAACCTTGGAAAGCTCTTTAGATTCCGAGAGAAGATCACAGAGACACCCCTAAGACCAGACATTTTGCAACCAGGAAGGTGGTCTTGCTGAAGCTCACAGTTTCATGGGAGGAGTGTATGGAGGAGGTCAATGAAAGGAATAAGGCCAAATATGAGGAACTGATGGATGAATGCAACAGAAGAGGGTGCTGTGCTCGGTTCATGCCCATCAAAGTAGGAGGCAGGGGCTTTGCAGTACATCGCTGTGTAAAGCCTACTGTCTTCTGTGCATCACTGGGGCATGCAAGAGACAAGCTGTCAGCAGAACCTTAGAGGCAGTAGAAAAGGCTTTGAGATGGCTGTGGATCATGGGACAACTCATGCACTAGTGCTGCTTGGACACAGGCTGGAAACTGATCACTTCTGGTCGGGTCACCTGGGTAAGGGGGTCTGAAGTTGACAGACCCGAAACCCCCTTTGACCCCAGGTATTATCACTGATGTATATTAAAACATGTGTGCAGTTGTGTAAATGTATATTGTAAACAGATGGAGGTAGAATATAAACATAATCTGTTGATTATGTTTGGCTGTTCTTGCTCATATTTCTTCATCATCTGTTAACAAATTTGGATAGAACTGCAGTTGATGGCCCTTTTCCCAAACAGTTGAGACATCAGACTGAAGATTAATGGAGGGAAATGAAAAGATAATAAAAATAGGACTCATCTTTATCTATCATTATCTGATCTGTTCCCTGCAATAAGAACACTATACAGTGCTTTGCAGACACAGAGACACAACAGACAAGGCCCAAAATGGGTAACTGCAGAGATAAAAAAAAAAAAAAAAAGAAAAAGAAAAAAGAAATGGAATGAAAGCATTTTTGTATTTTGTTTCTACTACTAACTTGTATTGAAGACATTTCAAAATCAAAACCCTTCTTTTAACAGAAACCAAACTGGATTAAAAACCCACACTCTGAGTAAGGTACTTTCCAAATTTAGCAGCAGAAATTTTTTTCACTATTTATTTAAATTGTTTCACTGTCTCCTTCCACCATGCTGACATCACTGACATCAACTGTGATGCATAACTGCTGTTTTCGTTCAAACTCGTAGAGGTGAATAACAAACATCAGAGGTGTTTTCCTCTACACAGTGAGTAAAACCACATCCTCTATGCTGCACTTTACTCAATTGTGCATGCATACAAGCTGTGCCTACTAGCAAGAATGTGCTCAGTGTGTGTCTCTGTTTGTGGGTGTATGTGTATGTGTTTGTGCGTAAACGGTTTTCATGGACGTATTGTGTTAATGCCCAGGCCCACCAAACCTCTCACCAGAAAAACCTCAGGCTCTATCACAAATGTGCTGCTATGACATTGCTGCACAATGTCTGACTGCAGCTCTGAGCACAACAACCTCCATAATGTGGCACTTATATGACCTGAAAACCATACTACATTTCACTGTTTAAGATAGATCTAGTGTCAAGCTATGGCCTCAGGCATCATATCATCTTCAAAAAATAAGTAATATATTGCATTTTCAGAAAAGTACTGATTTCAGTTTCAACCTTTTTTCTTCTTCAATCTATCCTGTGAAGGTTTATACCAGCATGAAACATGTTTACATTTCCCCACTGTGGGACGAATAAAGGTTTATCTAATTCTATTCAATTCAGTTCAATTTTATTTGTATAGCGCCAAATCACAACAACAGTCTCAATCTCAAGGCACTTTATATACAGAGCAGGTCGAGAGACCCGACAACATATGGAGACCCAACAGTTCCCATCATGAACAAGCATATGATGCGACAGTGGCAAGGAAAAACTTCCTTTTAACAGGCAGAAACCTCGGACAGAACCAGGCTCAGTGATGGGCAGCCATCTGCCACGACTGGTCCGGACTCTGCAGATCCAGTGACACAAGAACCTGCAGAAAGCGACAGGAGAGAAGAGCACAAAACTAGGAGAGAGGGAAGAAGTTGGATTAGTAGTGGATTTATCTTAAGACACTACTGCACATTCTTTTACGCACAGTACTAAAGCTCATATACTTACAGTAGCAGTGGTCAGCGAGCTGTTCTTCGCTGTGGTGTGCTGGAGGGGCAGCCTCAGGCCTCGTGAGGCCAGCAGATTCTACAAACTGGGAGGGAAGGCCTGCTCTGTGGTGGGGCTTGATCTGGACAGTCTGGAGTCAGTGGCTGAGAGGAGGATGAAGGACAAAATCAAAGCCATCCTGGACAAGCCCTCTCACCCTCTCCATGCTCCATGCCATGATGAGCTGTGGCAGATGGGCAGTTCTTTCAGCCAGCGCATCATTCCACCAAGGTGCAGAATTGAGTACTTCAGACACTTGCACACACAGTGTCTGTCACACTCAGGACTCTCTCCTTAATAATTCTGTTGATTTTTCTTCATTATGCTGTACTGTTCTCCATATTGCACTCTTACATTACTGCTAACAATTGCTGCTGTAATTGGAATGTCACTTTGTCTCATCACTATATCACTTTAGATTGCCACTTTGTGCTAGTTGTAAAATTATGTTTTTGTGCAAACGACCTCGTCTCCACTCCCTGCTTTGTTGCAGCCTTAGAGCCGGGCTGTAACAATACTTTATATTTGTTAATGTATATCAGTTTATTGAAAAGGCTGGTTTCAGGCTGGAGAAAAATCAAAACTTCAGTTTGAAAGTCATTTTGTTGAGTTTGTCACTGTGTTAACAAACAAATAAGTTAACAAACTTTACTCTTTGGGGATTAATACAGATATTTGTCCAACTTAGTATTGCTGAGATATATTTGAACCTAGCACAAACACATTGCCGGTGTAACAGAGAAAACTGACAAGTCCCTGCCACGATGATCTGTTAGTCAAGATAGAGGCAATGCATATCCATGGCACAATGCACATTAATATCCACTAGTTTCAGAGATATGAAGCCTTCAAAAAGGGGCTGTGGGCCCATATTTAGCATAGAAACCAGTGTTACCTTCAAACATCCATAGTTTGATGGCTAATAACTTTTGAACTATTAACACTAAATGGTTCAAATGTTCACACACGATTCTTTGATAAAATGAGGCTCCGTACACTGAAGGAGAGCTGTGTATGTGACATATTTGCAGATTTATGGCATGCCAAATATGGCTTCCTGGAATGCGTGTTTGTCCATGGTAGCACTTTTGACTCTCTATATCTCCAGATTTAATGACACGATGTGTCATTCTTTTTAATCTATGAGACAAGTTGTAGTACTATCAGGAAAACATGTTATATCTGTGACTAAAAAGATACATTGTCATATATAGGCCCCTAAAAATGGAAAAAAGCTTGTCACGTCTGTATTTTGAAAGCTTATAGCAAAAATCTGACTAGGTCTACCACAAAACAAATGAGATCAGTGAAAAGAGCAAGGTCTAATTGATATATGTATGTATTATTAATTCTATACATATATATAGTGTACTTGTAAATATGATAAATGATTTACAAGTCTTCCAAAGGTCAATTACACAAATTCTCTTATTATGTAGACTTACTAGCCAATCTAGCTATCCAGCACTAGTGTTAGCTGATAACTCTCAACCATCTCGTTGAAATTTATTCACTTCCAACAAAACAAGATGGCAACAACCAATAAGACGGTAGTCCACAAATCGATTGTTGACATCACTGTGACTACTTTTCTCTCATTTCTGCCCATCTTTCCTCTCTGCTAGTTTTGTGCTCTATCGTTTCTCTCTTATCTCCTCCTTTCTGCAGGTGTATCTGTCTCAGGAGCTGCAGAATCTGGATTTGGAATTGCAAACCACCTGCTTCCCATGTCTCTGTTTCATCACTATTATTTATGAAGTTTTAGGGCTTAGTTCTTAATTGGACCCAGGAACGAGACACAAATGAGGGTGTCTGGGTAAAAGGGATTTATTTAACAAAAGAAAGAACTTACAAGAAAAACATAAACGTGACTAAACACAGGAAGTCTTGATGGAGCAGAGTTGCTTCAGTGGATGGAGGCTGGTAGGTGCTAAGGCAGAACGAGAGGAGACAGGCAGGTGGAATAGGTAAGGATGAACACAGGAGACACAGGAAACACTGGAACACTGGAACACAGGGGCATGGAAACACTAGAAAAAGGAAAACACTGGAAATGCCAAACACGAGAAGACAAAGAAACAGTGGAGAACAGGGGCAAAGACAGGGAGCATGGAAAGGGATGATGCAGGTGAAATCAGAAGTCTTTCAAACCTGCCAGTGACAAGGTAAAATTGAGGACAGCTGCGACAATAGACAGCACCAGAAGACCACACATCCAGCCACTGAAGTACTACCTGAACAAAAGACCAAAGACCAAAAACACTGGAGTATAAGACTCGAAATACGCTGAAAAGAAAAAAAAACAACGAGTAAAAACACACACTCACTGCATATTCCCTCTCCTCCCACCCTGACCCCGTCCCTCTCTAGCTCTCAACCCAACCGGTCAAGACAGATGGCTGTCCATCTAGAGTCTGGTTCTGTTTGATGTTTCCCTGTTGGCCTGGTTAAAGGAAGTTTTTCCTCGCCACTGTCGCCAGGTGCTTGCTCATGATGGGAACTGTTGGGTCTCTATGAGTAATATTATAAAGAGTATGGTCTAGACCTGCTCTGTATGAAAAGTGCCTCAAGATGACTTCTTTGGTGATTTGGCACTATACAAATAAAACTGAATTGAATTGAACTATCATTCAATAATATATACTAAAGTGGCATGAAACACAGCATTTCGAAAGCTTAAAACCTCATAACCTATTCCAGCACCAGGGAGTGGTCTTGTAGAATTTAGCTGAAAGTAGTGTAGTAGAATGCAGGTTGTCTAGCTTTAAGTGCCCAGACAGAGAGCCAACCAGCCCTACATGATTTTTTTCTGCAGGTCCACAGACATGCAGAGACACAGTTCAGCCTGACAGACACTCACCTTTTGCCATATTGCTTCACAAAATACTGACCACTTTTCTCTCTCTGTCAGATCAGTGGCTTTGAGTTTAGGTCTGGACTTTTAACACCTGCTGGTGAAAAGGAAATCATAGGGATCTCACCACCCACTAACTGCATAAATAGAAATTTTCACACATTGTCGGTGAGGGAGTGTTAAGGGCTCTATTAAACTATAAATGGCCAAATTACTGAAATCTCAAATAATATGGTGATATATGGATGGTTGTATGATTTGTGAAACTGTATGACTGAAACAACTCTAAGGGCTCTGAGAGCATTGCTTCCACAAGTTCACCCCTTTTTTAATTTCAAAGGGTAAGTTCTATGTCATTCAACATAGAAACACAGTAGTCTCCAGGATAATATGACAGAGCTACAGGTTGTTCTCTGCTGTTGGTTTGACATAGAGAAAGACTCAAAATACCATGATGCCCATGAGCCTTTTCTGCATTTACTGTGGAGAAAAACCCAGTCAGAGGTGTAACTCACAGCTGTGGCGATATCTGGTTCTTTAATGAAAAATCAAAGGTGTAAGCCTGTGGACATAAAGCTCTGATTCAAAACTCTGACTGAATTCTCCATGGCAGCGGTGGATGAGGCGTTTGGAAATAATAACATTTAGCTGAAGAACCAACCATCATGGCAAACTAACTGATTTGTGAGAATTTCAAATTTTAAATGAATGGCCATCACATTGACCTGTAGTATTATAAAAGGAGAATCCAGTGTTTCTATGTTCAGGAACATTGAGAAGATAATTAAAAACAAAATGTCAATAAAGTTTCTTGAGATGAACTGAGGGACATCTGTAGGGAGGATTATTTAAAAATCACTGACAACTGGAGTTGTGGTTCAAACTGGTACTGAGAAAGATAAACAGAGAGAGAGGGGCATTTATTAGGTCATGGCTTTCACTGTGTTAATAGTGGGGACTGGAATACAAGGAAGGGGAAAATGAAACGGAAACAGTTAATACAGTCTTTACTTAAGGTCCATTTGCTGCCTTTTTTAGGAGCTTTAACTCTGTCTCATGATCTTCAGTGACTAATGGAGTTGTTCAGTTATCAGACTGGGTTCTAAGTATGGACTTTGGTCATGTAATAACAGGAGGTTGTACATGGGTGGAGATGGTAACTCCTGTCTTTGTTCAAAGATGGTCTCTGGTGTCAGATGTCCTTGTTGATCTTTCTTCAGCCCTCCACTGATGCCCGGTTGATGACCTCAGACCCCATTCCCACATTACAATGTTTAGTCAAATAACTATTTCCAAGGTTAAGAACAAACAGGGTGTGAGTTGTAATTAATTTGGATTCTTTAAAATTAAATTCTTTAGACTCCTCCTCCTTACAGAAGTGAAAACTGCCAAAGTTTTCTCATCTTGGAGATTTTCCTCAGAGGTCTAGAAGATACACACACATTCGTCCCTGTGTGAGGTCAGTGCCATCTGTTCTACTATCTACTGCTACAGTGTTTGAGGGTGTTCTTACCTAGAGTTCAAAAACCTGACTTAGATTTGAGTCAAAGCGTACTTAGCTGCTGAAGAAAACGAACAGGCACGTCCTGCCTGTGTATAGAGAGCCGATATGCTCTCCCTTTGAAGTTGTAACCTTTAGATGAGACAAAGATGTAACCACTTTCATACTGTTTGATGGCTTGTCGTATACGTGTGCACTGTATGTCCAAACATATTATGAGAACAACCTGACTGTATAGCCACTGGTGTTTCTTATCCATCTGACACATGAACCTTCTGTGTGCATCTGCTGTATATGAGCCTGTTGTATATATATACAGGCAAGCACAGAGCTCATGGCTGCATGAAACCCTCAAACATATTAAATGTTTGATGGAAAGCATCTGGCTATGCTAAAGCTAAAGTTCTGGAACCAATAGAACAAGAGGGGAGAGGACACTGTGTTTAAATAGGCAAAAAAAAAAAAAAAAATCCAGTTGGATAAACTATGGAATGTATGAACATTAGAGTTAGATCATTGTTAAATCACACGTCTTTACCACACCCAACCAGACCACACCCCCAACATCATAAAAGCCGGCCCTCAGGCCTGCCACTTCCTCTTTTTCCTTTGGACCAGGTCCCATGCAGCGGGCAACAAAGAGATATTCGCCTTGTGTTTGTTGCATTTAAGGAGAAGAAGTGACCTATTTGGATGCATAACTGACATACGTTTGGACAACCTAATTTATGACTTACTTTGGCATTATTATTTAACATTTACTGTGATCTGTAATATTTTCCCTTTTTCCTTTGTTTGTACATAGATAAAATCATCCACAATACACTGATTAAACGGCACGGACGAGTATCCAGTACGGATAAAGCATTTTTGACGAATACAAGTATGATACAATTAAAATCCGTCAATATCCGGGGTCGTGTTGAAGGAAGATCCTCATTGTGTAACTGACTGTCTTCGCGCTCTGTGATTGGCCAGTCACACACAGCGCCCGCCCCTCCCCACACAGACACGTCTCTCATAAGGTACGTGGTGCATTTGACAAGACAGAGCTGAGTGAAAACGGCTCGCGTCGCGTCGGTCACTGCCTCTAGTCCGCTCGTTTTTTTTTTTTTTTTTTACCTTCTGCTTGCTCTTAGTTTGGTTGGTGATATGAAGTCAATTGGAAAACTTTGCTCGTACTGAACGCGGTGCTTTTGAGAAGAATAGAGTGAACAAGGCTGACATATTATTTCCCTGTTTGCCATCACTGGATGTTTGCATGAATCATGAAGTTCACACAAATCATTAAAAATAAACAGTCTTACAGACCACTTACACACATACACACATATAGCTGAACACACAAAGTAGCCTGTATTCATATTTTTATATGGCTGCTTGCAGTGTCTGACAGTTTCTCACTACAGTTCATAAAAATAAATATAATATTATAAATATTACAAATTAAGCTTTATATACTGCTTTGAATACAGTAGATTAGCAACTTCTGATCAATCCATATCAATTTCAGACTTAAAATTATGTACTGTTTTAAGCCCCACCCATTTCCGCTTCCACTTCCGGCCCAGGCCCCGCCCACTCCGAGTACAGATACAGATAATATAGATGGTTGAACAGATACAGATAGTGGTGTACTCGCTCATCCCTAATGTGTATGCATGCAGTGATGTATTACAGGTGTATTTTAGAAAATAATATAAGCTGTGTTTGGAGCAACAGCCCTTGTCACTGCTTCTCTATGTGTCCACACAGCCGCAAAGGTCTCTGTGGTTGTGTGTAACTGTGCATACTCTACAGATGGGCTAATACACATACGTCTAATACACATGTAGATATTAGTCCACATCTTTTTAACTGTCAGCGTCCCTCAAGGGACATGAGACATATTGAGATTCATGTTGTCCTGATCCAACACACTTTGTGTAGGTGCCTCTATCAACCAGTGAAAGTCCTTAGTGAAGTGAAAAGGACATTATCCTTCACTGGATTCCCAACCACAATCATTACCCTGGGTTTATGCAGAAACTGCAAAAAATTGAATTGAAAATTGAAAATAATGCTTCATAGTGTTGCAAAGGCACCTAATGATCTATTTTCTGACGCTTGGTAGAGAACTTCAGAGCGTATACAAGGTTAATGGTAGGCACAGTTTAAAACTGAAACAAGTTTTTTAGGCTTATCAAAAGTAGTTTTTGCTCTACTGAGGGAAAGTACAAAAGAGCAAGAAGGGAGGGAGGTAAGGTAGCAAGTGATGGAGAGAGGTCAGAAGGAGTGGAGGAAGAGATAAATGGGATAGGGGATTGCTCCAGTGGTACAGTGAGGGTGTTAGTGACACCAGTGAGGTTGCGGACATCTGCTTTGTATTAAAGAGTGCACTGGGCCTCTCGCATGATGAAACCCAGCCTGGCGCTCCAGAGCATAATAAGGTACTGCCATTGGTCTCTCCCCCTCTTGCCCCACTAACCAATCAGAAGCCAGGAGATGTTACAGCAACCCTGCTATTCATTTTCCTCCAGTCCTCCATACTTGCTTTTGCATGCCTTTATGCTGCATTCACGTCATATGGGAATTGTCCTTTCAATGTCTTCATGTAAAAGAACACATCATGACGCACATCTTTGTAGTTTGTGGTTCTTCCTGATATGCTTCTTTAACATCACACTTGACTCAGTTAAACTGATTAAATATTTTTGCAAACTGTAAAATGTTGTTGGAGTTGTGTCTTTTCTTGGTATGTAATGATCAAAAAACGGCATATGTAATACATATACAAATTTTTGTTATGTTGTAGCTAATGTCAGTCGATTAGCTGGATAACAGTTAATGGATGCTGGTGAGGAAAACAGTGATGTACACCAGCTGCCAAGAATTAAAATCAAGCGAGTAAGATTCATTACATGAAGGCAGACTTGAGCAATACTTTCTAGAGTAAATCCTTTAGCAGTATCTACAATTTCCTCATAGGACTTGAATGCAGCATTAACTGGACAACAGCTGTGTGGGTTTCCCCCTCTATTGCCTTGACAACCAGAATCCCTCACAATAACAAACTGGTTAACATTTCTTTCTTCTTTATTTTCCCTCTGCTGGATCTTTCCTCGCTTTCTCTGCTTCTCTACAAGCCACCCCCAACCCCCCACCACCCACAGTTCTTCTCACTCTGTCTCTCCATTCACATGGTCTAACCTCTTCTTCTCTATGCATGCAGTTAAATTAAGAGTTATTGGACTGGCATGGAATACTTAACTACAAAATCCCAAAATAAGAAGAGAGATTGTCAGCAACCCTGTCAACACTAAATGACTATTTCTCGACATCCTCATATTACTAAATGTATGTATTGCCTTCCAAACAAATTGGTCACTAGTTCATTTGGTACATAAAATTTGGGAACTGATTTAGTAAGTTTGGCTTGACACATCATCACAGAGTAAGGCAGTCTAGAGTGTAAAAAGTTATTAAAAAACAAATAATATGCTGTTCTAACTTTTTATGTATTGTTGCTGTAACAGTGGTTACACTGCTCCTGAAGGGACATTTTCATAGTGTCCCAAGTGTCACTGGATAGAAAAACTAAAAAGGTGACTTATATTAGTCACTAAACCTTTCTACATCATGGAATATATTTCACAAGTGGTAGCCAGAGCCACTTTTGCTGAGGTGGTTTTTTACTGAGAAGTTACCACTGGTAGCCCACTGATAACACATTGGTAACACACTGGTAACATGGTGAAAGGCACTGGAAGGTGGGCCCATGAAGGCCAGTTTATTTGTCTCAGGGAGCACTCCTCAGACTGTGAAACAGTTGTATAATGTCATCTGTGGCTCAGGGGGAGCTTTAATCGTTAGTTATCTTATAGTTATCTTGGCTTGGACTCGGTGCAAAAGTTTTAAACAGAAAGCCTGAATAACAAATGGGTTGCATTCTGAGAGACACTGGTGTTTATCAGACAGCTTAACAAAAGATGCTGTTGATCTGCATCATGGCAAGTGAATGATTTTTTGGAGCTTGATGCAGACTTGCTAATTACATATTCCCAGGTGCTTGCTAAGGTAATCAAAGTGGCTTTTTCAGTGGTTGCAAGAGTGTTTGGGTGGCTGCTCAGGAGTTATTAAGCAGATTCCGCAGGTGGTTAGAGGTAGCTAAGAATATTGCAGGCATTTTGCAGGATGTTACAAGGTGGTTTCTATTGGGTTCTTGGTGAAAGTGGTTAAAGATGGGTGGTAATTGTGGGTGGTTTCTCGGGAGTACTAATTTGCAGTTGAAAATACATAGTGGAAATACATAATAGTCAATATTAGTAATGGTAGTTGTGGCTGCAGGAAATGTATTAGTAGCAATGAAAAAAGTAAACGAATGACTAACACTGACAATAGACACTATAGCCTCATGCTTGCTGATTTAAAGTAAAAGAAATTTTATTAGTTGCAGCTGTATCTGCCCTGCTGTACCATGTGAATAAGTAACTGTTGAAAGTGTCCTTCCTTTTTGGAAGAGGGGTATGACATGACAAGACTGTCTGCTGGAATTGAACCAACAACACTTGCAACCTTGCCTTTGCCTCTGGTTCTCCTGTGTTTCTTGTTCGTCCAGTGTTTCCAGTGTGTTCCTTTTTCCAGTGTTTCCTGTGTTCTTCCTCATCTTCACCTACATGTCTCTTGCCGTCCAGCCTCAGCTCCCACCTACCAGCCTTCAGCCACTGAAACAACTCCACTCCACCTGGATTTCCTGTTTTTGGTCACCTTTTTGGTTTTATGTGTAAGTCTTGGAGTTCTTTTGTTGAATAAATCCTTTTTATTCATCCACCCTTGTCTACGTCTCGCTCCTGGGTCCAACTGAGAACTAACTGAATTGTGACAACATATTAAATTTTTGAATGTTTTCTACAATCCTGGCCTTCATTATTTTCCATTGATTTAATCTGCCACATTAGAATGACAAAATTATCAGAAACTCTATGTAAAAAATACTAATGACATGAAGTGATGAATGAAGCCTAGTAACAGTAGGCCAGCTTTGACTATATATTACTTTTTCCTCTTTCCTTCTTTCCCACACTTAGTGTTGCCTGGCTTCGTCCATCTCTTGCTCTCCTCATGTGCTGTGTTACATCATTTCTGCTTTCAGTCTGAAGCTCTCACTGAGGTCAGTGCAATCATAGTTTTATCATCACACACACAGCTGGGCCTTAGCTCATTCTCTCTAGTGGACAACGCTGGGTCACTCCCTCTGTGTGTGTCTGAGTGTTAATGTGTGCGTTATACTCCCTCTGTGGTCAGAACAGTGTGATTTAGTGCGGTAATATATGTATTTCCCCTCAGTGCCAGCTCAGAGCAGGCAGCAAACCTCTAGATCAGCGGTACTGAACTAAAATTTAAAGAGGTCCAGTTGAATTAAATGTCTTGAAGCAAAGGTCTGGAAGATCATAATATCTAACTATTTAATGTGATACATATTTAAGTAGCTTAGCAGTCGTATCAACATCTGCATGTATTCAAAACCTGACTGTCAAATCACATGAATTCAGGACAATTCAAAAACTTTTTGACAATATTTATTGTCAAGTAATATAGAGCTGAACTTATATGTATGACTGCCGATATGTATAATGTTCTCTCATTAACTACATTTACCAAAGTAGAGATTGTTGGATTATAGATGTACCCAAGATCACACCTCAGGAGGCAGCTAGATTGGAATCACCCATAACTGAGGCTGAAATAAGGAAGGCAATTTCTTCAATGAAAAATGGGAAGTCACCGGGTTATGATGGACTCCCAGTGGAATATTATAAAAACTTTGTGGATATTGTAGTGGCAGTATTACAGAGGGTATATCAGGAGATATTTGACAAGGATTGTGTAGCTCCAACTTTTGATGAAGCTGTAATCTCACTAATTCCCAAAACAGGTAAAGATGCAACAGATCCCTCCAATTTTAGACCTAAAAGTCTGCTAAATCTTGATTGTAAGATTCCTACAAAAATTTTGGCAACACGTCTACAACTGGTTTGGAGTATCATTCGCCCCAGTCAGGTTGGTTTCATGAAAAATAGACCTTCAACTGAAAATGTTAGACTTCTTTTACATTCAGTGTGGCTGAGTCAATCCCAAAATGTTCCTATAACGGCCATTTCTTTGGATGCAGAGAAAGCCTTTGTTCTCCACCCTATCCCATTTTTGCTTCAACCCTAACTTCATTAAATGGATAAAAATATTGTATAGAGAACATAAGGCAGCCGTGATTACAAATGGAATAATCTCTCCCTTCTTTAATCTGACTTGAGGAACTTGACGGGGATGCTCACTGAGCCCATTACTAGTCATCTTCTTAGAGTTTCTAGCAGTATTTGTGAGGGTGCACTCTGGAATAAGAGGAGTAAGGGGAGGAGACAAGGAACATAAATTACTATTATATGCTGATGATATCTTATCAGTATCCGAGCCTTTAACTTCACTGCCACATCTGATGAACACTATACAATCCTTTTCAAATTTTTCAGGCAACTCCATTAACTGGAGTAAATCTGAGGCAATGTCTCCAGGTCATGTATTCCATTTATGCTGGAGACGTTTAATTTTAGGTGGGTACGAGAGGGAATGAAATATCTTGGTATCAAGCTCTGTGAGGATATGGACAAAATAGTGGCACTAAACTTTAACCCTTTACTTTACTAAATCTTTTACTAAAAGATAAAAACAAACCTTGACAAGTGGCGAAAATTAAAGCTAATATTGTGGGGAAAAATGAATGTTATAAAAATGATGGTTACCCCACAGTTCAGTTATGTGGCAATGATGCTACCAATTAAACTACCATCCACCATTTTTAGACAACTGGATGATGTAATTAAACATTTTCTGTGGGGTGGGAAAAGACCACGAATAGAACTGAGAAAGTTATGCGTACATAAAGAGAAAGGAGGGCTGGGCCTCCCAGTTCTTAGACTGTATTATTTAGCATTTGAGATGACCAAAATGGCAAGACACTGGCAGGCTACAGAGGCTAAAGCAGCCTGGATGGAGGTAGAAAAGGAGATATGCTCACCTTACCAACATATAGAGGTACTATCACAAAAAAGGTCTAATATTACAATTCCAATACTTCTACACTCAAAGGATGTCTGGAGCAGAGTACATATAATGTTTAAACTTACATACACTCTACAAAGATATGCATCATTGTGGTATAATCCTGATGTCTATATTGGGAAGAAACCTGTGTATTGGAAACAGTGGCACTCTAGAGGTTTAAGCACTATTAACGTTTGAAGATGGGGTGTTTTTGTCATATGACAAGCTGTTGCAGAAATTTAATTTGGTGGGAAAAGATAACTTTTGGAAATGCAAATAAGGAGCTGTGTTATCTCAAAGTCATATAAAATTACTGATAATATTGTGATAGATTATATGAGACTCTATTGGAAAACGAAAGTCTTTATTTTCCAAGATTGCTAATTCTTCTCTCAGCGATGACTCTAACCAGTTAAAAGTGATTTGGCAAAGGGACCTGGGTGGAGAGACCGACAGTGATAGATGGGGAATAATTGTGGCTGATTGTGGTATGTGAGAGAGGCAAGATGTAAACTTACACAATAAAACATATTACATAGATACTATCACACTATTACCATCTAGATTGTATAGGATGAAACTACTGGGTGACAGTTTGTGTTGGAAATGCAAAGAAGAAACTGGAACTTTCCTTCACTGTATGTGGGAATGTGTTTTAATCAGACCTTTTTGGACTCAAATTCTAGATATTCTAAGAAACTGGTTTGGTGCTGAAATCCCCTCAAATCCAGAGCTCTGCCTACTGGGGGATAAATCTCAGTTACTGAATATAAACAAAGGTAATTTTTCTGTAATTTTGGTGGGTACAACAACAGCTTGTCGAGTACTTTTAAGACACTGGAAGACATCAGAAAGCCCACAGGTGAAAGAATGGGTATGTGCCACGACTGAAGCTGCATCCTACAAATGTATGCTTAGTAGATTAAGTGATGATGGGGTGAAGGGGCAACCCCTTGGGACAGGTTCTGGGACAACATAAAGGTAGACCATGACCCTCACTAGGTTTCTGGTTTTCTTGTTTTTCTGTGCTTTACCCAAGTGGGATCCTGTTATATTGTATACTTTGGCAATATGTCTAAATGATGTGGGTAGAAGAATGTTTTGGAGACAAAAATGTGCTTAGTCTGTCACCAGAGTTAATTATATACTATCTGCTCCTGTATGGAGAAACATATTAAGTTTGCCATGTACCAAGCCTTTAAAAAGTTCAATAAAAACTTGAAGAAAAAAAAGAATAAATAAATAAAAGTAGAGCTGCATTTCAAAATAAGAGAAAATAAATAAAATGTGAAAATTGTGTGTGTTCAAATAAAGTGCTTAACTTTAGAAAAATAAAATAAAGGGAGGAAAGGCTTGAATTTCCCCTTTTCTGAAATGACTCTGCCCATTCCAGATTAAATGCTCTATTTTCGCTGTCCACTTTTCTTTATTTGGAGAACGCCATTTGTGCCTTATTTTTTCTCAACTTTCTCCAGCTCAGTCGTCTGTATCTCTCCTTTTGTTTTCTACATGTATCACTATCTTTCTTTTTCTTTCCTTCTTTTCATGTGTAACTTGCCTCTAACTCTCTCATCTGTCTGCACTGTAGAGTCGCAATATTTACCGCCTGGAATGCACAGACTTGATTGGCTGAGTGAGTTAACTCACATGTAATTGGTTTTGTGCGTTTCCTCAATCACTAAACCACTACTGTAAAGACTGCACTGGGTTGAAATAGAAGTGACCCATCAGGTTTTAAATCATAACCTTCTGTTTTGGTTGTAGGTTAGTAGGACCGCCATCCGCCTGTTAGTGACCTCAACTCTTGATCTTAGACAAAGCCAAGTTGTCTTTTCAAAGCTTGTCCTACAATTCCACCAAGGAATGCTTGGATTTCATGAAAACCTGACGAAGGAAAGTTTAGGATTTTATTTATGCTTCATGTGCTTTAAATAAAATTAGCACTCATGTAAACTCTTGTAAATGAACTTAATACTCTGGGAATTAGCACTCTTGTAAAACATGTGAAGTGAACACTTGGACAACAGGCCAAAGAGTGGAATGGACTCATCCACTGAGTATAAACATATTTCATAGAAGCTGACTAACGTCAATATTGATGGATTAAAGTCCTCCCTGGTGGCCCTATCTTAAAGAAAAACTCAGAGAAAGTGCTGTCTGGGATGGCTCAACTGCAACATTTCAACAGGAGAAGCTTATTTCAGAGTCTAATAAACTACTGATGAGACTGGTGAACTACAGCTGAAGCTATAGTATTATAGGTGAACCTGAGTCTGACAAGATATTGGCCTGAGATTCTGGTCTATGAGAGAACTAAAACAGTCAGGCATTCATATTTAGAATTACTACCGAATTATTGGTCAAACTTGATTCAAACTTGTCCATCCTTTGAGATATGAAATAAATACAACAGGAACCAGCAGTTGTGTGATTTTCAAGAGGTCCTTGTGTTGTGTTCTTGTGCAAGTTTGTGTTCTGTATTATATATGTGTGTGTGTATTTGGATTATGCTACAGCCCCAGCTGCATCTGACCACAATGGTTGGCCACACCTGCCACACGGCTGTGACAAGACTGGTGCTCTTGTATAAAAGTCAGCCTGCGGTGTGGTAATGGGGACATGAACCTATGCACTGCTATAGTAGGTGGTAGTTAGATGGAAAAGAGATCTACAGATAAACATGCTATGATAAACATAAACATGAGCATCTGTTGTTTGTTAATAAATCGCACATAGCAATCTCACAGGACATGTAAAGAGTTCTGCTGCAAAAAATGGAAAATAAAATTCATTCTGTAAAAGCTGGTGTGACTTAATAGAAAATGTGGATATTCACATTTTGCAATGAACACTAGAATTTTTAGTTGTTGTTAAAAATACAGAACTGGTACACATCTGCAAAATGTCATGTAAAACCCGAGTGATCTTTAATGAGTGCACAAACCGAGGGCTGGTTTCAGTCGTGCTCTACACATTTGTCTATAGATCTAAGTTTGCTCAAAATTAGCCTTTTAATGTTACGATGAAGTCATAACTTTAGAAAGAGTGCTATATTGTGACTAATGGTAACAGTTACTAAGCAACAAGCACTGTGGGACAGAAAGGTGTGTACACGTAAAGACGTTTGAGTGCTGGGAGTGTAAGCAGTCATGGAAAAACTCTCATCCCATCCCAGCACAGGCTCAAAAACAAATGTTGCATAAAATGGTTCAATGCATAGTGTGTGTTTTCATTGTGTAGATGAATTGCAATGGGTAATTAGCAACACATGAGGCATTTCTTCAAACCTCCACTGCGTTCCACTGACCCAAAGGTACAGGAATGTATCTGTGACCCAAAATATTCAAGCATGAAAACAGACTCAAGCTGCTCTTCATAAAATGTGCCTGGGGGCATAGAGAGAAACTGAACAGTTAACATTATCAGGTCCTCAGCCGTGACCTCTGACCTGTGCCTTTCTCCCTGTCTCTTCATTCTGTGCTGGTCAGGATGCAACTTGGAAAGATGGATAGTAAGAAATTATTTATTAACCAAGTGATTCAGGTTCTGATTTATATGTAGTATTTGCTGTAAATATCTCAGGGGAGCCCTGGCTGTTTGTAGTTATCTAAAAGTTGCAGTATTTAGTACAGGAGACATGTGAAAACCATCATCTAGTTCATGCTCTTGGTAATGTTATTTAAAATCATTTCAGGTTGACTCATTTTGTAGCTGGTTTCTACAGTACAGTAACCAGTGACTAAGTACATTTCCGTCCACTTGTTTTTTTGGCATATTTTCAATTAGCACTTTTGCAAAAAGAAGTGTAGAGTGTAAATATAAATAAAAAGGCAGAAATATCACATATGAACTATATACTTGGCAGAGGTGGAAAACTTGGTTAACTGAAGAGATTTGGTACTTAACTGCCATTTAAACAGAACTGAAAGGAAATTGCTTTATTGAGCTCACAAGAAAATAAAACAGTATAAAACAGATACTTCAGGAGATCACATAGCTACAGTAGTAAAAACAAAATGGCAAGGCAAACAATATGAGCTCAAAGAAAACAGTCAAAGCTGATGGAAACAGATTCATTCTACATTTGTTTAAAATTAAGGCATTTGATGGAAAAGAGTATGATGGGGCCGTAGTGAGGCCTAAATTTAGCTAAAACTGTCTGTTATGATTTGGCACTATTTGGCTGCTGATGTAAGGGATTAACAGGGGTCCTATCATAGATATCTATGGCATAGGTTTTAATTTATCATCAACATCAGATTCACTCTTGCATGTGAATGATCTCTTCCTGAATCAGAATGCCTGCATTTATTTTTTTTAGTTACAAATTTATGCCTGAGCTAATTTGGTGGGATGTCCACATCTGCTGAAGAGATGGAAGATTATGTGTATTTTAGCGAGCTAACTTCTGATGTGTTCATCAAAAATGTGTACTTCTTGGTGTCACATTTTTAGTTTAAATCAGTTGCTACAGTTGTCAAGACGCCATCTGTACATGCTGGCATGGCTGGTCTCTGATCTATAAATTATCACAGGAAAAAGCTTTTGTTTTCTCATGATAGGCTGATTATCTTGTTATCCTGAGATAACATAGCTTGTTTTCCTGAGATAAAAAAAAAAAGATTAACTCCTGATCTTGAGAAAGCAGCATTAAAAGTCAGGGGATTCCCAAAGTCATTAGAATTCAAGACTTGGACTGTATACTGTAACCATATATCTTCAAACCTAACCCAATTCCTGAATCAGCACCTAGAAGGAAAAAAAATCTGAATTTATCTCTGGTTAGCAAATGTCGTCATTCTGATTGACAAAATGCTTCATAAGGTCAAGCATACAAACTCACGCACACATAGAAACACCCCCACACACACTGCTGTGTGACTGCAGTGAGTGTTGTACATGTGTCAAGACCACAGAGGAAGACAGGGAGGTTGGAGAGGATCAGTCAGTCAGCCAGTTAAAATTCCTGCTGGCCAGGTGGACCTCCATAAAGCGCTACACAGACACCTGTTAATCTGTGTGGCTTTCCACTCAGCCCAGGCAACCAGTGCAGACACACACAAACACACATACACACATTCCACAACTCGCCTACATACTGCTGTCCCCTGACATACAACAACAACCTGTATACTGTAACTGAGGAGCTGATTGTTATGCAGAGCAGCTTTACTTTTATTAAAGCCCAAAACATAATTGAAATACAAAGAAACAAACTCCACTCTGTTTTGGATAAATATATCATTTGTGAATTTCCCCACTGTGGGACGAATAAAGGCTTATCTTATCAAATATATTATTCAATATATATCAATTATATTAGACACTAACTAAGAACCAACATCAGCTTGACCTGAAACATTTAAGGGAACTTAACTTTACATTTAAGGGAAAGAAAATAAACATTAAAGAAATATTCCACTTTATTAATGCCTATACCAGCAGGCAGCTGTGAGCCTGTTGGATTTGAGGAGGTGACTACACAACAGGAAGGACTGGTACTTGTGAGCAAAAGTCAGATGTACTGTGGTACTCTGTGTCAACGTTAGCTAAACTCGAGCACAGAGGTTTGCTTGAAACGTGGTGTTTGTTTTTAACCTGTCTGATTTTCTGACTGCTCCAGTTTCTTCACCTGTCACACTTAGTGATGTCACTGTGGTCCCAGCTCTCAGCTATTTACTATCATGTCCTGATGGCTGTAGAAATTATGGCAAAAACTAAGACATAGAGTAGGACTGTTCTAATAAATAATGATCCTTTAATAGAACATATGTAAGAGAATTTCCAGATTTCAAAAAATTGAGAAAACAAGGATATGAGATAAAGACAGAAGGGCTTGTGAAAGAGAAGGAACTCCTACAAAGAATTACATTTTCCAAGCACCAGCTCTTTTTAGACAGACAAAAGCCTTGGTCCAGGCTCCAACAAGCACGTAAAAAATGCTGCAAAGCCCTCCGCCCATAAGCCATCGGTCATCAGTAAAAACAAAACCCAAATAAAGAGGACAAAGCAAAACACTCAAGGCTTGAACACACTTGATAAAACAAACACTGTCTAATTACGCAAATTAGGCCTAAGCCAAGACTGAACCCCTCTTTTTAAATACTGTTTATCACACTCCCATTGGACAGTTTAATGTTTGTTTTGGCTCAGAAAGACTCCTCTCCGACCCTCACTACAATTTCCCTTCCTCTTTCTTGTCCTATCCACTTTATCTCTCCACTTCTTCCTCCTTGTCTGTTGCTTCAGGGACGCTTTCTTTGAGGACTTTCATGCAATGTAAACAACAACAATTCAAGTACACATGCACATTAAAACGAACACACATTTTGATTGTTGTTCATCAAGCATTCTTTGACTTTTTGTCTACTTGGCAACCTAACTGATACTCTGGGGACATACCGAGAGAGCTCTCTCTGCAGTGGTATGTGTGTGTCTTTCAAGCTTTCATCACACGTGCGTCATAACTCTCTGTAACTCTGTTAATCTATCCCGGCTACTCCTGGCAGCACCCAGAGGTGTTTTTTTCTAGAGGGGAGGCAAGCTGGCACTGAAGCCTTGTAATAAAATTACCTCACTCTCTCTCTCTCTCTCTCTCTCTCTCTCTCTCTCTCTCTCTCAAACACACAGTGTAAATACACACTCCTGACACACATACAGCTGGCACCAAAGTTTCTGGATTTCCCCTCTTCTTTAACTGCATTTCCTTGGGACTTGCAATGATTTCTGAGCGTCAGGCACTGGCAACAAACGAGTAATCACGGTTGGGTTGGCTGATGAGAGAAGCGCATGGAGTGATGCTCCACTGTGACGCCTGCAGCTTTTAACACTCCTGAAGCTGAGCCAGACATGACTGGATTCCATCCCATCCCATCAACTCATTGTGTTTGTTAGATTACATCAGGCCAGCCAGCTTTAGATGACCACACACATAAACCAAGTGGAAAAATGAAAGCCGACATGAATGTTCCAAAAAGTGCAGCTCTGTGAATGCCCACTTGAGGCTGGCTCCAAATGTGAATCAATCCCCCACAGACCTTTGCAGCTTAACAGATTTGCTGTCTGGTACAAAAAGTTTTGGTCTCTATAGATAATTTCCCCATTCATGACAACTGTACAGGGGACAAATTTTTATGTTATTCATTCAAATTATTTTAAGGCTAAAATGTATTTAAATTAAGCGTGGCCCTCACAAAGGGTTAACAATGCACACCTTTTGCACCTTACTACCTCATTCAGTATTCGTTTACTGTTGCTTAATATTCAATTTGCATTGCACATATCATTTGTGCCTTACAGCCTCATTCAGTAATAATTTTTACGGTTTTTTTTATTTTTTGCTGTTTTTGGCTCCACTGCTCTTCGTGCCTTAAATTGGTCATCAGGGATAAATAAAGTTCTTTGAATTGAACTGTATTGGATTGAATTGAATGTGAACAGGCTCCCCACATGTCTACAAATGCTAAGTGATGTGTCTCTCCACATGGATAGATTTTAGATTTCAGACCAATATCACACTATAATCTTTAGCCAGGCTTGTATGACATTATATACACATCACTGCTATTTTTACCTCAAGTTCTCCTTGCCATCAAAGCAGCCTGTTTATCTCTGACAATGATGTGTTCGGTCAGCTGAGACGGTAAAGACACATGGACATGACTATAATGCCAAAACACTAGGGTGAAATTACTACATCTGCTAGTTTTATAAAATATTAATCTGAAGAGGAAGAGGAATGTAAAGAGGAGAGGCCTTGGAAGAGCTCTCTCTCTCTCTCTCTCTCTGTGTATGTGTGTGCACAGCAAGCTGAATCCTCTGAACATGCATGCATAACACACAGTAACGTGATTTCATCAGCTCACACTGAGATGTGTCATGCAGTCTGATAGAAAGGAGCTTCATTAATATTTGCTGCTTACACCCATATGATACATTCAAAACTATACATGTGCTGTGTAGTTTCTCCATGACAATAGGATGGACGGTGGTTAGAGAAACGTTCCAGTCACCAGTGTACTGCTTAAATTTGAAGTAATTCTTGTCAAACCAAAGCCTCAGAAAATTTGGTTTTAAGTATTTTAGTATCTTTATACAATCTGAAATATTTACAAGTAACTGTGTGTGGGATAGAGGTGAAATCAGCACATACAATGACCAGAAATGCACATGCAATAATGTGTGTTCATGGTGGACATTTTGGAGCCAAAACAGAACTGCAAATTACATTACAAATTATGTAATTACCAAACAAACCCAATGATGGACTGACCTTGGGTACATATGGAAAAAGAAAAAACAAGATGTACACATTTTGTACCAAGGAAGGGAATTTTGAATCAACAAGCCTACATAAATTACCCAATATTTTTAGAGGATGATGTTAACTCAAAAAACACTTATTTAATAATAGTATATAATATAATAAGTTATTTAAGCTTAGCTTAGCATAAAGACTGGAAGCAGGGGGAAACAGCTAGCTTGACTAGCCAAAGTTCAAAAATACAGTAACAGCTCCGAAGCTCATTAATTGTAATTTGTTTAATCCTTACACAAATATATGTTTATAAACACAAGATTGTAGTGATTTCCCTGAGCCTTCAATTTTGCAGGAAGCACTGCACAGGATTGTGATGCTGTAATAGTTTCTAATTAAGATTTTACATTAGACTGTAGACGGCTCAGATACATAAAACTATATGTACACACAAAGACAAAATATGCATATGCCATCTTTTTCTGGTTGTGTTTTGTAAATTATAATTATTGTGGAACTGTGCATGCATGAGCCATATTTCCATTCCCCCAGTTATAAATTGATAAATTGAAGTAGAAAAACCCTTAATCACCATCATCAATACTGCCTACTCCAACACTCATTAGAGCTGTCAATGAGATGAAATTCTACCAATGTACTTGTAAACCATCATCACGGCATATCTCATTATTACAATGTTAAACTTCAGAAAGATGATCAATAATGAATTTATAGAGCTACTACCAAATTTTGACTTCACAAATTACTTCACAATTCAGGATGAAATTTCAAGATCATCAGCAGGGAAATGACTAAAATGTGAATAAAAATATAATTCATTGCTCATACATAATTATTTAAGGTTAAGTTTGTAAAGTCAATGCACCTTTGAATGACATTTTACAGACTGGGGTGTAGACTGCAAGAATAACAATACGAGCAGTTAAATTGGCAGACAACCTAAACAAACAATGTTTTACACAAGGTTAAATGTCTCACCTTATATTTCATATCCACCTTATTGTATCACCCACAGCTTTGCATCTCTAGAAAACTAAAAATGTGACACTCTCATCGCACATTCATATTGTACAAATTCATCATTAAGTTAGCTGCTTCCAGTGTTTATGTTGGTTAAGCGTTCAAATTTGCAAGCTTTTATTCACAAGTCTGCTTCTCTAATCTTGAGGTGACCACTGCAGTCAAATGTCAGGTTCAGCTAGAGACTGTGCTGCCTCTGGATTGTGTTGGAGGCCTTCATGTTAAGCATGTTAGATTACAGACGCCATCAAAGAAACAAGAAAAAAAAATCATCTTATTGTCATAATAACTTTCTTTTGATTGCATGTGGGTTTTAATTCAAAAAATGAATCAGTGTTAAGAAGACATAATGGAAATAGTGAGTCATATAACTGTGAACACACACACACACACACACACACACACACACACACACATACACAAACACACACATAGAAATGTCACCCTCGATCTGACCATCAGCAGAACAAACTCTATCCTTTTATACCCACCCCTAAAATAAGAGTTCTGTGATTGGCTGAGGCACAGTTCTCACTGAATCACACTTAACCAATTAGATAGCAGCACTTCCTGTTCTGCAAAAGATGTTTCCTGTTGATAGTCAAGTGGCTGTGTGTCTCCCTAAAGTGTGCATGTACATGCCTGTGTTTGTGTATAAGTGTATCGACAGTGTTTTGTGAACCAGTGTATGGCTTTGGAAAGTACTGACAGTGATAGCACGGTCAATGTGCTGGTGTGTATGTGTGTGTGGAATCAGTGTTTTGGTTGAAAAGTAAACAGAGTAGTGACGAGTACAACACATGTGCTGCAACACTGGCCTTTAGTAACCCTGACACTGGCCTCTGTGTAACTGCATTATACTGAACCTGAAACTTGATCAGCCATATGCTGTGTCTAGTGAAGTCAATAGAAATCTATGGAAAATAGCAAAATGAAAAACAAAAACAAACAACAACAAAAAACAGAATATCACCCGCAGCCAGTTGAGGAGGACTGTGTACCTCTACAATCACCTCTCTCACCCACTCCTGAGTTAAGGAGGCAGAGGACAAGAGAGAAATGTAAATTAGACATATTCACACTCTTTTGGAGTTTTTTTGCAACTGACATCCAAATAAAACATCCTATTACAAAATTGCTCTGATGGCTTAGATAAGATAAGATATACCTTTATTCGTCCCACGATGAGGAAAAAAAAGAAAAAAGATGGCCTAGAGTTAATGATAAGGTGGGGTTTTAGATGATCACATGGAACAGCTGGTCACCCCGAATCATAATTAGATTAGATATTGGATACATTTTAGTGTACAACCAGGAATTCATGATGAGTCATCATAAATATTTGAATGCTTTACAGGAAGAGAAAGGACAAGGATTGTGATGGAGAAAGACTCAAAAATATTTTGCAAGATAAAAGTAATTAGTATTTCATTAATTTGTTATGGTGATGTTCATATAGCCACACAGGGAAAAGTGTCTTTTTAGTGAATGTCACTGAATATACTGTATATATAAGTTTTAATTGTCTAGTTAACTTGTCTGGATTAGAAAAGGGTTTGAATTTTTTAGTCAATTATCTGAGTATTGTATGGTCCATATAATACTGTAAATTGCTGTACTTGCAATCCTCTTCACATGGGCTGGTTGTTCTCTCACCCTACACACCAACACACTTTCAATATTCTCTACAATGTTGTTATCTCTCTCTGCACGCCAACATTTACAATAGGTATCTTATATACACAAACACTGGACACTTCCACACACTTATTAAATTAAAATTAAATGTCTAAAGTGATTCATTGTGTGGAAAAAAGGTGCTGTACAACAGAACATATTGAGCAAAGTGTGTTGGACCTGGTCAATATATAAAATACAATACGTGATAGGAGTGAGGAGGAGAGAGACAAGAGAGCATAAAACTATGACATAAACATACATTGAAGGCTTAAGAAAGATAAGATAAGATAATTCTTTATTGATCCCCCATAGGGGAAATTCGGGTGTTGCAGCAGCACAGGCATACAATCTGGTAGAAGTATAAAAGTATACAAAATAAAAACTATAAGAAACTATATCAAAAAAAGTACAAGTGGAACCTAAAGTGGTTTAGTGACGAAAAAGTGACAACATCAAATGAAAAAACAGCAGCAAATGAGAATATGAGGTAGATAATGCAGCACAGTTATGTCAGTAGAGCAGCCAATGAAAATATTGCAACCTGAGAGATAAGATAACGGCCTAATGAATATATATATATATATATAAGAAGAGGTATGTACAACTGAGTTCAAATGGCAGATCCAAAGTGACTTAACTGAGTTCAAATGGCAGATCCAAAGTGACTTAGAATGCATAAAGATAGAGAGAAAGGAGGAGAGTTAAGCTCAGTGCATCATGGGAAATCCCCTAGCAGTCTAGGCCTATAGTGGCTTAACTAAGGGATGACTCAGCACAAGATGGCTTTATCAAAGAGGACAATTTTAAGCCTATTTTTAAATGTGGAAAGAGTGTCTGACCCCAAACTGAGATCTGATTCTAGAATCAGTATCACTACCTACTGTTTAACACCTCTGAAAGTGGCAGAATAGTCTTGATTTTTCAATCAAAAGGCTAAGACAAGAAAATGCTGTATCTATTAAAGTACGTTTCTTTATATTGATGTTTCTCCCCACATCAACATGTCTACATACAGGCAACTGTGTTCATCAAGATATTATGTAGATACTGAAGGTGATAACACATGAAATGTACATATAGGTACATGCCTATATATGAATTATTAATTGAAACATATGATAGCCTGTATTTGCTATATAGGTGAACAAATATATGATTCTGCTTAATAATAGTAATAATAGGCTGATACAAAATCCAATAATATGCTAACACATGCCATAGCTTTGATAAATAAAAGTGGGTGATTGGAGATTCAAAGAGCATATAGCAATATATGTGCAGTGACTTAAGTGTCAGATAGCTTTAACTAATACAAGTAGGTGATTTAAAAAAAAAAAAAAAAGGATAGAGTTTACTAAATGTTTTATCACTTTCTTGTGATAGTACAGTGACTCATGGTGGTTCAGTAACATAGAGGCATATCAACACACTTCCTTATCAGGCCACTAGAAAGTCATGGAATGTACTTATTTGAAAAGCTATCAACAGTGATTTCAGTGCCAATGATTAACTGTGTGTTGCTGGTGGGTATGAATTGTGCACTTATTTTAATCTTTGAAGAGACAGAGAATGACAGAAAAATAACATTAGGCATATTTGTGATTTTCGAATTAGTGTCTATAAAAGAATGGAGAGTAAGCTCCTGTCTGTAAACACTGCTGGATGTGTTCCCCATATATTATAAAGAGCCTGAGGGAATAAAATAAGGTTTTTCATGTAGTCCTGCTGAATAAAATAACACATCTGTTGCTGGTGTCATGTGATATATCAACCATAATCAATAACAAATTTCAAGTTTAGATTTTTTTTACAAACTGCTTAAATAAATTAGAATGTGTTTCCAGATTTCTGTCAGCAGTTGGATGTTAATATTAGTTTGTGATCTGTGATCGCTCAGTGAACATGTACATGTACGTTTTATTCCATTTAATTCTACCAAAACACATAATACATCTATTTCCACTGACATCATGTATCTGTCTGATGAAGTTGAACACTCAGATATTGTTGGATATAACCAAATGGCAGCCTCTGGGGCTGAAAAGTGAAGTCAACACAGAAGTGCCAAAAGTTACAGTTACTCAAAGAGCCACTCGTGGTAGACTCTAAAACTCAGTAACTCAAATTGCACTTGACCCCCCTTTTAAAAAGCTCATCTTTGCAGCAGAAATAAACATGTTTTTGAGCAACTTGGTACAAAAAACAAAAAAAACTACTCTTCAGAAATCTATGAGTGAAGTGATGGAGATATATCCTTTTGAAGTTGCTCTGTGGATTTGATAATTTTGCCTGTTGTTGTCCCGGTCAACTATCACTATGAGCATCACTTGAACTCCCTTAAACAAAGGCTGTAAGGTAAAAGTTAATATTTAACCTTTGAAAATAAAGCATTAAAATATGGCTGTTGTCATGTACATGTGCTACTGTTTTATTGTGATGGCTGGACTTCCTGTCAGCCATAGCTTATTGTTCACACTGACACAAAACTGAGCCAGGAATGCAGGGAACACATAGTTAATAGAAATGTGATCAAACCCACACACACAAACCTGCAGACTGATTTTAGTGTATTAAGGTGACGTGGTGACAATGCTCTTGAAGGCAGGCAGTGAGCTCAGGCCACAATAATGCTGTGGAGTTAAAACAGGCAGATTACTCTGCTCCCTGTACAATACAGCTTCCTCCGTCTGTAGCTTGGTTCCCAGGAATTTATACACAGTTGTTTTCTCTTTGTCTTTTTGCTCCAAAAAAAGCTCATTGCACCAACTATTATGTATTTGGCCTGGTGTGTTCTTACCTTAAATTCATCACATCACTTCATTTGAAATGCCAAAGCTCTCAATTAAATAGAACTATACAGAATCTTCAAAAACCCTGTATTTTTGTAAACTGTCATGTAAAGAACACAGAAAAAACCAGCAACCTGAAAGAGCTCTGGTAAAACTGTTGTAAACTACTAGGGATGAGCGAGTACACCACTATCTGTATCTGTTTAACCATCTACATTATCTGTATCTGTATCCGTATTCGGAGTGGGCGGTGCCTAAACCGGAAGTGGGTGCAAACATGGGTGGGGCTTAAAACGGTACAGTATTTTAAGTCTGAAATTAATATGGATTGATCAGAAGTTGCTAATCTACTGTATTCAAAGCCTATATACAGTATATCTCCATGATATTTATAATATTATTTTCATGAACTGCAGAGAGAAAGTTTCAGATACTGCATGCAGCCACATACAATAAAAATATTAATATAGGCTACTTTGTGTGTTCAGCTTTATGTGTGTATGTGTATAAGTGGTCTGTAAGACTGTTTATTTTTTAATGATCTGAGTGAACTTCATGATTCATGCAAACATTCAGTGATGGTAAACAGGGAAATAATATGTCAGCCTTGTTCACTGTGTCTCAAAAGCACCGCGTTAAGTACGAGCAAAGTTTTTCAACTGACTTCATATCACCAGCCAAACTAAGAGCAAGCAGACGGTAAAAAAAAAAAATCCGACCGGAGCGGAGGCACTGACCGACGCGACGCGAGCTGTTTTCAGTTCTGTCTTATTAAATGGGCCGCGTACGTTATGAGAGATGTGCAGAGACGTGTCTGTGTAGGGAGGGGCGGGCGCTGTGTGTGACTGGCCAATCACAGAGCGTGAAGATAGTCAGTTACACAATGAAGATGTCCCTTCAGCACGAGCACGGATATTGATTTTACTTGTATCATAATCGTATTCGTCAAAAATGCTTTATCCGTAACGGATACTCGTCTGAAACGAGTATCCGGCTCATCCCTATAAACTACCTGCCCAGCAACAAACAGGTAAGACAAAGGCAGGCAAGGTTAACAGAAAGAGTCAAAAGGTTATCTGGAGTGTCTGTCATGAATGTGAGCAAGCATGAGGGAAGGAACAATCCAGCAAAGACAGAGTGAAGTAGAGTGGTTTATATAGGTACATCTCAAAAAAAATAGAATATCATGAAAAAGTTCAATATTTTTTGTCACTCATTTCAGAAAGTGAAACCCATATATTATGCAGACTCATTACGCATAGAGTGAACTATTTCAACCCTCTTTTTTTTTTATGTTGATGTTTACGGCATACAGATAAGATAAGTCTTTATTCGTCCCAAAGTGGGGAAATTCACAATGAAAACCCAAAATTCAGTGTCTCAGAAAATTAGAATATTGTGAAAAAGTTCAAGTTTGGTGTCACACCCTAATTAGCTAATTAACTCAAAACACCTTAAGGTTTCCTGTACCTTTAAATGGTCTCTCAGTGTGGGTCAGTGGGCTATACAATCATGTGGAAGACTGCTAACTTGTCAGATGTCCAGAAGATAGTCAGTGACGTCCTCCACAAGGAGAGTAAGCCACAACAGGTCATTGCTAAAGAAGCTGACTGTTCACAGAGAGCTGTATCCAAGCATATTCATCGGAAGCTGAGTGGAAGGAAAAGTGTGGTAGGAAAAGGAACACCAGCATAAGGGATAATCGCAGCAAAATCCATTCAAGAATTTGGGGGAGCTTCACAAGGAGGGCACTTAGGCAGCGCATCAAGAGTCACTATGCACAGACAAATCCTAGACATGGGCTATAAATGTCGCATTCCTTGTGTCAAGCCACTCCTGAACCAAAGACATCGTAAGAAGCGTCTTACCTGGGCTGTGGAGAGAAAGAACTGGAATGTTGCTCAATGCTCCAAAGTCTTCTTTTCAGATGAAACTAAATTTTGCAAGTCATTTGGAAATCAAGGTCGTGGAGTCTGGATGAAGAGTCGAGAGGCACAGAATCCATGTTGCTTGAAGTCCAGGGTGAAGTTTCCACAGTCAGTGATGGTTTGGGCTGCCATGGCATCTGCTGCTGTTGGTCCACTGTGTTTTCTGAAGTCCACAGTCAACGCATACTACATACATCTACCAGGAAATTTTAAGCACTTCATGCTTCTGTCTGCTGACAAGCTTTAAGGAGGTGCTGATTTCATTTTCCGGCAGGACTTGGCACCTGCACACTGCCAAAGGAACCAAAAGCTGGTTCAATGACCATGGTGTTACTGTGCTTGATTGGCCAGCAAACTTGCCTGACCTGAACCCATAGAGAATCTATGGGGTATTGTCAAGAGGAAGCTGGGGGACACCAGACCCAACAATGCAGATGACCTGAAGGCCGCTATCAAAGCAACCTGGGCTTACATTACACCTCAGCAGTGCCACAGGCTGATGGTTTCCATGCCATGCCACATTGATGCAGTAATCCATGCAAAAGGAGCCCAACCAAGTATTAAGTGCATAGAAATGAACATACTTTTCAGAAGCCTGACATTTCTGTTTAAAACATTTTTTTTTTTTTTAAATGGGATTTAATGTAATATTCTCATTTCCTGAGACATTGAATTTTGGGTTTTCATTATCTGTAAGCTATAATCATCAACATTTCAAGAAAAAAAAAGGCTTGAAATATTTCACTCTATGTGTAACGAGTCTATTTAATATATGGTTTTCACTTTCTGAAATGAGCGACAAAAAATACTGAACTTTTTCATGAATTTTTTGAGATGTACCTGTACAGAGTCCTGAGTGATAACTGAAAACAGCTGGGTGCACAGGTGAGATGATGAGGTGGGAGTGGCTGGTAGGTGAGGTTCCACAGAGATGGGGTCAGTGGCAAAATACTGGGACTTGAATGTGGAATAATGGCAGACGAACAGAGACCAGAACATAGAACTAAAACAGACAGAACTTAGTCATGACAAGAATGTGGCTGACAAGACTACGGCATAACAGAGACAGAGAACTAAGACAGGTCTGAACAGAAACTAAAGCAGACAGGACTAAGACATAGAACTATGACATGACAGCAGAGACATGGCAGGACTAATACAAGACGTGAACAGGACAGAAATGAGACATATTAACACTGTAAATTATAACACTTGTTATGACATTCTGACTTCGGTGCAGGAGATTTAATAACTGAAGCTACCAGATGCTCCCGTTAGCATCTTTAGCTTAGATCAACCTCCACCGTCTCCTCTGGAGAAACTCTTCCTGGACATCTGAGAGAAACACAGTCAACATGGCAGCACAGTCAAACACCAGAACAAATACACAGAGGAAACAGCACAGACGTCCTGAACAAAGTCCGATGATAGCCAGATACTAATTAATTTACTATTTACTAGTAAACGGAAAAAAAACAAAGCACTGACTTTTTGGACAGTGTTGGTACAATTAACTGCACAGCAGCCACATTATTTACCCAGTATTTGTATGACAAATCATCCAAAAGGCAAAAACACCACAAACAGCTGAGGTTCAGTGAATAAATGAGCTCCATGTTTGGAGCTGACAGGCAGCTGTCAACCATAGTCTATGAGCGCAACCTGCAACACATGTAGGATGTGACGCAAATGTATTTAGAGAAATTGCACCATGTAAGTCTTGATATAACATATAGACAAAACCCTGTCCCTTAAAAAATATGTCAATATTCTTACCATTTGCAACAGCTGTACAATTTGAGAGAAGTGGAATGCCACCTGGGCTACTACTACACCTGGACACCTGCTTTTGTGCAGCTTTGCAACCATTCTGATAAATGTTGCTAAAGAACTACAGCGGCTACTGTCACTGTTGTGTTTTTATTTTATAAAATGTGGTATTATCAGGTAGGTATATGCTGAATTATTATGGCATTTTTATGTTGAGAAATGTTGAGGATATCTTTAAAAGAATGCCTTAATATGTGGGTAGACAGTGAGAAAAATATTGAATACAGGTTTCACAGGCCAAGCAAGCATTTAGAGGAAGCCAAACCAGTGAGCCAGTGACCTGAGCAAGGAGGAATAGTCAGGGTCTTAGAACTGGAACATTTTTTTTTTAAATTCAGCCATTTTCAATGTTAATGTTTAATGTTACTGTTACATCTGTTGGAAAGGTCCAAATATCTGCCGTGTGGAAGGTGCACTGGTTATGTGGTGTATTGGGTATGTAGCATAAATAATTATTGTTATTGCTATGGTTACCGGTAGTTTAATATACATTGCACAATAATGTAGAACATTATTAACTGGAAGTATTGAGGTGTCTTGATCTATGATTTTAATGAGCATCTCCACTCATGTTCAATGTTAATATATCAGCAAATAACAGCAACAAACAGACAAAAACAAGATCTGAGGCTAGACAGTAATGGCACATGACATATAGCAAGGTCTGACAGTTCTGTGTAGGAGCCAGATACAATTTGAATAAAGTATGATGCCAGATTACAGTCATGGTTAGAACTAAAACAGAGAAGTTTCCCATTTCCCTTAAAATATTGGGAGCTGGAAAACTGTAGCTGAAAGAATAATTTAAGTTTTTTCTGAGGAACCAAATTCTAAATGTAAACCTATAATTTTTAAAATGGACATGAAATAAAACAAAACATTTGTAATTTAGTGAATAGCATAATGGTAAGATTCTATATACATTCAATACTGTGGATGGATAGGGCGACTTTTAAGATAAGTAGGTCAATCTTGAAAAAATGTACATACCCTTCATGAAAAATAAAGTCTAGAAAATGTTTACAGTTTTATGAGGACATTTAATTCCTAAAGTGTTGGATATAACTCCTCCATAAAACACACACACACACACACACACACACAGTGAATCTGCACCCCCATGTCTGTCTGTAGACTTGCTGCACTAGACAGCACAATCTGGGCCAGATAGGAACGAACTGTAAATCCTGTCAGCCACTCAAACCACCAGACCTGAAGAATCCAAACCACTTTAAACTATCTACCGGTTGGTTGTCCAATATCTCAGCCTCTGCGTGGGACTGTCAGTCCAATTGTGACACATGCCATTCCTGTTTTTCATTACAGTGTATTACTTACGCTATGAAACACAAGCAGATGAGTAATGACAGAAAAATTGAGGGATGAGACCTAGCGGGAGGAAGATAATGGTAGGAGAAACAAACAGAGTTAGAAAAACAGCAGAGGACAGAATGGGACAGGGGGAGAGAGAAGCTGCTTCAATAGAAAGAGGAAGGCTTTAAACAGTCATGTATCAATATTTCCCACTAAAGTTTTGATGGTGACTGGTCAATTATGACATCCTTGGTTAATTATGTCCCCATGGATACAGTTTTGGCTTTGGATGTTCAGGAAACAGCTGGAAAACACACACACAGTGACATTATGTAATGCGTGAGCATGGTGTTTTAAACCACAGTCAGACACCCATGACACAGAAATGACGAACCAGAAAGACACACAATAATCGCTCCATGATAAGCTGTTAAAAATCACCAACATGGAATAAACTATATTTGTTATTAATTCCAATTTATTTTTAAGGCTCATATCATAGCAGTGGATATTATGCCTTGTGCACAATAAAAGGGACTTCCCGAATCACACTGTGTGTGTTAAACAACATCAGGAATCACAGAGCAAGGCAGCCCTGAATGCCCTTGAAGTATGTCTATGTTGGACATTTCCGCTCCTCACAAGTTATAGCCAAGGGGAACGTTCAGTGCCAATCCATGAAGTAGTGTATCGATTTTGAAGTGCAATGGAAAGTACGAGTTTGGAGGTCAGGGTGGGTGGATGTGTGGAGTGTCATCCAGGAGACAAGAGGTTTCGTTCCATATTGGACCATTGATGTTCTCCTTTTTCTTTACTACTGTATAACCACAATCTTTCCTTAACTTAAACGAAGTATTTAAGTAGTTAAACCTTAACCATACCTCAGTAAGGACACTTACGTCTGAGTTGTTTTTTTGTTGTTTATTTTACCACTGAGTGCAACAACACAAATTTTTGTCTTGGTGGTGTAGCTCTGCTCATGTTATGCTCTGGAATTTATCTGCCTCATCTTGACACACTGTCCCTGAGTGCACAAATCCCTGTGGCAGAGTCTGAAATACACAACATTTAATGAACATGATCTTGTGCTTAAAAACCCCATTCATAAGTCACATCTAGCATCACTGGGAGCAGATGTGACCAAATGTTTATATAGGCCGCTTATTGAGAAGATATTGTGGTCTATGGAACAAGTTGCTAGAAGACAATATAATCTATTGGTCTTATTGTAAAAAACAAAAAAAAAAACAAAAAAAAAAAACAAGAATCTTAAAAATGTAGCCACTGGATGTAAAAAAAATGTCATTGAACATAATCCTAGTTCCAGACAAGACTATTGATATTGGATGATTTGGCAAAAGCCCTGGATTAAGGTGAGACTGTGAATTTTTGGAGAGAGTTGAGAGAGGATTATCTGTTTTTACCTTTGGCTTCCTATCAAAGAAATAGCTATTTTCAAACACCAAAAATGAGAAAATAAGAATAAAAAGTAAAAGTCTACTTTTTATACTTTGGAAGTCTTCAGAATAAACTTGTATATGCTAATAACAAAGTTATCAGCCAGACAAAGTCCCAGTCCCATGGAAATGCATTAGTACCTTGCTAAACATATTGTCATATTGAGGGGAGCTGGTCTTAAAATCTACTTTAAATCCCTCAAAAATTTTGGGAACAATGCAAACCCAAAACTAACTTTATGAGCAATACTGTCAGTACATTCCTTATTGCCATTGACTTTAAATGTCCATCATCAGTCAGGATCAAAACACTTAAAATAGGTTTAAACAGGCTGAATATGAGCGAAACCAATTAGCTCTGCAGGTAATTATTTGCTTTTTGTAATAGACAGAATTATGCTTACGGAAGCAAGTCTGATTGAATAATAGCTCTGTGTGTGAGTGTGTATGTGTGTGCAGCTCTGTCTCTGTGAGTTTTTTTTTGCTTGGTGGCATCATTTACCCTCCTACGCCTTATTTACAGTGCCATAATGACAGGACCACAGGCATGATGATGCGTCACTGCTACATATTAAATACACACACTCAGAGACAGGCAGAGGGTCAGTTTACATGCGCGGTGTGACTGCGGTGTATTTAAGTATTTAAGCGTCATAAACAACAAAAGCCCACAGCAGGGCCAATCATTCAGATGAGAGGCAAAATTGCCTTTAATGGATTGTAAAAGGCTGCAGATGCAAACAGCGAGTCTGCAGGCTAACGTCAGACACTGGCCTAAACACTGTTTAAGGGGCTGAAATTACAGTTTAGCTGTTGCTCTGTCTACCACCAACACACCAATTTCAGGAACCTGCAGTGTCGCGAGCTGACGATGAAAGTTTATTCATTCATTCTCTTGGTCATTCATCTCTCATTTTAACAGGGGACAACACATTAAGAGTGGAGCCTCACTCACAAATACAGCTGATTACAGGACAGCCAGCTCAACAAAAACAAAGGCAAAACATCAGGTTAAAAGAAAAGTGCAACATGTTGGGAAAGATTCATTTAAGCCAAGACACTAGTTGTGCTTCCAATAAATTGTTGTTCAAGTTTGTGGCAAAATAGAGGGTTATTTCTTTCTTTCAATTACATTTATGTGAGTATATTCAAGATAGCATTACAAGATGACAATTGGAATAGTAACTCTGATAATAACAGGACATTTCGTTGCTGTTTCCCACCTAAAATGACATTTGTGTTGTCTTTTTTCATTGTCGAATTAACCTCCTGGAGTACCTGAGGCAATAATATATATAATATCAGTACAATATAAACTGACACGTTTTTTTAATGTTTTATTTTAAGTCAGGGTCCTTGAACCAGAACAGCCCTCCATAATGCAAGTGTCACCTGAATTCACTATAAATTTTATATTGTGTTTTATATGGTGCATGCAGTAACAGATAATCAAATTACCACACTAATAACCCATTGGCACACGATTACCACCTGACTGACACAAGGTTGCTATCAATCTTCCCTTTTCAACTCTTGAAAATAAAGCATACAGCTAAGTGACTTTCCTAAAATGTTGAACTTTTCCTTTATATACTCTTGAATACATTGAATGCCTGCACACACATAGGCACAGTGTGTCAGAGTCATATCCTGTGCACCTGGGCCTTTGTGTGCTGTGAAAAAGACTTGAGAGGCTTGAGACAAAGCCTTTCGCCAGTACTAATCTGTATTCTCTTATCAGTGCCTCTTCAAACTGCAATCATAAGCTAACATCTGCTGCTATCCACACTCCATAGGGTAAGAGGAGATAACATTTGAGCTCACCTATCATAGGTGCTATACTAACACATTTTGTGCTATTATTTGTGGTTAGCTAACAGCTATGATGTAAGTGCATTTTAGTATTTTATACTTTGATCTGGCTATATTTCACTCATGAATATGTATAATATTTCAATATCCTCCAGTATCCTTCTGTTTGAACAGATGGTGTAGGTAATTTGACATTCTGAATAGAGTACACTGTTCTGATGACCCTTTCTGAAATGTATTTAATTGTAAAGGGAAAATGTAAAAAAACAAACAAACAAAAAAAACATCAACTAATACCTAATACCTTATGAGATTGCCAGCGGGGAGGAAGGCCACCTTTTGAACAAACCTTTGTTAAAATACTATTTCTAAGGTCATCAAATAAAAAAAGTTATATCATGATAATGTACAGCTGTTATATGTGCAGCATGCATGTACACAATGGTGCATAATTGTATGACGACAGTTGACTGTTAGTACTAATTTATGTAATTTAAGTTAGGCCACTTTGTGCACAGTCTCATTTTTGCCTCATTATTTCTTTGTTTCTTTCAGCAACAAGAACTGGTTTTGCCATCCTTTTTTGAATTGATAGTGTACAATGGCATATATAAAAAACTGTTGCACAACACAGGTCTAGGGATTTTGGAAAGGCAAGTTTATTTATATAATGTGGCAGAATTCATATTCAGTCAGATAGTTTTCAATGCGTCACTCCTAAGTAACTTTTTATATCTATCTTATATAGGCTGTTTTTAAAAAGCCTTGTATTGCCAAAGCTAATTTCAAAGCACTTTAAAATCAGATGTCATTGACATTAAAATTACTTTCTCCACCAAAATGTGCAACACTATGATTGATATATTGTGGCAGCTGATGTAATGTAAATCCGTAAAACCTTCAGAAGTGGAGGACAAGCAGGTGGATGGACAGAGAGATAAATATACAGTGAGACATATGGCAGTGAGCTGTAGGACCAGGAGATTTTAACTGGTGAGTCAGTGAGGTCAATAACTGGACACCTATATGAGAGCTTTGTCTATAGCTGCTCAGTGCAGATGGGTAAATAAAGGGCCAGAGCACTAAGGTGAAGATATTAATATGTATTTAGTGTGCAGGTGTGCAGTGTGGTATGTGAGATAAGATGGATGGTGTGGAGTCGCTCGATTCATGTTAATTACATAAAACAGCACTTAAGCTCCCCTGCACATTGACAGAACTAATAAATAATTATGGCTCTTTCTCTGGTTATAAAATAATTTTTTCTAAAAGTGAAGCCATGCCTCTCTGTTGCTCACAAACATTAGACCCAAACATCTGTTTCGCTAGTCTCTAGCAGGATTCCTTTACCTAGGTATAAAAGTCTCACAGTGTTGAAAGGATCTAAGTAAATTAAATATTGCCCTTCTCTTACAAACTATAAAACAGACCTTGAAAGGTGGTATGGCCTGCCCATGTCCCTTCTAAGTCGTATTAATTTGATCAAAATGAACATCCTTCCACGCCTCCTATATTTCTTTCAGATGTTGCCACTTGTATTGTCAAAGAAGTTTTTACAAAATTAAGCAGAGCTATTATATCATTTATTGGCGTAAAAAGAGAACATTTGGTGTAGAGTCAGGAAATTGAAAGTGTACAGTAACTGCTTCTCTTTGTTAACTCCTGGAAGGTGCTGGAAGCACCAAGGCATTAAAGGTGTTGGGGACATGATTCAGGAAGGTTCAATCCTCACATTCCAACAAGTGAAAAGCAAATATGGGGTCACCAATAAGGATTTCATTAAATTTGTACAACTTTGAAACTGTGTGATTTGAAAAACTGGCTGTTTCTCCTATTTTCTCTCTGTAGACACGCTCTCTTCTTACTGCACCATTTGCAATGTCTTCCAGTGCTAACGCAGCCATTGTTTTCAACTGTATTTTTTGCCCCACTTTACGCATGCTTTTTAATCCACTCTTGTAATTGCAGACACCTGCATATGGTAACTTTTCATCAGTATTAATTGTTCACGTGTCTCTGATGTACACATCACTCAGTCCGATGATTAATTGTTTTCACTTTTATGTATTACAACAGTTTCCCAGCATCACCTCGAGTTGTCGCCAAAGGATCCACAGCTGTAGAAATGTACGTACGCCAGCCATGAAGTTGGCGTGAAGCACCGCACATTTCCACGTTCATTTCACTCTTGATACATCTGAAAGTTGCCGTGAAAAAGGGCGTACGCCACTTTTTTGTGCGTACGCACGTTTTGTACATGAGGCCCCTGGCCTTGGAAAAGGATCAGGACTCTTGTCCTTAAAATTCATTTATCTATTTTATTTTATCTCTGTCATGGCATATATTGTGCTTTTTTGCACATGCTTTACTAAAAAAAAAAGTTTAATAAAAACATGTTAGTTTGTTTTAGAACATTTGGCTTTGATTTTAGTAGCTAATTTGCCCTGGATCATGGCTGAATAGGCTATTAATATACCTGTTGACACTGAAATAGTCTCATATAACTGTAAACCTGTCAAAAGATATTTTCTGAAAAGGATTATATGTTTTGGTATTAATTATAGGGAAAATGAGGACAGCAATAAATTGCTATAGTACACTTAAGAACTGCTAGTGTATCTAAGCGTGTCATTCAGTGCACTGCAGATCAGCTGAAGGTGCAAGAATGTGATATGTTTCTACAGGTAAGCAAGCAACTGTAAACATATATAGAGAGATAAACATTTCAAAAAATATAAAAAAAGAGTACTGAAATAATAGACTTGGGTTTTAATAGAATTTTCTTTCAAGGAAAAAGCTGCATACACCATTAAAAACACATTAAACTACATCTTTTAAATACTGTAACTCTCAGAAATATATGTCTGTCTTCCTAGTATTTGGTATTAAATTCAATTCAGTTTTATTTATATAGCATCAAATGACAACAGAAGTTATCTCAGGACACCTACACACAGACAGACAGACAGGCAGTACTTTATTAATCACTTTAGGAGGTTCCCTCAGGAAAATTAACATCTCCATTGCTTTGCATATAGCACTGTTGAATAAAAAGTTTAAAATGGAATATAAAAATAGAAAATCTAAAAAATAGACACAATAAATTAAGCTATAGAGCTAACGGAAATTTGAATCAAAAATAGGCACTTGTAAAAGGACTAAAGTAAATATGCATAGGTGTGTACCTGAGTGTGTACATAGCAGTAGCAGCAGTAGATATAATACTAATGGTAGAGTGCATATAGTAATATAATATAATTTGTCATATAATAGTAATATAATATAGCATATGCAGTGTATAACATTCATGTATAATATATTTGTTACAATTTATATCTTCAGCTTGCTCCTTCTTGTGGTAGCAACTGCTTGCATAGTGCATTATTTATTTCAAGCCATTGATATGATTTGCACAAATAAGATAGTTTGATGTGCTTTCTGTTATGCAGAGTCGCCTTTTTATGGATGTGGATGCATGTTTTGCAAAAGAGCACAGCTTTTCAAATGTTATCATCTAAGTTGTCACGATTTCAGTTTTTTGCTGGATCCAAGAGCAACACAGGTGAGGGGGACTGGGCAAAAAGGATTTATTAACACAAAAAAAACTCCAGGACTTACAGAGAAAGACAAAAATGCGACAAACTAAGGAGTCCAGATGAGGAGCTGCTTCAGTGGCTGAAGACTGGTAGGTGGGTGCTGAGGCTGGGTACTGGAGAACAAAGGGGACGCTGGAATACACTGGAGAAAGACATAAAACACAGAGCACTAGAGATCACTAGGAACATATGGAGCGCGTGAGGGAAGAAAGTGAGGGGACGATCTGGCAGCTTCCAGGTGGAACAAGAGAGCTTTAAAAGCTGCTGGTCCTTAGGTGGAATGAGGGACAGCTGAGAGAAGGGAGAGGGGACCCAGCACCTGCAGGCCACACCTCCAGCCACTGAAGCAATGCCTGTACAAAAAGACAAAACCAAAAACACTGGAGCAATAGACTGAAAATAAACCAACAAAGCAAAAGAGAACCAAGTCATGGAACATATTCACGGATTGCGCCTATACCATGCCTCCATTCAGAATGTCTATGCACCTTTAAGTCTTTCAAAGAGTTGAAAGTGCACTTAAGTAGAACTTATTCACAGCAGGCTGGTGAATCAAGTACATCTGCACAAGCTCAAATATCTTACCAGTGCCATCTTTGTGACTTTATTGAGCCATGCATAGGGGCGGATCCAGATTAATTTTAGTAGGGGGGGACAGCGGGTACAACAGATATTTTGGGAGGGGGCGCTGAAAAGTAATAAGAAAAAAATGAAAGCTGCTACCAACTTCTCACTTTTACAAAATATTTTTCATGTTTTTATTGGCTCTTTAACCAAATAGGAAAGATGTATATGACCTTTTCATTTTGGACTGTTAACATTAAAATTATGATGGACATGTTTCCTTGTTTATGTGAATTACAACAACATCTTCATCTGCAACATCTGCCTGTTACGTAAGCTCAACAATAGTATCCTAATTAAGTGACAAATATTGTGCAAGAACAACACTTTTTACAAACCTGTAAATTTCCACTTCTTAGAATGTTTACTGCCAATTATCACACATAAAATATGAAATAATATTCTGTACTTTTAGCAACCAGTTCTTAGCTGCAAACCATAAACATCATTGGGTTCTGTATACTAATCAGTCTTGAAAAAAATGAGTACTACCCAATACATCACACAATAACAATCTTTACCCTTGACCTGAAATAAAAAATAATCTTAATGTTATGTGCAGTAATGTAAGTTTTAAAATAATAACAAAATAAGATAAAATAACAATACTCCATATTCGTAGATAATTTATTAGTGCACAGCTCAGTAAACATCATAGTGTTAATGCTGCATTGCTGAGCAATGTCTAGTACTTCTGTCCACAGCTCCCCAAAAAACACTTCATCTCTATATTGCTTGAACGTGTCCTGTCGTGCCTCAATGAGGTCAACAGCTCTGGCTAATGATGGCGATTGAAGCATATCTGATAGAAACTTGTGTCTCCTAGTATCCTACGAAAAATTACCAGAAGGCCAGAGAGGTTTAGGTCTATCTAGCCACTTAGTCCACATGCTTCTACACATGTATCTCCACTGTTTTCATCATCAATGTCACAGAGGACACGGAGAGCAGCTAGAAGCCAGTCCATGAGGTTTCTACAAGCATGGAACCTGCAAGCCCACCTAACCTCACTTAGTCTGGGCAACCCTTGAGGCTGATCCTGAAACATCGCACGCTGTATGTCCTGCCATTTCTGGTGTTCATATGATCCAGCCAGAAATGTATACAGGCGCTGCATCAAAGAAAAAAAGCACGATGCCTCCAGCACTGCTTTCACAGTGTCCACAATTACCAAATTGAGACAATGTGCATTGTAGTGCACATAAAGAGCTTGCTGAGCCAAAAACTTTATTCTTGCAGATATGCCGTTGTGTCTACTGCTGATCACCAAGGCCCCATCATACCCTTGCCCAACCAGCTGTTCTTTGTAATCCAATCCATATTTTGGGGGGCTTTTCGCATTTTTCTTCTGTTAGCCCAGCGGCATTAAGTTTATCAGCATGTTCAAAATGCATGAAGCTTTTATGTACTATTCATATGTACTAGTACCTGAGCACTAATGAAATTTGCTGCTGTTTTTTTTAAGTCTTTTGTCTCATCAACAAGGATGCTGAATGCCCCACTTTGTTTTACCTCTTCAACAATGTCTTCCCTAACCATTTCAGCCAGCACCTCTAATATCTCATTTTGAATGTTGTGAGTTGTATATTTAGCATTACCATGCCCTATTTTTTTTTTTTTTTTTTTACCAAAGGGTCATGTTTGGCAATCAGGTCTAAAATGGCTAAAAGGTTCCCTTTGTTTCCTGAGCCTTCTGACTCTGGGTGGCCACGCTGTGCAATGTTTTGGGTGGCTGTGCAGAGTAGGACATCAGCAACTGTCTTTATATACTTTGTATTTTCTCCCAACTTTATTGGTATTGTTTATCCATTTCTTGAAGTAAAGACATATAATTTAATTACCCCTTACATACTCTGTCCATTCAGATGGTGTTCTGCTTTGGCATGCATCTGGAACCCTCCATCCTTGTACATGCCAGCTGTAGTCTTTGTACCAAGAGGTGTTAAAGGCTCTCGATCTACCCCATCATTGCTGTGTGAAAGGAAAAGTTGTCAAGATTGGTTGTGTAGGGCCCACAGCTCTTGTCTGAGAAATATCTGTTAATATTTAAAAGTTTCAATTTTAGTCAGACAATGTTAAAATAGTGTAGGACTAGGTCATTGTGTTACGTGGCGCAGGTATGGAACTCAAATGCAACTCACAAAAACCAATGTTTGGTAAAGCAAGAGAAATCCTACAGCAGGGGTTGGGTCTACCCGATTCAGTTTACTTGAAGAAAATTAGGAAACTTACTTTTTCCAAGTAACCATAGCATGTCTTTAGTAAGATAAATGAAGGTCTAAGAGTAAACTTGCAGTCATTCACTAAGCTTACCTGAAATCTAAGAGTAAACTTACTTGCAGTCATTCAGGCTTACTTGAAATCTAAGTAAACTTATTTAAAAACAATCTGTTCACCTAACTTTTAGTTGTTTAATAGTTTAACTTTATTTTGGCTTAAAATTTTACTTTAAAAAGTGAGGCAGTCTGTTTCCTGACTTTTTTAAGTAACTGAACCAGTTAGAATTTACAGTGTGTGTTCAGGCACCAAATAAAGAGTTTTGCACATCATTACTCAATTGTGACTTTATTTGTTTTATCAAAATATTAAATGAACGTCCTCATATGTGAACATAATTTTTCTAAGAAACAACATCATGTAAAATGATATACTCATCAGATCCCGATCAGAGAAATTAAAAATACATGCCATGCAAGAGTTTGGGGCTTAGGAGGATACAGAGACCCAGCAATTCCAATCATGAAAAAGCATTTGACATCAACAGTGAGGAAAAACTTCTTTTTAACAGGCAGAAACCTCAAACAGAACCAGGCTCTTAATTGTCTGGTTGGGTTGAAAGTGAGAGAGAGAGAGAGAGAGAGAGAGAGAGAGAGAGAGAGAGAGAGAGAGAGAAAGCATNAAGCAGTACGTCTGCAAAACAACTGTGTAACTAAAGATGTTTGGTTTCTAATGTGACAGTGAGATGTAACACATTGTTCACTACCATACTTGGGTTTGATGCAACATATTTAAAACATATTCTTGATATACAGCCTGATATCAGCCCCATCAAAGGTTGAGTAAAGCCCTTTAGAGAACTGCTTGATTGACCTCACATAAACACCTTCTAATATATTCTGTCATCTGCCATTTTAATCAAGTGATTTTACATTCAGATGAATTCTCATTTCTGTACTGACCCTGGAATCTACCCCTATATACGATTCAACATATGACAAAAAGAGAACATGATTAGCATGTGCTCAAATTTAAATAGCTTTTTTTGCATAACATTAATTACATAAAGTATTGCCAAAGTGGGGTGAACAGGGTATTTATTGAAAGTATAGATGAATTTGGCAGACAGCACATTACTCTGTAGTATAGTATAGTTAAAGAAAAATCAACATAATAGAAAAGATATAGTTTATCATAGTAATTGTGACAATATTAGCAGTGTAAGTGTAATTAACATTAGATACTGCAATGCTAAATAAAAACCTTTTCTATATCCTCTGAAGCAGTTATCAGTCCACTTAGAGTTTTATCGACAGGGAAAACGCTGACTGTAAAAAACCATTTGGAGCTTTAAACACTGTGTGTTTGCTGTGTGCTATGTGAATGTGATGCCTGCATTTAGCAAGAGCAGGGTGATTATGGTGATGTATTACCAGGAGCTGTTATGGTTGGAGCTGACAGCTGAGGCCAAACATTTTCACACAGACCTGTCTGGGGGAAGTCGAGACGCTGTCAGTTTTGTTTAAGCTGAAGGAGCTTTGTTGCACTCTTTCATAATCTCACTCTGTCTTTATACCCCCCTCTGCTCTCTGCCTCTGTCTCTCTGTCTCTGTTATCTTGCTTTGAGCCCTCTCTCCACATTGCCTCAACCTAGGTGGGCTTTGTTAATGGTTATTCACTTGTGCTCCTCTATTTTCATTTTTCTATACTTTCTTACTCCTCTCTTTTCTTCCCATCTCAGGTGTAGACACATAATTACTGTATGGGCTCAAGTAAGTCTCCAGTTACAACTAATGTGCTGCCTTTCAACTGTGTCCAATCGTGTGTTTGTTTGCACTGTGTATGTGAGCGTGCTCGCTCTGTGTTTGGATGTATGTTTGAGTGTGTGTGTTTGTGGGTGGGGTCATATTGGCTTCCAGTGGGTGATGTTCTGGTAGTGTTTCTTTCTGAGGATCTAAATAATGATAAAAGCATATGAAAGGGAAGGGGAAACCACATCTACACACACACACACACACACACACACACACACACACACACACACACACACACACACACACACACACACAGCAGCCCCCTGATATCAACACACTTCTGGCACACTCCTGGAGCAAACACAGCAGACACCTGAAAACAAAGAGTCATGATTAGGTAGCTGTCTCTGATGTTTGAACATGTCAAAACCTCAAAGCATGTGTCCAGAAATCACAAAACAGAGCCAGAGAAGGCAGAGTAGCCTACTTTCTAAGGTCTCCGGTCTGTGTGTGTTAGCTGCGGGGAACCCCCAGGCAGTGTGCTGCTTGTACAACTGATTCTCTTGTGTTACAACAACCTCTCTATACCAACATCATCACAGCATAAAAAGCAACCCTCACATTCATTTCTTTCATGACCTTTACATTCAGTTAGAGGGTGCAGATGGAACGGAGAGCTGCAGCCATTAGATGGCTGTGAAGAGGGTCACCAGAGGAAAGGAAATGCAATCAGTGCAGGCTATTAGCTTTTGTGGATTACAGAGCTGTTAAGAATCACTCATTAACTTAAACCTGTCTCACTGACATGAATGCCATAGTTGGAATAAGGCTTTTTTTTTTTCTTTCTGTGATCACGTGTCAGCTGAAAATTATTCTGGAGCACAAGCATTCTGTACTGGGAGCAAGGGGCAGAGGACCATGTGAGATGCAGTTATTGTTGGACTATGCTGCTGAATTGGCAACAGCACACAGTGTATCGCTCCGCTCTTCCCACTAGGGCGCACACTGAGTCACTAAGATACCAAACCAGTGCAGTCAAGGAAATAACCTCTGTTTCCTCCAGGAAAATGCCAGTTTGTTGTTGTGGAGCTATGCTTCTCATTGTGTAACAACAGTAAAATACAGTCTACTCTGACTATTCAGGACTAGATTTATATAGCACCTTTGCACCAAAGCAAAGTTACAAAGTGCTTTTCAAAACAATAATAAAAGTTAATATATCCAACAAAGAAAAAACCAATGAGATGAAAGTGAATTTTAAGAGTTTTTAAAAGAGGATGCCTCAGATCCACAGGCAGGGAGTTTCACAGCTCACAGCATCACAGCAGTTTCATGAGGTCTTTAGAGTGCTCCACTGCCAAACAATATTTATTTATGTGATATGAAATTGGCCTCTCATTTTATTGTGGATTGACAACTAATCCCTTTGGGAGGTTCCCTCCGTTAATGGAGGGAATCTCTAAGTTTGGGCTGCATGATTCCATCAACACTTTGACATCTGTGCACCAACCTTTGTTTAGATAGAGACAGGGTCCACCGCCCCTTGTTATCCCTGATAGCTCTGTGTGTTGTCCACACAGGAGCTGGAAGCCAGACAGATGGAGTGCGCTATCAGGGATGTGCTCACTGAGCCAGATTTCAGTGAAGCACTGGGCAGCAGATCTGTAAAAGTCCGGCTTTGTCCTGTTAAGAAGCAGAAGTTCATCCATCTTGTTGGCCAGAGAGCGGACGTTGGCCAGGTGTATTGACAGGAGCGCAGTCCGCAGTCCCCGCTGCCTCAGCTTAACGAGCTCTCCCGCTCACTTCCCTCGTCTGCGTCTCTGGTGCATCCCATAGAGAGCTGCTGCTGCTCCCACAAAAAGCTCAGAAAAACTGTTCGGTTCAATGAAAACCAGAGAAAAAGTTTGACCAACTGAATGTCCTATGTTTAAGAGTTCCGCTCTGGTGTAGGTAACCGGAGAGGGGCTGGAGAAAACAAAACCAAAAAAACAAAAAAGGAGGAAAGAGTGCAGTACGAATGCAACCATCCACGGCACCATCCAATTTTGACCAGGGGTGCCAAAACTTTTTCTTGCTCCTGTGTGTACAAATACAGTAATTTCTTTGAAATGTGTTTTTGGCGTCAAATTCATAATAAGTATATATTTCCAAAAATCAATAAAGCCATCTTGTTTTATTTATGTTTTACACAGCATCATGATTTTGGAATTGGGGTTGTATATATATTATATAGTACGAGACAAAGGTTTGGACACACTTTCTCATTTAATGGTTCTTCTCAATTATTTTTATTTTCTAAATTGTACTACTTAATATTGAGGACATCAAAACTATGAAGGAACACAGGAATTATGACTAGCCTGGGAAGCATTTATGTGGGGTTTAATCTGAGGTGCTGTTAATTTGGAGTTTCTGAGTCTGGTAACTATAATGACCTTATCCTGTGCAGCAGAGGTGATTCTTGGTCCTTCTTGGTCCTTGGTCCTTCTTGGTCTTCCTTTCCTGGGGCGGTCCTCATGAGAGCCAGTTTCATCAGAGTGTTTGATGGTTTTCACAACTGCACTTGTTTAGAACAGTATAGTGGAATAAGGTTATTCACTTTGAACAATCTAAAAGATAAAACATGTGGTTTGTTTAACACTTTTTTGTTTACTTTGGTTGACATAATTCCATATGTGTTCCTTCATAGTTTTGGTGTCCTCAACATTAATCTACAACGTAAACACTGAATTGACACACACGCACACACACACACAGACACAAACACACACTCACCAGCCACTTTATTAGGTACTTCTTGCCAGTACCAGGTCGAACCCCCTTTTGCGTTCACAACTGCCTTCATTCTTCATGGCATAGATTGTACAAAGTGCTGAGAAGATTCCTCAGAGATCTTGGTCCATATTGACATGATAGCATCATGCAGTTGCTGCAGATACATCAGCTGCACATAATATGCCATCTGAATGTCACAGCAGAAATCTACACTCATCGAACCAGGCAATGTTTTTCCAATCTTTGATTGCCCAATTTTGGTGAGCCTGTGCCAGTTGTAGCCTCAGTTTGCCTTTTGCAGTAGCCCATCTGCTTCAGGGTTCCACGTGTTGTGCATTGCTCTTCTGCATACCTTGGTTGTAATGAGTGGCTATTTGAGTGTATGTTGCCTTTCTGTCATCTCGAACCAGTCTGGCCATTCTCCTCTGACCAATAAGGCATCTTCACCCAGAGACCTGTCACTCACTGGGTGTTTTTTCTTTTTTGGACCACTCTCTGTAAACCCTAGACATAGTTGTTCGTGAAACTCCCAGTAGACCAGCTCATTCATATTTGGTGCTCCTGTGGGTAATTGCAGGACGGTGTATGTGGGAATAGGTCAAAATAAACTACAGTTAAACTTTGATACTTGCACAATACTTGTTAGCTGAACACATTCATTATTCGTTTAAGTCTGTTCATGGCATTAGTTGACAGTAAGAGAAATATAGAATATCACTCAACTTGTGCATTGCATTGCCAGAAACTTCTACTCAGCTGTGAGAAATGTACAACAAGAGTTATATATGTGTTGTTGAGTGCTGATGCAGAGCACTCAACAACACAATTGAGTGCTGACGCAGAGCTCTCTAATCTCACAGAGACTCTCCTTTTCAGTCAGTCTCTAACATTATGAGAGAGACAGGAGGCAGTTAAGTAGGGGCTGCCTTTCAGATGCTCTACTCATGTTTTCCCTCTAGGAAGGAGGAGGAAGAGTGGGTAGAGAATGAGGGTCTCTCTTGCTCTCATGCTTTATCCTACTCCTTCCCTTGGCCCGTCTCTCCCTTTTCCTCTCCCCCTTTCTGCCTTTGTCTGGCTATGATGGATTTGTAGGTATTTCCCAGGATTTTATGGTAACTCTGGTTTGGATGACATTACAGTACTTTGTTGCCAGAAGGTCTCATCCTCTCCTCTCTCTCTCTCACACTGCTCCAGGGGGCTTCAAGGATTACAGAATCCCAGACACTAACAGTCTGAGGTGAACCTCCTGAATATCTATAGTAAGGGGGAGTGGGGGTAGTGTGTAGTTTGTGTGTGTGTGTGTGTGTGTGTGTGTGTGTGTGTGTGTGTGTGTGTGTGTGTGTGTGTGTGTGCAGGCCACTGCTGCAGGGATATTCAGCATAATTAAAGGATGTGCCGTACTCAGGTGGCTCTCCCAGGAAGGGCAGTGCAGGTGTGTCTGATCTGACAGTAAAATCATTCTTCATCTCCAGTCTCAACACTATAGGAAGCTTTTTAGTGAAAAAAAAAAAATCTCATTCCAATGCCAAATTAAACTGAACGCAGGCAGATTGCAAATGCTGGCAAAAATGTGCTCCAAATGGTCAATATATGGTACGAAATAAAGAAGCATATGGGTATATCTGATTCCTTGTCACGATTCAGTCCTATTTGGGGTAACACTCAATTTAAACCAGGTAAACTGGATGCAGGATTTCACCTATGGGCGACTAAAGGCCTAAAAAAAATATCTGATGTCTATAAAGAAGATGTTCTAATGACTTTCGAGGAAATTTCTTTGGCATATAACATTCCAAGGAAACATTTCTTTAAATACCTGCAACTGAGAAGCTTTATATCTTCTATGCAAAACCAATCCTTGAAAATTCCTGAACTTTCATCCTTGGAAGACATAATTACCAAGAATTGCAACAGTAAGGCATTGATTTCATTAATGTACAATTGGCTTGCATCTGGATCTAAGGAAACCTCATCAGATAAGTTGGAAACATGGAGAGCAAATTTAAACGAGGAAATCTCAAAGGACGACTGGAACTTAGCCTGTAAGGAGGCTCAGACACAAACAGCTAGTACTAATTTGAAATTACTACAGTATAACTGGTTAATGCAGACTTACATAACCCCAGTAAAGATGAATAAATTTAATATTAATGTACCTGACACATGTTATAGATGTGGGGAAGCTAAGGGAACATTTATACACTGTGTTTGGGAATGTGATACAATTGTCTCAATCTAGACTCAAACAGCATATGTTCATCGCGAACAATAGCTTTGAACTGGAAGAAAGATTCTGCACCTACAATTGGTGCTTGGATAAAGAACATGGCACAATGTATGTCAATGGAGAGAATAACATTTATTTTAAAAAAATAAATTGGGAGTGTATGAGGATATCTGGAAACCATTCAGTGATTTCATAAAAAGTGATGTCATAAAACATCTACTACAGGAGGGAAACTCAGAAAAAGACACTGAAGATACACAAGGGTGAAACCCTAAATTGTGATGGTGCATAATTATTGTCATTTGTTTATTAGTATGTGGTGTACTTTTTCTGTCTACTATTAATACTGTGTTTTATTTTATGTTTTAATTAATCTGTAAGTGGTACCAACGAATTATTGTTATTATGTATATGTTTTATTTATTTATCATTATTTTATTTTTTTTTCACTGGCATGTGCATTATACGTAGTGCAATTCCCAACTAAAGGGAGAGGTTGAGGGAGAAAAAAATTGTTCAGGTGGGGTTGGAGGGAGGGGGGTATCTCTTAAAGTAGAGAACATTTTTGAAACTGTGTTTTACTACTGTAATGCTGCTGATTTGATATTGAAAAAACTAATAAAGACATTGTGGAAAAAAAAAAAAGTGCTCCAAGCCCTTTTCCCCCTCCAGCAGTAGACGTCGTTTACCCGCTGTCATTTTACTTTTAAAGTATAGTTGCACAAAGAATCTCTCTTTTTTTTCTTTTTGAGAATTCCAATAGAATATGTTTATATTCGGTGTGAGCACCAACATCTTGATTCAGTCAAACTGTACAATGTGAGCATAGAAGTCATTCATACAGAAATGATGATGAAAACAAAAGAAAAGTACAGTGTCTGCCCACCTTCTACAGAGATCAAATTTCAGCTATCAATTTATATCAACACCACCATCAAAACAAATGAGGAAATATCTTTTGGATGAATGCTCCAGTGAAGTTGCACCCACTGGTAGAATCTATGACTGGAAGAAAAATCTATGACAACACCTCACTCATACAGATGCTGCATGCATGTGTAGAGATAGATTGGCAAAAACTGTGGCTTGAATCAAACGCAAATAGTGATGGTGGTACTTATAGGCAATCCTGACGTGCAACTCTGGATGCTATACTGTTTACCGAATTACATATAGTTAAACCAACTTGTCAGGGTTGGAAGTGTTTAACAGATTTAAATTAAACTATAGGTTTAAGTTTTAAGGATTCACATTAGAAAAACCACTGGAGTCACATGATTTTAAACTTGCTACAATAAACAACACAACACATGTGATCACCAAACAGTTGGCAGTGAACAGTCAGTGAGAAATAATTTCATCAACGTTAAACAGACAAACACGTTCATAATGCGCACATGGGCATACCACTGTGTTAGGAAAAGTACTTAAATGTGTGACCTAAAAAAGATCAGGTGTGATAAGTCATCCTGCAGCATTTTGCATTTGCACCTGAGGGGGAATCCTGTGCTGGAAGAACACAGTGATCCAGTTAAGTTGTCACATCAATTATTTTGTCCCAGGTAATAAAAATACAGTATATACAGGTAAAGGAGCTGAAACCAACTGCAAAGACAAAAACATGGGGCAGTTGTCAGTGAACTGTCAGCAAGTGTCAGGAAGAATTACCCATACACACATCACAAAAGTCAAAATGGGCAAAGCAAGGAGTTTCACATCATGTGATGTAATAAAATTGTTGTGCTCACTCAGGCTGATGTCCCACTGTGACCTTTTCAAACACTCATATACCTTCCAACATTTTAGTCAACACATGCAATACACACATGTAATTATGCTTGTCACCCGTAGGCTCTACACATTATATCGGCACATTTTGCTGCTACACTGTGATTGCTCTCAGAAGAGCTAGGTTTTTTCCATTTTTGGGGGGGGTTGATACTTGAAAAATACCTCAAAAATCAAGAATCCAAGATCATACCAACAGGCTCATGAGACAAAATTATATAATAAGCACCCTGAGAAAATTTCTAAACAGTTTTGTTTCCAATTAGAGTTCCTCACTATCCATTATCTACTGCTTACTCCTTTGCAGGGTTGCGGTGGCGAGCTGGAGCCTATCCCAGCCGTCTTCGGGCGAAGGCAGGGGACATCCTGGACAGGTCACCAGTCTGTCGCAGGGCACACATAGACAAACAAGCGCTCACACTCACATTCACACCTACGGGCAATTTAGATTACTCATTTAACCTCAGCATGTTTTTGGACTGTGGGAGGAAGCCGGAGTACCCGGTGAAAACCCACGCTGCACAGGGAGAACATGCAAACTCCACACAGAAAGATCCCAAGTGCCCTGACCGGGACGTGAACCGGCGATCTTCTTGCTGTGAGGCGACGGTGCTAACCACTGAGCCAAGTTTCTCACTAAAGTTCACTAACTAATGTGATCCATTTGCAAGCCTTCCAAAAAATTGCAAAAGTATTGGCTGTGACGAAAAAGAGCTGTAACTACTTACTAAAGCCACTTGGTTCCGTTATTTCAGTTTACATTAACTTGGCTTGTTACAATACAGAAAGATTGAATGCAGACAAAAAGGAAAACTGTATGACACATGGATGTGGTCTTTGTGACATCACTCGTTAGTTTTTGAAGAGCAATTGGCGGTGTGTGACATCACCTAACTCCCAGCTAATTCTTATATGGGCACAGAGGTGGAGAGTGGGTGTAGCTGAAAGACGCTTGTTTAACAAGTTAACCTGTTAACCCTGTGGTACCAATCTGCTTCAGCAATGGTTCCGCTACTTTGCACAATTTCTTCTTTCTTCCGAAATGTTATATGTCAACAGCCAATAACAATCAGTCAGTTCCTGGAGTGTAATAAACTTAAAATAGTTTTGTTTTTTTGTTTTTTTTTAATCAATAACATTAACATAAATAACAAAATTTGAATTCAGGGCCGTCATCTTACCATATTGCCTATCACTCTTTTTTATTTAATAATGGCACATTTGATAATGTAACTTTCAGTTCGTAATGTCACTTTTCATGACATTGGTGCTGTCACCATCCTCTCATCTTTCAATCAATCACATGCAGTCAGTCTCCTAAGCAAGCAAGCTCACCAGCTTGGTACCAGAGTTTAGCCACCTGCAAGACAGCAGCGACAATGCTAAGTGGAGTCGTGAGGTTAGATTGTTGCACAGCATCAAAGTTACAGTGAGCAGACATCCTGATTTGAAACGCACTTTCAAACTGGGTCCAGACATATATCTGTAAAACACTAAAATAAATGTAAACTTGACTTAAATGTAAATTGGAAGTGTTGATTTTCCAGTGTAGCTTTAACTGCATCAGTTGCATGAAGACCTTTATTGTTTGTTTTTTCTGTAGCAGCAAGCCTGTCTGATACTACACTGTCTCCCATCTCTTTTTGTTTTAGCCACTGATGGTGGAAGCAGTCCACTTAACACAGAGTGAGTTTTTTCTGTCTCATCATTCTCTGTCTCTTTCTCATTTACCAGCTTCACTTTTCCCAGGCTTCTCCACATTTTCTCTCTATTACACCTTGCATAACCTGTTAGTATTTCATTTTGTTTCTCTTTGTCTCCCTCCTTTTCTTCCCTTTTTGTCCTGTTCTCCTATTCCCTACTTTTGTCTCCCTCACTCAACATTGTATGCATCTCTTCTTCCCTGTCCTCCCTCATGAGCCAGTGTCAACATGAGTTAAAGGGAAAGAAAACAAAACTAAAGAGGGTTGGACAGTTTTCAGTTTATCAGCTAAAACACACTTCCCAGGGAACACAGGTGGGTTTTTAAATGACACATATGCACTACACACACATACACACTCACACTGCCCACATCTGCTGCTTACATTCATTGATACAAAATAAAGTTTAAGGAATGAAATTAAATGTGTAGTGAGGCATTCTGGAGAGCTAGAATGGACCTTTTCCTAAATACCTGGCTCTGATGAACACTGACCTATTCAGATATACTGACAACACCCATCACTGTGTCATAATGTGACATGTATGAAGCGAGTGTAAATGGCTACTACAAATTCAAAGAAGTCAGTTTCCATAGCTTAGCAGTTGAGTGCATGTTAAATTGAGAGACATTTTTACTGTAAGGACTGTTGCAGATCCACATTGATGTTTTTTTTTGAGGTTACTGTGAATAAAAATATATAATAAATCACATCACTCTTGCACTCTTAACTCACCACTGCATATTGTCTTTTTGCCATGTAACCATACTGCCATCGTGTATAAATAGTCCTCCTCCATTCAAATTAGGACTGTTGATAGAGGGATTATGTAATCTTCACTCATTTAGGATTAGAAAATATTTATTCCTTCGTGGTTATGTAATTTGTATTATTTTGAAAGGCTGGGGTATGTGCTATGTTAAAAACTATGTATTCTATTAGTAGTTAGCTTCATGTATAATTATCTAATCCTCTCTTCTGGGTGAAGGTTTTCGTTTTTTCAATGCTTTTGTTTTTTTCCCAAGCAGAAACCTGAGGGGCTGAAAATTGAGGCCAATACGGAAGTGCCAAAAATTGCAGTTCCATAAATGCCCACTTGAGGCTGGCTCCAAAAGGGACTCAATTGCATTTGACACCTGTGTTAAAATGCCCAACTTAACAGAGTTGTCTTGAATTTCTCCTAGGGGAGGTGGAGATTAATCTGAGCTAACGATCTGTTAGCCAATAGCCTGTCCACTATGCTCTGCTACTGCCAAACAGCTTGCTACTCCCTTACTATGAGGGGGGGGGCAGCTACCACTCAACAAAATCATAACTCCTTGCTGTCCAGGCTCACAATGAAATATACACTATCTCTTGTATTGTTTCTAAACGTAGTACTTAAAGTAGTTCAGTATATTTGATGAAGTTGATGCACTTGCATGATATTTACAAATTTTGAATTGCATCCACATGGCTGAATGCACTTAATTTGATCAATCTGATTTGGATCAAAGTGTCAGATGAATAACTGTTATGTAATAGGCTGCCATAAAACTGTTTTTACACAGTGTTTAACCAGGTGCGTCAAGGTGTAAAAATAAGCAGTATCCTGTGGGGTAAGTTGTCAATAAATGGTAAACAGTCAAACATATTTGAATTTGATATGAATCTCTAAGAAAAAGTGCCTTGTGCGTGTGTGTGTGTGTGTGAGTGAAAAAGAGGACGTAGAAAATCTACATATATCTCTACTGAGAAACAGTTACCAGTGCACACCACATTAATGCTCACACAGTAATAGCAGTGCAGAGCAGACAGACAGTAGGGTTCTTGCTGCCGCTACTGCTTCGCCTCGTTCCCACAGCCTGTCAGTGGAAACCTGTGGAGGGGAAAATATTTAGTTTAGAGGCTTGGAAGACAGTGTGGCAGAGCCCAACCAAACTCAGATTTGGTCCAAGTCAGAACGGAAGAGAGAGGGAGCAGCCTCAGGGCAAATACCAGGCTGCCTGAGCAAAGCCTGACAGGAATCAATGGGCCAGAATTAGGAGAAACTAAATTTCATATGTACAACCCAGAATCCAAAAAAATTGGGACACTCTGTAAAACATAAATAAAAGCAGAATGCAATCATTTACAAACAATCTGTTTTCAAACAGTTTTACGGCGTGTTCCTAAGCCCATGTATGTGTTTCATAAGGTGATGAACCTTGCCCCATCCTTCCTTACTTGTGAACCCGTGAGACTTTCATGATCAGTTAATGGCTTGTTCTCAGGTTCATCCCAGGTTTGGATCAAGGACTTTTCAGACTGGATTCAGATGAAGCTCACATTTGCGACTGTCAAGTATGTTTCACGTCAGCTCCAGAACTTGACAAACCATTTTACTTTGTCAGGTTTGCTTGTTCAGTCAGACACCCTTGATAAAATGCACACACAGATTTTTCCAACAATTTTCCAACAAAGAGAGAAGTTTGCAGGGGAAGAAAACAATCAAGTGAGTGACCAGATGATTTGCCATTAAAATGTGTGGTTGATTCCAACAGCCAGTGAGGGTATATGAAGCCCACAGTCAGCTCATTTCGAACACACATTAGGAAATATTGCATTGTGCCAACCAAAAATCCATAATCCAGTTTGTTCAGTTTTTTTTTTTTTGACACACCAACAAACAGTATAACTTGTCAGTCACATTTAAAACCTCCAGTGTGTGTCAATGGTTCAGCTCCAACTCGAAATGTGATACAGGGGTTGTAAAGTACTGGACTTAAGTATATTGTGGAAATGGTTAAGGTATTTATCATAGAGGTGGTCTGCTTTAGCGTGAGTTTTGGGGTAATGGTCCCGGGTGCCTAAAGAACACTTAAAGAGCAGGAAGAGTGCTACAGAACCACAGAGGAATGCCTGTTTGAAAATGCAGAGTTGAACAGAGCTCCTAAATCACGTTAGTGAACTGGATTATGAATGTTTTTATATTCAAGCTTTGAAACTCATACAAAGTCATCAGGTTAATCACTGCAGCTGTTGGAGGAAACACACCCCAGGAGTTTGTATATTTGATGAGCACACTTGTATTCAGTTTACCTTGTCCAAGAGCATGGATTCTTTTCCAACAGATCCTTCCAGACATGTCATCTTTGCTTAAATATTTCCGAACACATCTGAGAGTGATACAGATAATATAGAAAATATTGAATGTAATTTAATGTAACTTACTGCAGGCATCATGAAGATCCTTTTTCTTGGAGTCAAGTAAGACTGATGAACAAACCTAGAATGTGATAATTCTAAATGTACAGTTGTACTTGGAAGGTGTATTGATACAAATATCTACACATAGAAAAACCAAGCAAAGAGCAAAATTTTACAAAATACCAAATGACAGACATGTTCTGACAAATGACAGAGATGTGGAATCTGGTGGCTTCATTTCCTTTTTATTATTACTTAGGGAATTTCTCTGTGAGCCAGGCTCTGTTTTTAAGGCCCTGAGGCTGCCCACTTCAGTCTGTCTAATTTATTGGCCACTGAGGAGAACTTGAAGATTAAGGGCCTTGTTCAGTCAGAACATTCATTTATCCTGTTGTCTGGGTATCAAACTGGCAATCCTTCAGTCTCAAGCATGTTTTTCTAACCAGTGCTAGCCAGCGCCTCCAAATCCCATTGTCTAATGTACACCTCAGATAAGTTCAATTACCTCTTCTACACCATCCACATATTTCAAATATGTGTATTTGAAGTGATTTGAAATTAGATGTTCTTAAAGACTATTATGTAACCATACATATTGTTAGAACATTTGTTGTACATAGTGATCCTAGAATTGTTAATTAGTTGCTTTTTTTCCATAGGTCAAATTTGGATCTGTACTTCTACCACCAGGAGTGACAGAAGCAGAACTTGCTATACATTCTGACTGGTCTGCTCACTTGGTAGCAGCAGATGGTGTTTAAATGTTAAACCTGCCTCAAGTTGGTTGAGGTTGTGTTCCTGTTGTTGGCCTTTCGTAGTTGGTATGCACAAACCCTCTACTTGTACAGAAATTTAGCTAAAACTATTGAATATTCAGATTGTCATGAAATTTGTTCAGCATATTGTTGTACCCTTTACATTTTATTGATGATCATATATACATATTGAAAAAAAAAAACACCTTTACACAAACACCCAGTACCCTCTTACCTTAACATGGTAGTCAATGGTTCAGACCACAGGCTGGACTGACAACACACCATGAATTTAGCCTGTGGTCTGAGGGAAAATGGAATGAGGGAGGATAGATGAGTGGGAGGGACAGGGAATGATAGAATGATTCATTGGAAATCTCACAGCAGACATCTCTTCCTCCAGAATGGATTCCTGAGAAATCGACCATCACGGAAAACTTCTAACTGGGCTTCCAATGGGATATCCCTTTTGGGGCTGAAGCTATAACTTTACTGCATTCACAGGAAAACAGATAGGATTAGATATAATTTAACAGAAAGAATGTGATTAAGGAATAAACACCATCTATAGTTTATATACATTATACGTGCATTCTGTATATTTTTTACATTTCTGCTCAAGAGTGTAGTTGTTTCTACTCGTTTGTTGAAGCTGAGTTTCAGTGTAAACAAGTAATTATCATAATTACGTATTTCTTGGCAAAATCTTGAAAAAATATTGTAAATACACATATATTTCAGTCAATAGCTACATGACCTGCTGTGCATCACAAGTAAATTTGTTACCTGACAGCCCAAGTGACACATTTACTTCCCTTGGTTAATTTGTAATAAGCCAAGGTGAATACACAACAAAACCAAAAGGCATCAGTGGATCTTTTTTTCCCCTTGGCCCGCGCCAAATGAACTAAACTTTGGTGGAAAAGCAATTAACTAAGATCCTGAATGTACACAGACCTTAGGAAGAATCGTATGTAGATATAATTAAGAGAAGATAACGTGTCTTGAGAGAAGTTGCAATACACATTTTTATGTGGTAATCAACCTTATCTTCATTTCTCTACAACACTGCTTCTGTGGGAAAATAGTTTCTGAAATGAGACTACAATATAGATTGCCTAGTTGTTTAAATAAATATGGTGATACTGATGGAGGTAATCTGTAACAATAAAAGGTTCAAACCTACTATATTGCTGGAGCATGTATTGTTAGCAGTGGTATCCATACTGTGAATTTGTTTGCATTTTTCTCTAATGGTCCCAGTAGTATTTGCTCTTCAGGTGTACTGAAGTAGCATATCATGTGACATGATTAATGTGACATGCTGTGATGTGACACATTGAGTATGGACTGTAGGGATAAACGAGTACACCACAATCTGTATCTGTATCTGTTCAACCATCTATATTATCTGTATCTGTAGCTGTACTCGGGGTGGGCGGGGCCTGGACCGGAAGTGGAAGCGGAAATGGGTGGGGCTTAAAACAGTACATTATTTTAAGTCTGAAATTGATATGGATTGATCAGAAGTTGCTAATCTACTGTATTCAAAGCATATACAGTATATAAAGCTTAATTTGTAATATTTATAATATTATATTTATTTTTATGAACTGTAGTGAGAAAGTGTCAGGCACTGCAAGCAGCCATATAAAAATATGAATACAGGCTACTTTGTATGTTCAGCTATATGTGTGTATGTGTGTAAGTGGTCTGTAAGACTGTTTATTTTTTAATGATCTGTGTGAACTTCATGATTCATGCAAACATCCAGTGATGGCAAACAGGGAAATAATATGTCAGCCTTGTTCACTTCTTCTCAAAAGCACCGCGTTCAGTACGAGCAAAGTTTTTCAATTGACTTCATATCACCAGCCAAACTAAGAGCAAGCAGACGGTAAAAAAAAAACCGACTGGGGCAGAGGCACTGACCGACGCGATGCGAGCCGTTTTCACTCTGCTCTGTCTTATCAAATGCACCATATACTTTATGAGAGACGTGTCTGTGTAGGGAGGGGCGGGCGCTGTGTGTGACTGGCCAATCACAGAGCGCGAAGACAGTCAGTTACACAGTGAGGATTTTCCTTCAGCACGAACACAGATATTGACGGATTTTACTCGTATCATACTTGTATTCGTCAAAAATGCTTTATCTGTACCGGATACTCGTCTGAAACGAGTATCCGGCTCATCCCTAATGGACTGGTTATTGACTTCTTGTGAAGTAGATGTGTTCGTGTTTGTGGGTACCGGACGACCCAATGGGGCATGTACTATATCCAGCCAAAGCCCTTATCCCACCAGCTAAGAGGACAAAAGAGAGCCAAAGACTGTAAGTTATGTACCATGACTTGACGCAGTTCAACCAAAGACAAAACTTTTCCTCTTGGAGTACATGTCTTTGATAGTCCACATGCAGCTAACCTTAAAAAGCTGGTTTCATTGTTATTATTACTTTTTCATTATTTCTGGCAGCACAGTGGCATTCTACATCATGTTGTCAAGCCAGGATCCAAGCTACACACAGAGAGCACATTCCAGTGTGAGTGTTTCAGCAAAATTATTCTGTGTCATCTGTGAGACAACCCAGGTAGAACAAAGCACAGCAGGCATGCTAGAGTCAGAATTTTTAGCAAGTATAAATTTTCTTGACGCAGAGATCACCCAGGGAGGGAAAGCACTGCCGTCTGACATGTATTAAATGTAAAAATATAAAACTAAGACATCCTTACTCTCCCTAGGAGGTTACAGGTTGTCCATACATCATAATTATGTTGGTAATGTATCACCCTTTGTAGAAAAGCAAAGTGTCGTCATGAGAGCTACAACATGAGTTCATTTTTTTTTTCTGTACAATTCTTTATTGTTTTGAACTCTGATGAAATGGACGAGACCAAAACCTCTACTGCCAACCTGGAACTGCTGCCGCTGATACTGTGACTTTTGCTTCAAATGCCCAACTTTACAGCAGAAGAAAATGTTTACAGCCTGGTACAAAAATGGTTTTGGTCTCATAGCAGATTTTCTCCTTCATGACAAAGGTAGGAGGGGTGATTTTTTTTTTTTGTAACACACTCATTTAAAATATACCAAGTCTAAAATGGTTCATTCTGTGACTGCATTTTGGAAAAACTGTAAATGTAACCAACACCAAAGTGGGCTGTTACCTGGTCAGTCGGCCAACTTGGTAGTTTTGAAGTCAGTGGGTGTGTTTCATCAAACAGGCTTTATTCAGCTGCACCCTTGCTTCACCTCTTTGTCCGCAATTAGGCAACGTCATACACTGCCAAGATCCCTACAATTGGCTTCAAAATTGCTCTTCAGAAATCTATGGGTGACATCACAGAGAATGTGTCCAAGTTTTTATACATTCTATGCTTTAGATTCAATTTGTGATGAGTGTGAATTATTGTCATTTATGGCTTCCGCCTTCCAGCAGGTGCTGCTGTGCTGCTGACTACTCAGGTTGTCATGATGGTGCTGAATTTCTGCATATTCATTTTCAGTGCATGTGTATTCATTTACATTGGTATCAAAATGAAGTTCATGTAGTTGAGCTAATTACATGTGGTGTGTTTGTCTCTTCTGTTGGCTGGCTGACCTCTAAGGGTGCAGGCAGGATTTCCTGTGAAAACAGAGCTAAAAGGACAGTGTCATGGCCAAAAGGGTGTTAACCACTACTGCTCATCACTTCAGCTGAGGCACTAAGTGATTTCACTGACCGTTCCCTGTTAAGCCATCATCATTTCATCATCGTCATTGCTGTCATTCCCGTCATCATTCCTGAGGGAGGACCGTCAAATCAACTCCTCATGAGCTCACTGCTGTGCCTGCACGTGACATACAGGCCAGACTAACACACTGTAACTGACTGCACCTATCCACTTACACACACATTTCCCCTGCTCAGTGAGCATGCTCGAAAAGACTTTTTTTAAGTTAAAAACTTGCATGTTTTCACTGTTGCCAGGGGGAACAGTGCCCAAACAAAGAGGAGAATGTCTCTTCCGTGCTTACATCCTCTCTCAGCAACCACACACACATTTATAATATGCATAATCTCAGCTGTACATTCTACACATACACCAGCACATAGCATGAGTCAGGCCAGGCGCCCTCTTAGCTTTTCCAATCCCTGGAGAGCTGCAGGCGTTTCCAGCAGAACTCAGGGTATTTTCCAGCTCTGGCCTCATCTCCATTAATCTGGCTGGCCTATAAAGAGCCTCTGGCAATAAATTCACTGCACAGCTTGTCATGGCACAACAGCTCTGACAAAGAAGAAATGTCACATAGCCTTGCTGACAGACCACAGCTAATGGCTGGCTAAAAAAGTGAATGAGAGCCAAGAGGGAATTCCTGCAACAAACATGTCTCCACAGCGGGGTTGGAAAGAGGAGGGGGGCTGAGGTTTGAATATGTGACTGTGGGTCATTGTAGATCTAAGCCAAGGCAGAGGATTTTCCTATAGATACTTCTGTGTTTGTGATATGTGTGAGAGCTGTCCATGTTTGTATATGTTTTTTTTAAAGGTTGGTAATGTGTAGTGTGTGTGTGTGTGTGTGTGTGTGTGCATACATGTGTGTTTGTGGGTGAATGGAGGGAACTGATAAATGAAAGAATCTCTTTATTTAGTGCCTGGTCACTTGCATGCCATGCAATCATTTCTATTAGCAATAATAACATGTGTTCAACAAGTTAATAGCTGAGATCTGGCAACATGGTCACAACATTGCCAAGAAATCTGAGGACGAAACACGAGCAGTGCAATGATCAGATGGGGTGGAAGGAAAACCCCACATCAGACAAACTTCAATAAAATAAAATAAAAAAATACGTAATTTCTTTTCTATTTCTATTTCTTTTTTTTTTTAAGGCTCAGTAATTTTCCAAAACAACTCAAAGAGGAAATAAAGCACCTGGTTGTCTGGTTGGTAGACTGGTTGTCAGTCTCATGAGCTTGGGCCTTACATTATGTTTGTCAGCATGAGGGCAGACACCAGAGAGGTGAACAGAGTTATGGACCTTGCCGCAGCTGAATGCACACAGCAAACTGTTGCTATTATTTAACTTCTGTGTACCTATACTATTACTATTATGGCATAGAGTATGACAAACTAAGCAAAAAAGTGTTGTCTTGTTGTCTTGACGTCTGTGTCACTTAATAAGTCTGATCTGATTATATTTCAAAATGGCCATTTTACTTGAAAACAAGCAAAGTAACTTTGGGTACGTGCAGGGTAAATCTGTGCTCTAACTTCACAACAAAGGTCCAGGGACCACTGCTCCTGCCCCTGCTGGCCACTAGTGGAAATCCTTTTTCTCTCCCTCTCTCCTTCTGTGTGGGGGTGGTTCTGACGGGGGCTGAGTGTGTAATTGCAGGAGTGGAGACAGCTGACAGAGGCTGAGCCACCTGCACATAATCACCCACCTCCTGCTATTTAAGACTGGCTCAGACTTCCACTCATCGCCAGAATGTAGACTCAGTTTAGCACCCTTTGACCAGCCTCCTGCCTCGCCTCCCTCCTGCTACTGCACAAGGACCCGCCGTCGCCTCAACCTGACGTCCTCTCTGGTCTCTGCACACATCCCCCCCTCCTGTAAACCGACTGGATGCTGGATTCCTCCACCGGCCCCCCGTCAGCTTCTGCTCCTTGCTAAACCCCCGGCTCTGCTTTGCCTGTCCTGCTCCCAGCTTCAGCCTTGACCTGGAACCTTGACAGTTAAGCTCTATTTGTTAGATGCTCTTCTTTTGTTGAATTGCTCTACCTCGCTTTGTCAGTAGTTTTTTAGTTTTGTCCATCAGCAACCCCTGTGGTTGACTCTTTTAGTTCTTTCCTTCTGTCCTGTTAATCTGAAAATAAACCTAAATTGTTCGTGATTTTTGAGTTGGTGTTTTTGTGCTTGCATCTTGGGTTCGCTGTCTAAAAATGTGAGGTTTCCTTGACCCAAAAAACATATGTTAGATGTTAGAAAACCTGACCAGAGCGTCAGAATGGAGTTTGGTTGACTTTCATTTGAATTCCCACATGAAATGAAATTGAAGCTCTGCTGTTTTGAGCTGTGCTGCTATTTGTTCTTCAAGTTTTGTGTTGTGGTGATGGGACTTACATCACATCCCAAGCTGTTTGTCTGTGTCTGTGTGTTTTCCCACAGCTGGTGAACATTCTCAGACAGCAGGTGGAGTTAGGAGAGAGGGGCTACAGAAAACAAATTTCAACCATCAGATTTGTTTAATGAAGTCAATGCTGCTCTGAGGTTAAGACCCTGACCAGTCTGCTCCATTCTCATCTTAACACCACATACACACAATAACATGTCCAAGAAAATCCCATTAGCTACACACAGTTTGTGAAAGACTTGAAAAGGAAACAGGTGCTGGTCAGAGACATCCCTAATATGTTTAATGTTCCAGAAAATAAGACAGATGACCTCCATCATACACCAGTCACAATCTCTCTGTTTGCCTTTTCCTATGCCCTTTCTGTCTTTCTCTGCACTCTCCATTCCCACAGTCTTCCCTCTAGTGAGATCTAGTGACTGATCATGATTAGTTCAGGTCTTGTCAATCACTTTCCTAGATTCCATCAATATTTTTAATTTAAATTACCTCACATTGTTACACTGATTTTATTTTTAAAAAATATTTTGTTTCAGTGTTAATCGCAGTGATGTGAGGAAATAATATAATAATAATTTCATAATAAATATTAATCTCTCCAGAGGAAACATTCATCAAAGATAGAGCAGTACCATGAAATCACTGTGGCAGCAACATCTCGTCAACAAAAGACCACAGCCTCACCAGACAAGCTCTCAGCAAATAAGCAAGCCAAATTACCAGACGTGAGGCTGAGAGCTGCAAACAAACGTGTTCCACAAGCAACTGTTTACAAGCCTGTCATCAATTTCATATGTGAGGGTCTACAGCCATTTGCAGTGGTAGAACAATCCATTTTCAAAGAATTGGCTACCACATTGCAACCTCAAGCCCAAGTCATCTCCAGACCCACTGTCTGTGCCAGAATCAGTGAATCTGCTGATCACATGAATATGACTTTTGTTGCAGCATTGGAAAAAGTCAAATTTGCTGCTTCCACTACTGATTGTTGGTCAGCTCATCAGAAAAGTTACCTTCGGGTCACATGCCATTGGATAGAGGAAGAGTCCCTAGAAAGAGGATCTGCAGAACTAAAGATCTAAAGAACTTTGTAATTTGTGTTGTATTTCTGTATTGGTGAAGTTGCCCTTATTTCTTCCCTTACTCTCTCTATCCATCATCTGTTACTTTGCCTCCCTGGATACCACAACGTCACCAATACTCAGACCACTAAAACAGACTCTCTTTCTAGTCTTTGAAGTCTGCTGAGACAATATTATTTCTCCAACATGTGCTAATAAGTCCTTTAAAGCCAATATTCTTCATGTTCCCTCAGTAGTAGGCTGTGGAAACAGAACCCCTGCCTGCTCCATCAGCTGACGACCTCTGGCTGGGTCCCCAGAATCTGTAGGAAGCTAAACAGGGTTCTTGTATTTCCATCCAACTCATATAAGTGTGAAATGATAGGGTCCTATAATACAGTTTGCTTTAGTCTTTGTTGTAGTCTGTTCTAGTCTTTTTTTGTCTGGCTATGATGTTCAGGTGAGCTGCATGTTTAGAATTCCTGAATTTGTCAGCATAGCCACATTCCTCCATTAGTGGATTCCCATGCTGCAATATATTTCTGTCACAGAGCTCTCTCATATGCTCCAGCAGCTCACAGCGACAAGACAAAGCCAGTAGCATTACAAATCATCTGCTGTCTGCATAGCAAGCGTACCTGTGTCTTAGTCAGTAATGCTCTCATGATGTGTCTGTCAGTGAGACCATTACAGTTCTCTTCAGTGCTCTTGTAGCAGTGTTATTTAAGGTTAAGAGCAGGTGGTGAGGAAGTCTGAGGCAGTCTGTGTTCTGAGTAGTATTTCATGAGTGAACACAGTCATTAATGGAATAATAATAAAATCATCATTCATGTGTGCCTAGTGGTCATTAGCTCCAGTGCTTCATGCTACTTTAAGATGTTGAGTAGGTCCACATCAACACTTTGACATGTATTTGGTTAGTGTGGTTCTGCAATACAATGAATATGCCAGATAATATTTTGGTTGTGGACCACCAAAAAATATGAATATATAAGAGATGACACTATAACAAAAAGAGAAGTGATGGGAGATCTCAACATTAAACTGTAATTATCAAGTTCCAGTTTTAAGTGTCGCAGTGTATTCGAGTGCTGCTGTAAAAGTAACACGAATATACAAACAGCATTGCTCAACTTTGATTGATAGTTGAAAAGGCTAATGTGTAATACAATATGCCATAGCATTGATTCAACACTGAACCTGACTTGTTGGATAAATCTTCCCAACTGGAGGGGCCTGAAGTTAAATGACAGCATCATGACTGTACCTTCAGCTGGGATTAAATTAATTATGAAGTGGATTGGCATCGGTCACAAGAAAATCTGGCAAGGTTGAGGTGATCATCAGCTGAAACACAGTGACACCATCAGAGTGATCCCTCAGGGCAGACCTGATGAATCTAATTAAACAGGACTAGACTGGCAGGCAAGATAGGCAGACACATGATGATTCACACTCTGGCAGTTACACACCTTCATACCTTGGAGATGCCAGCCTCCTGCCTTGTTCAATAAAATATGTTGACTTGTAGAAGAAAATAGATCCTTACAGTGACAGCTGGTTTGTTTTATGTGTTGCCTTGTGTCTTGACTTTGTTTTTCAGGTACAATTTAGCTCAAATCACAACAGAATTACAGCACAAAACAGAAACCTCAACAGCAAAAGAGAGAAAACTGAAAATTAAACATAAACAATTAGCAAATTGAGCTTTTGTTACAAAATACTAGATTGCATGTTACAACATCTTCCATAATTTATATCTAACAAACTCTTTCATCTCAAGATCTCTTGATGTCCCCAACACTGTTCATACACACCATCATTCTAGAAGTTAAGGATTATTTTGCTAATCAAAATAATCTGATGAGCTAAGAATGCTATTTGATATTCTAAAAACAAGTACCAGAAATGATATATTTCTTGTTTTTATCATACTGTATAAACTTTGGTGAATTTATAACCCTTCATTATTAATTTTTTTTAAATAAAAATAAATTAGTATATAATTGTTCTTTTCAGGAGTTATTTGAAGAGACCTGAGTAATGTTCTACTTTTTATATATTTTTTTCTTTTTTAATACTTTTTTTTTAAAATCATGGATTTATAAGTTCCTATTGTTATCATAATAATGGAATAGGTTTTTAAATAAAGCCATTTTTTTTCAAAATATATAATATTTGAGAATGTTTTAAATCTTGGCACAAGAGAACTAATGGTCTCTAACATATTAAGAAATCAAGAAATTCCACAAATGAAGTTTTGACAAGACACAACTGTTAATTAAAAAAAACATTCCAGGTGATTACCTCATGAAGCTGACTGGGAGACAGTAGTGTGCAAGCAAAGCAGTAAGAAGTAAGTAGAAATGAAGAAAAACCATGGTTGAGTTCAAACTTCTGACTGGTAAGGTGGTTTGGGACTGAGCTGACTAACAGCTTAATTTAGCAACATTTATTAGTAAATGATTAAATGCTAGGGTGAAGGGTAAGGGTTACGATTAGACAGGTTATGGTTATGATTAGGGTTAGGGCAAGTCACCAGGAATTGAATGCCAGTCAAGGTAATGTCCGTGAAGTGATGGAATCACAAATATATGATCAACTTTAAAGGCTTCAGTATTCTTGAAAGTCAACTGACATTATGTGTCATGCAACAGTTTCAAATAGTTAAATCTATTGGTTAAACATGCAGATATACTTTGCCTTTGATCACAGCCATTCCAGAGAATTGTATTGAATTTAATTGTGTTTGGACCAAGCTCTGAGGATGGTGAACTCAAATCAATCACCCAAAAAACTGATTATATAATATTGTGGGCTTTATTTCTTTAAGTCTAGAGTATGTTCCCATTTTACACCAACACAAGTAAAAGGCTACATTCTGTCAGTGTTGCCTTCCCATCACTGTTTTTATATTCAGTGGGCAGTTGCCTGATGAGTAACAAAAACAAGCACAATCCTGTGCAGTTGTGACAGGTGTGTGCAGCTACTGGTAGTTTGTTTGGAAGGCCAGAGCCTCCACAGTAGCAGTATAACCTTCAAACACTGACAGCCAGTGTGTTTTGAGGCTACAACTGAACAGGAGACATTGGCTCTTTGATCCCAGCGCCATTCCACCCACCAGTGCTCACAGGGTTTGTACAAACATAATGAACACATAAATCACCGCCAGTTCATTCTGAATGACCTACTTCAGAATCACTATAATTTTATATCAGTTAGTTATAAAGAGTTCAGTTATAAAGAAAAACACATTCAACAATGAGTGTTACTGTTGTTCTGTTCAATGTACATATACACCTGTAAACACCACTGGAAAAAAAAAAAATTAAAAAGGCAGGTCTGCTTTAGATGTCTGTGGTCAGGTACAAACTCCTAACCTCCCAATGACTCTTTTTACCTGATGTAGAATAATGATGTAAGTAAGTCTTGCTAACCTGTTTACAATAAAGAAAAAAAAACATGTAAATGCAAACTCAAAATCTATGCAAGTATAAAAAGCCATCTAATGTCTCATGCTAGAGATCTAAAAACTGCTCACTCTGTGATGTTGAAGGGCTTACATTCCCATAACAGGATACTGCATGCATGTGTATGACTTTTTTGAATTTCTCTGTGTGTATGTCTGCATAAGGCCTCATTGCCAACTACCAACCCATTCTTGCTACCTGGTGTGAGACATGACACATAATACACACAAACATATTCTCACACAAAAGTGCCATCAATGCTCATCCAATTTACTGTATGATGTGTATTTCTGTAGTAAAATACCATAACATAATCTGATGCTGAAAAAAGCAAAGCAATGGACCGAAAAAGTAACAATCTCATTTAAACAGACTTAAGAAGGTGTTGTAATACACACAAGTGGTTTGCTTTGGAAGCATTTACCTTTATGCTCAAACTGCTACAGTCACTATGTGTACAATTATACCATCATTGAATAATTGCCATTTTGATTCTCAAATGCCAGTATAAGACAGAAAGAAAGTGGGACATGTCAGACATGAACCATTGTCTGCATGAGCCTTTGCACTGATCCTGACAATGTAATCCAGCAGGTGGAAAATAGATGAATCTGCTGGAAAGCTTGAGTACACAAAACAGAAGGCTCTCGCTGTTGTATTTCTTATGTTGACCTGAAACAAACTGGACTTAATATAAGCCTTTATTCATCCCACAGTGGGGAAATTCGCAATTCAACAATATAACATATATATAAAACAAAATTCACTTTTGTTATAAGAACCTACAGTCTGTTACTCATTTAGAGAAGAGAAGGTTACCACCCTTGGTGTCAGGGCTAGACAGGGAACCCAAAGTGCAGGCATAAAACACGAGTCAAAAACAGTCAACTTAAGTTTATTCACAGAGTAGCTGAGCAGAAGGAAATAACTAAAGGAGACAACCAGAAGGGTTGCTGGGGCGGGCAAACAAAAGACTACTGGACCCTAACCCTACCTGCTTGGTCCCAGCCCAGTGGACCAGCAGAAGCTTCGGGGAGTGATGGAGCTGGCTTCTTACTGCAGCAACAACCAGGACTCTTTATCCTCTACCATGCAGAGCAGGCCAGATCCTGGGGCTGCCTGCTGTGCCCAGTTCTCTGATGACTATAACTGGTACCGTGCAGTGGTCCTTGAGGTTGATGAGAATGAAATGAGAGTCATATATGCAGATTAAGGTAACATTAAGAAGGTGCCATACTCCCATATCTTGCCCATTCCCACGCACCTGCTGCAGCTTCCCTTTCAGATCTCTCGCTGCACCCTCACTGGTAGGGAACCGTTCCCTGCAGAGTGGCCAAAAGATGTGCAGCAGTTGTTTCAAAGCCTGCTGCTGAATGACGTCTTCGCCACTGTCCAGTTCTTCTATGGCTCTGCTAACATGCTCTCACTTGTTCTGCCCACTGAGAGGGGAGGGGGGAACCTCACCACCATAATTTTGGGTGCACTACAGGCCGAAGCCAAGCCAATAGAACAGAGAGAAGATGGAGTTCAGAAGATTGATGAGCAAACACAGGAGAGACACAGGGTCACAGGAGAGAATATAACTAAGGGTCACAGGAGAGAATATAACTAAGGGAGAGTGTCAAACAAATATAACAATCAGACTGTATAAAATATGGACGTAGTGTCCGTGACGTCACCCATAGGTTTCTGAAGAGCAAAAATGAAGCAAATCGTAGTGCGCAGCCATCTTGGTAGCCTACCTCCGGTTACTCCAAATATGGACAAAGAGGTGGAGCGAGGGCGGAGCTGAGGCGGGTCGAATGAACGCTATTGGCTGAAAAAAGCCGCTTTATTCGAAATAATCAAACTAGCTACGGCTAACCAGCTAGGTTAAATGCTAAATATCATTGCTAGCCGGCTAACCCCACGACGAGCTCTTTTTTAGCCCAATTAGCCGGGGTGACGCCCTTTAGACCGTCAGTGGCTAGTTGTCAAAGTGGCGCCACTTAGATTGACAGCTATGAATTGTGCATAATGATGTATGCTGTATATTTTAAACGAACGAACGTTGCCGCTTGATAACAACCCGGGCTCAGGGCTGGTCAGGACAAATAGAGTAAGCTATACTCAGCAGGACAGAGGCAGAGCAGGGTGTTTTAGCCAGGTGCAGGAGCAGGAGCAGATCGGGGTGCTGGTGGAGGAGTCCGGGATCCAGTGGGTTACAGGAGGGCAGATGTGGATGGTGACCAGGGAAGGCGTTTGGATGAGGCGAGCAGCGAGTCTTTGTTCTGGAGCAGGAGGGAGATGAGGCAGGAGGCTGGTCAGGGAGCTGGAGGTAGAGCAGACAAGCATTAGCAAATTGACAGCTGAGATCAAGCAGATTACAAATAAGGCTGGAGATACACTGACTGTATTCTGGCAATGAATGGATGGCTGAACCGGTCTTAAATAGCAGGAGGTGGGTGATTAGTTGCAGGTGGCTCAGCCTCCTGCTCAGCTGTCTCCACTCCTGCAATCACAACCACACCCACACCACACACAGAGAGAAAGAGACAGAAACAGGGTCTTCCACTAGTTGGCAGCAGGGGCTGTGAGTGCTATTGGGTAAAACGGTCACCTGAGAGTTAGATTCTCTTTCAGCCATCCAAAAATATGCAAATTAGGCAAAGACTCTAATATGTCCATTTGACTAAACAGTGTAATTTCTTGTATGTTTAAGGTCTCCATGAGTCAGCCCTGTGATGGACTGGCCACCTGTCCAGGTGTGCCCCACCTCTAAACAATATGAGCCGAGTTATAAGATAAGATAAGATAAGATAAGCCTTTATTCGTCCCACAGTGGGGAAATTCACATGTTACAGCAGCACAGGGGATAGCAGCAGTTAAATATTAAGAACAAATAACAGTCTAAAAAAAAAGGAGATATACACAAGTTCGCATTACTTATTTACACTTTTGAGTATGGATATGAATATAAAATCTGAAATATAAAAATATATGACCAGTATAAAATATATGACCAGTAAAAATACACAATGGGCCTAAACTGAGGTGAGAAATGACAGCTTAAATACAGAATATTAAATATTAAGTACTAAATACAGAATATTGCACATTATCCTGCACTGGATATTTTATCTGTTATAGATGATACAGTATATCATAGCATTCAGCAAGATTTAATGTAGTTTTAAAGACTGGTGTACAATATAATGCCAGTGAAAAGGTGGGTTTCACATGTCTACAATGCTGTGAGGACTCAAGTCAAGGTTGGACTCAAGTGCAACCCATGAAAACCAGAGATGGTCGGTAATGACCTTTATTTACAGATTTCAAGGCAAAAATATGGGTATTAACCAACTTAGGAATGACTGATAAGGCAGCATGGAGAGTGTCTCTGAAATATGTGCCACCAGAAACTAAATTTGAATCATTTATACTTGAATTTGAATTACATAATTCGAATTTGTATCGTTTAATTTGAATGACTGCATTGTAAAACTGAATCTGAATAGTATGATTTGAAATTGAATTTATTCATTTTGAACTGAAATCCAATGAACTTGAAACTGAATGTAAGATTATGAAAATTCAACTCCATATATTTTCACATTCACTTCTCACTATTCTGATTCAGTTCTCAAAATTCAATTTCAATTCACTGTGACAGACACCCAGGTAGTTGAGGAAGAGCAATCGAGCACAGATATGTGGCAGAGCTATATATAGCTCCTCTTCAGCCAATCAGCATCTATGTTTTTGGACACGTCACTTTTTGCCACCTGCCATGAAACGGAGGAAGAAGCACTTGACCACAGACTGGCTTGATGATGGATGAGGCTGGGACAAGTATGGTGAGTATTAAGTAAGACAGTTTACCATATACAGTACAGGCCAAAAGTTTGGAGACACCTTCTCATTCAATGCGTTTTCTTTATTTTCATGACTATTTACATTGTAGATTCTCACTGAAGGCATCAAAACTATGAATGAACACATGTGGAGTTATGTACTGAACAAAAAAAAGGTGAAATAACTGAAAACATGTTTTATATTCTAGTTTCTTCAAAATAGCCACCCTTTGCTCTGATTACTGCTTTGCACACTCTTGGCATTCTCTCGATGAGCTTCAAGAGGTAGTCACCAGAAATGGTTTTCACTTCATAGGTGTGCTTTATCAGGGTTAATTAGTGGAATTTCTTGCTTTATCAATGGGGTTGGGACCATCAGTTGTGTTGTTCAGAAGTCAGGTTAATACACAGCCGACAGCCCTATTGGACAACTGTTAAAATTCATATTACGGCAAGAACCAATCATCTAACTAAAGAAAAACGAGTGGCCATCATTACTTTAAGGAATGAAGGTCAGTCAGCCCGGAACCAAAACCAAAACGCATTGAATGAGAAGGTGTGTCCAAACTTTTGGCCTGTACTGTAGCTGTGCCACTTGTTTAGACATTTAATTGAGAATGACATTTTTGGTCAATCCTTGGTCTATTCAATTTTTTCTGGTCAGAATTACATAAATGTGTTTCCTGGGGAAACATTATATCAGCATTCAGGTTAATGTGCATTATAATATTTGCACGTTTGATTGCTGCATTTAGCCCACCAGTGTTTAATGAAATAATCCTCACGGCCCATCTGCCAGCCACACCCTCATCGGTTACATTAACCATGGTTCAGTGCACAGCTGTAAGACTGTCAGGTCAGTCACAAGACACAAGTAGCAAAAGGTAAGTAAAGTCATCTGTAGGGTTGGGCATCGCGTATCGAGCATCGATTAGAACCGTACTAACATTCCGATTCTCCCGGAATTGTTAAAATTTTTAAATTTTGATTCCTAATTTCGATGCCCAGTCTGCCAACCGGAACAAGAGGCCGCCAATCACCAACGAAGAAGAAGCCAGTGTGTCTGTTGACTGGAAGCGTAAAAATAAATGTGATAACCACCTGTTGTCCAAAAGTCTTTTTTTTTTTTTTAAGTCAAGTATATTTTCACTTGAAGAAAAAAGGCTAATTGAGCACTTTATTATTATTTTTTAATATGCCATTTGTTTTCACTGGAAATTTTTTTTATTTGAAGTACTTAGTGCAATGCTGTGTTGCATGAAGCAGCAGTAAAGTATTGAGGATAAGTGCAATATTGTGTTGCCTCAATGAATGTAAGGTAATTTCTATTTAATTAGTGTGCATTTTATTCATAAACATTATTAAAACACACTTTTTTGTGGTAAAATATGAGTAAAAGGTTAAAATGGAATTCCAAAAAATTAAATTGGAAAAAACGGAATTTGGGAAAAAATAAAATGGAAATAATAGGGCCCTACAGTAGTGTAGGTGTGTAGCCATGGAAAGTGTGATTGTATAAGTGTTTTTGTTTGCCCGTTAGTGGGAGCTATGCAACATGTACCTGCAACAGCACCGGACACTAAAGATGTTTAAAATAAAGCTCTCTTGTGAAAAGTGTACCCATGTGAGAGGAAAATTCTTAACATATATATTGAAGTTCATAGATTTGATAAAAATACTGTGAGAAATTTAGAGGAAAGTTCATATGTTTATAGATTTAAAATTCATGGAGAAAGAACTTTTTGACCCTGCCTACAAGAATCGGAATCGAGAATCGTTAAGAACCGGAATCGAAACGAGGAATTGAAATTGGAATCGGAATCATTCAAATTCAAACGATGCCCACCCCTAGTCATCTGTACAGAGATTGCACAATACAGGACAAAAAAAAACTCGTAACATAAATGTAGCATATATAATGCTGCAATTTAGATCATGTTGATTGTACAGCAACAGTAGTGTAGGCTAGTTTCAGAAGCTCATGGTTCGGTTCGGAGGAAAATAGTGTGTTTAATGACACGCAAACACAGAGTTGTGATGCTTAGTTGCAGTGTATTTTCTTTTTACAATGTAGAAGACAGGGGAAAAAATATTTACAATATATAGACAGTGCACAATGTTTGGCCTAAATTATTCCTGTAATCAGTCCATCGTGTGAGGTAGGTTTTGTCAAAAGTTCATCCAATTAGGGTTCAGGATTTGAAACCACACTTCACACACACAGAACCTGCACCTGGCAGAATTCAGAATCCAATGTTCACAAGGTGTGTGAGTGGGGGAGTGGCTGCAGCGCCTCCTACTGTACCAGTGGAGACTTTCACTCCTTTCTTTAGGGTTCTTCACTCTGAGATCGCCATCCAATCCGTGGAACCTGGCCAGCCAATCACTGCAGCGGAGGCATCTGCAGCAGCTCGGATACCTGCGAGTACCACTGGGCATCTGGGCGCAGCCATTTTTGTCTAGAGTACGGCGCACAAAATCTCACAGTACATGGGCATGCGCAATAAAGTCTCACGATAAACATGGCCATCGTTTAACTTAAATGAGGTGACAAAAACTATGCTGTTCTGATGGAATTCAAATTAAGCTACTTACATTTGTAAAACTTAGTGCAACATTTATTTCAACGTCTGAACGTGAACTTCACCATCATTTAGCTTAGATTCAGGGTCTTTTTGTGCCAATGAATCAATGTGTCCCTTTGAAATAGACAACCTAACTATAACTAGGCATATAGTCCTTGTAAAATGACGAGTGGTAAGGCTGTGCCAGTCCCTGTTTTTGTTGTAAGACCTACCAATGAGGTATCATGTATGTAACTGTGTATAAAATAATTATATTACAAATAATATAATAATAATAATTATATATTATTAACCACATAAGCACAGTTACGGCAGTGTCACAGTGTGATTTATGTCTTCCAGATATCCCAGAGGAAGTTACTTAAATTCATGAATGAGTTTTTTCAGACAGTAACTCACACTCTACACAGCTTTTTATTGTAGTCAGGTTTGCCTGACCAGGCTCTCCGTAATGTCATCCTCTCTGATTTTTGACATTAAATATATCTTTTTTTGTTTTTGTGGTGGAATTTGTTTGCTATTTCTAGTTTCAGAAACACACTGTATAATGACCGTGAGCTAACCCCGGTGATGTTCTCTATGACAGATATGGACTTCAGTGTCTTCTGGGTCCAGACGTCTCTGCAGCCAGTGGCTGGAGTAAAGCCTCACTGTTGAACACACAGTGTACGAGTGTAGGTTACACACCACATCTGTCCTCAGTGTTAATGATCGGGGCCATTAATACACACCTTGATAGAATATATGTACATTTGTTGCAGCTGAAACGACTGTTAGAACGAAGTTCTTGTTAACAGCAGCTCTACATTCATACAGGTGGGTCTCCAGCCGAGGAGCTTTAGGAGCAGATCTTCATTCACTAACACAGAGGAATGGCTCCGTTTCACAGATGGAGCCATGTGGAGGCTGAAACTGAATTATCCTCATTGGTTTCACATATTCACATTATTTTGATTTAGACTATTTTACATCTCAATCATATTACACATAAAAGAAGAGTCCATAAGACAAAATAGACAACGTAGGACAAGAACACTGTAGTAATTAATTTACTTTCTCCCTGGCTCTGTTGGCCGTCACTGTGTTCGTTTTGGATATCCTGACATTATCAAAGTGAAAAACACAGAGCACGAGTCATCACACAGAAACTGTGTCTGCACTGCTGAACACACCTCTTTTACACAAACGAGCACAGACTCAGATTAAGGTAACACGGACACAGCAAACTGACATCTTAAGTAGCATTGTAGAAGGGATTAACACCAGCCAAGACAATCAGAGTTTGTCAACCCTGACTTGCCTTGGTAACCCCGAGTTAAATCTGAGTAGGTTAAACTTGCTTCAGTGTACAGGCCTGTGGTGTCAAACACTGGAGAGAAAGCTGAAAACAGCAGACAGTAGGTATAAAGGGCAGTAAGTACGAATGTGCGCACTGTATATGTGCATAGGGTATTTAAACGATTGAGAGTGTCTGAGAGGACTGAGAGGGACAGGTAGAAAGATAAACTTGAAAGGTATCTGCATATTTCAGTGCATTTATAACTTTTGAAAGGATTATTCCAGTTCATTACATTTTGGATTATTTCAAAGTTTTTCTAGATTTACTGACAGTAATTAATCTTGTATGTAATCAAGGTGGAGCTGGTTTATATATTATAATCATATTTGTTTCATATTAAACTGACTGTCTAAAACATATACGTAGTACTGTAAACAGATTTTTCTTTTTTTCTAAAAGGGAGTGGAATAAAAATATGAAAATAGAGATGTGTATGTGTGTTAGTGTGTCTCTGTACATCTGTGTCAGCACAAACTACACAAATAGACTGATTATAGTTGTTGGGTAAATGGTAGTGTTTAAAACTGTCATTTAAACTTCCCCCATTCTGACCATGCTACCTCTCACACATTAACATACTGTACATTACTGTTCAATATTTGACATAGATTGTATGGATCAGTGCATGGCCTCAGATGTGTCTCACAATACATAAAGCAAATGCCAAACATGATTAGTACATTTTTGCAGTAATCTTGCAGTAATATTCTTAGAACTAATCACTACGTTTTACTGGTAATTATTTTTCTATATCAGAACTTATTGCAGATATATCAGTTTTGATGTATATGTAAGCCAATAAGTTTCAAGAAATGCCAAAAGTAGAGAAATGCCAAAAGTAGAGAAATGCCAGTCTGAGGTTATGCTCACTTAGGAAAAGTGTTACTAAGTTTGTCCACCAGAGAGCACTGAAAAGTTGATTTTTCAACTATAAAATGTGCCATAATATTGTTTTTGTTATGTGTTTATTTATGTATATGTCTATGCAAAACAAAATGATTATGCAGGATGTCAGGGATAGAACCCAGATGCAGCATGAATTCAGTGATTTATTGAAGGGAAACCGTACGCCAGCTTATTCCTTCCAAGTGTTGCGTTAAGTTGAATATTAGGTTTATATTTAAAATTGCCTGTCCCGGAAATTGAAGAAAAGTAATTTAAATTAAAAGGCCCCATTATTACATGATTAATTAAATTTTCAACAAAATCATTAGGGTTAACCTGATGGGGACTAGTATTATCTCCACATTTTATGGCTTTCTGGTGAGTAGTTGATAACTTGCTGTGGTCTAATGTGTGATGGACAGACATGCAATGACCAAATGTTTATGTGTGGAAACCAATGAGAACCTCTTTGTCAATGAACAAGACTCTGCTGCTGAGGCCAGAGTACCTGTTCAGAGGGGTACCTTAGAGACTGAACCTTTACTCTCTTCTCATTTTCATGTTAACACATTAATTCATATAATTGCTATGTAATGCCCAGTAACTGTACTGTATTTGAAAATTGAACAACGTTTTTCTTAAATCAGCGTTAATACAAATGCAGGTCATCTGCTGAGGACAGGTGCCCTGGAAGCAAACTTCTTTCAACGTTGTAATACCATAATTGCTGCGGTGACCTGCAAGACAATTGTGCATTCATCTTGTTGTGAGTGAAGTGTGAGAAGCTGCAGAGCAATGACAGCATTGTATAACTTGCATATTAACTTCACAGAACAAACTCAGAACAAGGTATCACTGTAGGAACTCTGGAATCAACAAAGTGTCTGTGTGTGTGTCTTGTGTAAATGTGTGAACAAGTCGGCCTGTTTGTAATTATGGGTGTGCCTGCCTACACGTGTTGTGTGTGAGTGTGTAAAGAAGTGTGTGTAGGAGGACTACTTCTGGAACTATGACCCTAATGACTAACTAACCCTGCTGCTCTTCACCGTAGTGGTGCTAATAACCTAACTGGTGTGTGTATGTAGTATTAATGACAGGTTTTTGTGTGTGCAAATATAAATGTTTGTGCCTATTTTACCCTTAATACAACAGTTGACTTCCTCCTGATTCAGACCTGACATTGTACTATGGGATAGGATTTGGCATCCTCAAAAGCCTCAGTTGTTCAAAACCATGGGATGAGGTTCACCACTTTATGAAACACATGATTGTATGAGGGTATTACTACATGGACTGAGGAATATTTGGTAAGAATGTAAATGTAAATGATTGCATTCTACTTCTATTTACGTTTTAGACAACTTTTTTTGAACTTTCTACTACTTGTAAGTTGCAGTAGTGCCTATGAGGCTCTTTTGCAAACAGTAAACTTCAGTTTGTCCAGCCTCCACACGCACGCCACTCCTTGACTTTATCTTGTGTGGGTGCAGGCAGGTACACTTAGAACATAGTGATCCTACAGCCACTGTAAGTAAGACATTCCTTTATTAGTCCCTGGATGGGGAAATGTGCAGGAACAGTTTGTAACAATGGTACCTGTGCATATTGAAACTACTTGAAAGGCTTGGCTGCTTTTAGACAGATCAGTGAGAGAGAATGCGTTTTTTTGGTGCCTCAGCTCATCATTCAATAACCAATTAAACTGTCACATCTGCAGACCGCATGATGTATGACTTCAGGTTGCAGATGAGAGGATACGTCCTGGCATGTCCTCACAGTAAAGTCAAAGAGAGTCTTGATAAAGGACAATTAAGTGGTGGATTTCCAATGCTGCACAGTCTCTCTCATCCACATGAACGTTCTTCACTTAAGTATAAAATAGCGAGACAGGAAATTTTTCAGGGGATTAAGATAATTGTGCTTTGTTTCAGTTGTATTGTGAAATGATGGTGAATGTATTGCGCCAGGCAGACAGACAGGCTGTTTTGACTATATAGCTGCTTTGAGTAAAGCTGTTGGTTCAGTTCAGGTCAGTTCAGTTAATTATTATAATGTGTTCACATTGTAGCAGAAAAACAAGGCTCTTGCAATGTACAAAACCACAGTGTTACTAACACTGGAATTGCAGATGGAGCAGAACATTATAAGTGACCAGGAGGCCGGCTGGCTTAGACAAGTCCCCTACAGGGAACAACCTGGAGGCTGGCTGCTACAGAGATGCAGGGCTGGAGGCCAGCTTAGACGAGTCCCCCAGCTGGGGCACTGCAGGATCTGGGGGCTGCAGCAGGAGCACTGGAGGAACTCGGTTGTGGCCCAGCCAAAACAGGGACTGGGGAGGCAGTGGCCCAGCTGAAACAGGGACAAGGGGAGGCTGTGGCTCAGCCGGAACAGGAGATGTGTGTGGCTCAGTCGCAACAGGAGCCATGGGTGGCTGTTGCTCGGGCCAATAGATTGAATTCTGGGGCTGTGACTTGGGCTTGTAGCTGGGAACATGGGGCTGTGGCTGTGGCTTGGGCTGGTAGCAAACTACTGCAGCATAGGCTGAGGGTTTGGTTGGAGGCTAGCAAGACGGTGGCTAGCCAACTAGCCTGAAGGAACCAGTTAAGGCAGGAGTATACCAACTCAGGTGCTGATGGAGAGAAAAGGCTAGCAGACTTTGCAGACCAGAATGCTCATTGACCAAACATGGCTGCACACTCTGTTATACAGCCTCTTAATGTCAAGGAAGGACTTCAATTAATTGTGAATTTATATGTAATCATTGACACATTTTATCACTATTATATGTTCCCTGTAAAGAAAGAATAGTTTGTTACCAATTATCAGTTTTGCTTTTTGTATTCAAGCTTTTGACTTATTTGCTTTTATCTTATAGTTTCACATACTATGTCTATTGTTATGCAGCAATATACCAAAGGAAATTCCTTCCTATGTGACAACTGGCTTGGCAATAAACCCTATTCTGATTCAGATTCTTGTGTTACTTTCTACATTTCTGTTTTTTTGCTTTGCTATACTGTTAAGCCTTACCGGGTCACTAAACTTAGTAACACTTAGTTACCATTAAGATCACTGTCTGCCTTACAATGAGTATGCCTCCCTGACTCCATTCAGCTCCCCCTGCAACCAACTTTATATTCATCCAGCCAAGACATCCAACTCTTTATCTTTCCCAGTGCAAAGTAGATAACAACTTAACAGTTGATAACCACTATGTGACAATGAAGATGAAGGATTAAAGGTCTGAGAAAAGTCAAAAAGAAACTGTCAATGCAGAGAGGAATGCTGCAAAATCATTAACTATAAATAAAGCCATCAAAGGATGTTGGGAGAAGCTTTTGGAAAAACAACAAAGCAGCTAAAGCAGGAAAGGACTTTGGCTAAAAGCGCTTCCAATCTTGCTAACTTCCTCAGCAGAGCAACACAGAGCATGACTGAAAGTGAACTGCAAGATGAATTCCAAATGCTCACCACTGAAGTTAAGAATGTCAGCAATGGTGAAGAAGAAGAGCCTGAGCAGCAACAGGAAGCTGACCTGGAAAAAACAATCAATGACTGTGAATCAAGACTGGATGAGGTGAAGAGCAGTTCAATCAAGCGGCAAAAAAGCTGCAGTTCCTCGAATAACCACTATGGCTCTAGTCTCATAAGCTGTTTTTCTACTCCATGACAACTCTGGGGTGGGCGAATTTTTTTATAAGGCGTTCGTTTAAAATATACAGCATACATCATTATGCACAATTCATAGCTGTCAATCTAAGTGGCGCCACTTTGATTGACAACTAGCCACTGACGGTCTAAACGGCGTCACCCCAGCTAATTCTAGTTAGCCGGCTAGCAACGATATTTAGCATTTAACCTAGCTGGTTAGCCGTAGCTAGTTTGATTATTTCGAATAAAGCGGCTTTTTTCAGCAGCTTTTTTCAGCCAATAGCGTTCATTCGACCCGCCTCAGCTCCACCCTCGCTCCACCTCTTTGTCCATATTTGGAGTAACCAGGGGGTAGGCTACCAAGATGGCTACGCACTACGATTTGCTTCATTTTTGCTCTTCAGAAACCTATGGGTGACGTCACGGACACTACGTCCATATTTTATACAGTCTATGGGTTGGAGGCATGACCATGAAAGTGAGTAGCACAAGATATCTACTCAGAGTGAGGGTCAAGACACCCAGAGGGACAGAAAGAGCACATGAACTGGTCTGCTATGGTTTAAATGAAATAGCCACAGTTCACAGAGCTGTCAAACCTGAACAGCTGAAGAAAATCTTACCAGAAACTAAACTGGCAGATCTGAAAAGGTCAGAGCACATTGAGCTACTCATCAGCCACTGCGAAGGGAGCCTCACCCTTCAAAGAGTGAAAGTCATGGGGCACCTCGTCTTGTTGGAAAGCCCACTGGAAAAGACTGCGACTGGAGCTCATCCAAATCTCTTTGAAGACATGTGTGGCAGTGTGGAGAGCATGTGTCCTCCCCTACCTGTTTCTTGGCGCGCACCTCCACACACACCTGGCTTTTGCGCTGACTGCGGGGCAGGACAAAAGAGATTTAGGCTCAGGTCTGAAGAAGCTCAGATACTCTTTTGGCTTTCTCATGCATGGATCCTTTTTGCTTTTCAGTGGGTCTGTGGGAGTTGTGCCCCTAGCGGCGTTTGGGGCGGCCAGCTGCGTTGCATTCACCCTGTATAATCAGCGCTCTGCTTTCCGTGGTGCGTGTTGATGCCTGGACAGCTGTGGTTGGGAACCTCAGGCTTCTCTCTTGTCTCAACGGTGATGATGTTCGGGTAAGCGGCATGCCTCTCTCTTCGACCCATTGGGCTGTACTCAGCCAGTCTAATGTTCTCTCCTTGTGTAGTGTGGTGCTTTTTTATGCGCGGTGGCATGTGCGTTCATCTGGAGGCTGGGAGCATGCCTCCATGCCTCCGGTGCTTGTTCTATTTGGTAAGTTGCTGGTTTCTGTCTGTTGCCTAACAAACCCTAATTATTTTTTGGTCTTAATTGTGGTGTGTTTTCACCACAGCGGGACCCAGTTGCATCTCCCGTGTCTCCTGGGGGGCTACCTTGGGGCCCACACTGATCAAAGCGCTTGCTAGGGGTGGCTCAACTTGTTGATATATAGAGTACTTTCATCAATAGAGGGTGGTGCTGGTCTACCTCTGCTTATACTACCTCTGCACTTCATGTGTTACATCACTGTTGTTGTGTTCCGGCACGCTGTGTTCACGTTGCCGCTGTCCGTAGTAAAGCCTATTAAACTATACAACTCCTCCCACATCTGCTGTTCTCGATTGACCCATTTGGGATTGGTGTGTTCTGGATAGGCCATTTCTGATTGGCCTGTTCCGGATTGGCCCATTCTGAATGTCCTCTCCCCAATTCAGGCTCCAATTCTGGATTTCTGGTAACAATTCAGTTTTGACTTGTACTGAATAAAAGAACTCTGGGTTCTTCAGTGGGTTATTTGGTACAACATGCAACACTCTGGGTTTTATGTACATATTGTAAATTTGAACTGTAAATAAAAGGGGATTTGTTATTTTGAATTTGTATTTTGAGTTTACTTACTTTGCATGTTGTGTTTATTTTTGGTTTGTTGATTTCTCATATCATGTGGTAAAAACGAACTTGTGTCTGCATCGTGCAGGGTCTTAGGCATACCCTAGGTGGCGTTGTCAACAACAGTAGCTACAAATTCACCTGCAGTTCCCTCGTCCTTGCCACACATGGAAATGGCAGCACATAAGTCTGAGACACACTTTGGTCACTTATTGAAAACAGCTGCAGTGAAGTATGAAGAGATCCTTGAGGGATGAGAGTTTCAGACTGAGGCCAAGAATACAGTTACTGGCAGAGAGTTTCTGGATTGGTGGAAATGGGACAGGATTGGCACAGCTTGTGAACCTAAGTGTGGAGGATGTTGCTGTGGCAAATGTTCACCAGGAGGGAAGAAAATGACACTGTGAGGAAAGAGAGCTGGAAATCATATAGCATCACCTATGTAAAACCAGATGCCCACACCAATGTGCCCCACTGAATACACAAAATATCCTTGAATTGAGGATCCCACCTTCCTTCCTAACAACAAGAGTGTAGTGGAAGCCACTCTTCTGAGGACAAAAACAGCTCAAGAAGGGGTCTGAGTGGTAGGCTGCCTACAAAGCTCAAGTTCATGAAATGTTGGAAAGGGGAGCAGCAAAGAAACTCACAAAGGAGATAATAATGAACTGGAAAGGACCAGTGAGGTACGTGAACCATTTGATAGGACCAAACCCCAACACTGTGACAGCACCTGTACGCCTTGTATGGAACAGCAGCCAAACGTTTCAAGGACAGAGTATAAATGCTGAATCTTCTGCTGAAAGGGCCTGATGTTCTTAATCCAGTCAGAGCCGTTTTACTCAGATTCAGAAGAGGAGTGTATGCAGCACTGGGTGATGTGAGAAAGATATACAACTCTGTTTGGCTGGAGGACTTGGAGACGCACCCCTACAGATTCATTTGGAGAGACGATCAAGTGAAGAAATTGATCAATATGCTCTTACTCAAGTCAACATTGGTGATCGTCCAGCAGGATGCCAGGTGCTAGCTCAGGTGCTACCTCAGCTGGCTATGCGGGAGACAGCAGGCTTCACAATGTTTTCACACTCAGAAGAGGAGCACAGAGTTCTGGAGAAGGACAGCTATGTAGATGATATCCTGACATCACACAATGGCCGGGAGAGACAGGATAAGAACACAAAACGGGTGGAGGAAATCCTCAAAGCTGATGGATTCTTTCTCAAACCATGGGTTTGATCAGGGCAAAGTGGGAGGCAGAAGACTGTTGAATGCCAGACAGTCCTGTGCCAGGATCATCAACAGGAAATAGAGCGTTTGTACTCCTGAATCAAATAAAAGAAGAGGGTAATAAGGCTCCAAGATGTTCCATCTAATAGCTACTACTACTAACTAACAACAAAGGATTGAAACTTGTTTTCAAGTTTGGGCAGGAGCTGGTGAAAATAGAATACAACTTGACACACAGCCATGGTGGAGTGGAGTACCCCACTGAGTACCTCTGCAACCTAGTGAGAGAGGTGTTGTTTGGAAAGTTCTTTCCCTTCAATTGGGCTGGCAGTGGCTCTGTTTTTCTCCCTATGCAAAGGGGATGGTGAAAAGGTTGTCAATTCACAAGCTCACATTGTATATGACAAAGCAGTCACTGTAGGGATGTAGACAGGATTAGAGGTGTCCAGCCCAAACTGTATGCATGTATGCATGCATGAGTGTGCATGTAGGTCCCCCATGCATTTCACTGAACACAGGGCCAATAGGAATGCAATCTTACACTAGAGCTGATGCCAACAGACTGTAATGTTTCTGATTGTAGCAGGATGAGACTCTCTCTCCCCCTCTGCTCATTCTCTCCCTGAGTGAGCATGTCACCTGGTGGTCATTGGCCTATCACCACAGAAGGGCACTCTATAAGTAGGGGGAGTGGTCAACCCAGCGACCTCTTACTCTCTAGCTTTCAGGCCCGCCCAATTCCTGGTCGCCTCACTCCCATTCCCCTCGCTGCCACCATGCAGGTAGGTTGGCAGTAGCCAGTGATGCCGTTAGTAACATGTTACTCGCCAAAAATTAGATGTCAGGTCAGAACAACATTTGAAACTGACTCTCCTAAAAATGACTGAATTCAAATATTTCCAATATCTGCTGTAAATCATGTAGATGACTCATGAAGGCATGGTCTTCAGGTGCTGGGGCTCTCATTCTCACACCTGTTTCCAATTTCACCCTGTCACTGGCAGTTTTAAAAGACTCCTCATTTCACCTGCTGTCCTACCCCAGCGCCCACCACACAGCTTGGCCTTCAACCACTGGAGCTTTTCTGCTCCACCTAGACTTTTGTTCTTCTTGTAAGTCCTGGAGTTTCTTATGTTAAATAAATCCCTTTTGCCCCTTCACCTTCATCTGTGTTTTGCTCCTGGGTCCAATTAAGAAATAACTGAAATTGTCACATCTTATTCTCTATATGAGAGCTCCAGACAGAGTTAGTCGCTTGTCGCGAGTTGCTTTGAGACTGGTAAATACATATTTAAAATGGACAGTAAGAGCCCAACATCCACACCCACAACAGGCACATCTATGTGTGTGTAATTCAATTCAATTCAATTCAATTTTATTTGTATAGCGCCAAATCACAACAACAGTTATCCCAAGGCACTTTACATACAGAGCAGGTCGAGAAACCCGACAACATATAGAGACCCAACAGTTCCCATCATGAGCAAGCATTTGATGCGACAGTGGCGAGGAAGAACTTCCTTACAGCATCTATAACCACACAAACCTCACTCTAGGTTGAGTTCAGGGGCTTTTTGCTTGGGTCACCATCTGACTGGCTGCTTCTCTTTGGATGAATCTCAGAATTTAGAGTAAGGGTTAGCCTGACATCTGCAGTTCCTTACACTCACACACGCACATAGAGAGATGTACATAGGCAGGTTAAAATAGGCATAAAGTTTAGAGATCAGTTTGGCCTGTTCATGAAAACTGTTCCAAAACCACACTTAGTCATCTTAAGAATTCAAGCTATGATTTCTGTAATGATAACAATAACACACACACATACAGTCACAACAAGACACATGGCTTTTGTTATGGATACACAGTTGTGTGTGCTGAAGGTGAGGCAGGGGAGTGGTGAAACTGTAAGTCCAGCATATCTGGATTTCATTTGCCTTAAACCAGATCTGCCTTAGGAGCAATTAGAGTCAGAACCCATGGCAGCTCCATGTTTCTGATGGTTGCTAGGGGCAACCAGGGGTACTCTGGAAATAACAGCACAGCTGTACAGTAAAATATGCTGGCATGTCTCTAATTGAGCTAACATGTGTATGTGAATTCACAGAAATTGCCTGCCAAATTCAGTTTAATGCCAGATACCATATGTTGTTGCTGCAAACACACACACACACACACACAGATCTTGAAATAGTTTTGTGTACACAGAAATGGCATCTGGATCCGAAATAGAATCCACTGAGTCAACACTGTGAGAGAATGAACTTGTTAAAACTGCTGTTCTGATTACAGCAAAACAGTTTAATAAGATCACAAATTAAGAACTTAGTTATGTAGAATGACACACAAGAATGCAAATATTTATCATTCATTTTCCAAAAGACTTTAGCAAAAAATCACATACACTAAACACTGAAATGCCTAAAAAAATATATATGTATATATATATTACCATCAAAATTAAATGTCATTAGCTTAACTGCTAAAGCAAAGTTTGACACTCACCAGCTGAACGTGGAACTGCTCCAAAGGTCATGCAGAAGGGCTCCACAGGACTGTGATGCATTTTCAGTAAAAATGCACCATATTGTGGAAGTGACAGATATACAGGCAGTACCAGCTTGCTTGTGTTGCTTTGCTTATGGCAGATTATATCAGCTGTCACTAATTAATGTTTGCCAAAAGGCCAATATGAAAGGTTTGAGTGTTTCTGGTTAATGTGCTCTTTGTAACTTAGGGTCTGTACTTGGCCAAAAATCATTTATACATCTCTACAGAAGCCCTGAGAGGCAAGAGAGAAATAAAATCAAATTCATTTTCACTGTCTGATCAAAATAGTCCTCCCCCACCCCCAGCCCGACCCTGGATGGTTATTTTTCAAAGTTACTTTTTCATCTGTGAATACAAGCCATAATAACTGTTCTGTTTCTTGTTGTACTGCTCTTTTTAAACACAAAAGGCTACTTAATATAACGAGTGACTAAGTGCACATAGAGAGGAGGTTGGTGTGTATGAATTGCTCAAACACCGGACATTTAACATCAGTGACAGAACGACGGGCGCTGAGCAGGCTCCTGTCAATCATGGACAATCCACTGCACCCACTGCACAGCACCATCAACAGGCAGAGGAGCAGCTTCAGCGACAGGCTGCTGTCGCTGTCCTGCTCCACCGACAGGCTGAGGAAATCCTTCCTCCCCCATGCCATGTGGCTTTACAACTTCACACAGAACAAACATAAACACTAACATGGACATTGTGCTTTATATGAACACTGCACCTTACGCTGCTCAAGACAGCTGACAGCTCACTGTACCTTATACTGTTTTTTCAATCCTGCTGTATATTTAAGTATTTATTGCACCTCAAAAGTCTGTTTACTGTGTTTTGAAATCTTCCGTGTTCTTTTAATCCTGTTGTGCTTTTTTTTTTTAAATTATACTGTGTGTTTTTTAAAATTGCTCGTCAGTAGAAGTACTTTGCCTTTTAACCTTAAACTGCATTTTTTTCAAACGAAGTATGCTGGAACATGTGAATTTCCCCATGGGGATGAATAAAGTATCTACCTACCTACCTACCTACCTACCTACCTATTCACCCAGGAGACTGGGGTTTGTGTCCCATGTGAAACCAAAAGCATAACTGCCTTTTTATTAGGGCCTGAGGTGTTTATTTTCTCAGCTGAAACAATCCAGCTGTCATGGCAGTTTCAGTTGTCAGAATCTCCCAGTTGAGCTTTCATTGAAGTCCACCAATATTGTAAGTTTATCATCTTAATGATTCTGATTCAGTACAAATACCTCCAGTATTTGGCCATACATTATATACTGTCTATGTGTCTGATACATAATTGCATACAAATTTTTTGAGAAATTGTCTGCATCAGCACCTAAACATTATCTAGGTTACATGTACACATTTCCAACAACCTGTTTTCTCTTGGTGACACGGTTTGCTGTGTTTATATAAGCATACTCACTGACACCAGTATTGAAAGTATCTGAGTCAGAGTATCAGAGTAGCCACCATTTGTGGCTGAAAAAAAATCAGTACAACTTTAAGTCTGAATTTGCTGACATTTTTCTTTACTAAAGGCCTAGAGAGAAACATTGCATGCTATTACATTGCATAATGTAATCGCTGTGTAGCACAGCATAGCCAACTGGTCTAGCAGCAGCCTTTAGTCTGTTAGTGGATATCTAATTGTAGCATAGCAGTGTGCCGGGCCAGACAATGAATGGACTGAAGCGCTCTCCCCCCTACTCTAACCACGGCTTTAACTGCTTGTCCTGTAACCATCAAACACTGCCACTGGTTTCCTACACGGCTTTGGAGCAAGGGAACATGAAAGGAAGGCAAGGAAGACAGCTGAGGTCCCCACTTCTCCTCTGGATGTGGTAATAAATGGGTAGGGCGAGAGACTGCTGGTAATTGGTAGCTTGGAGTTTAAAGAGCGGCCCTTCAACTGAAAAACCTCATGGGAGGTCTTTAATTTGAGCTACTAAATACGCCTCTCATCCCCTCACTCCAAGTGAGGACGCGTGCGATACAGACATTTTGTGTGTGTGTGTGTGTGTGCGTGCGTGCTTGTTCTGCACATAGACTATGCACTTGGACACAAGTCGCTATGTAGTTCCACATTCTGCATTTTTTGGCCCCTTGATGACTCAGCCTTCTAGGTTTGGTATTGGTGGTTTCAAAGCCACACACACAAACACACTTGCATATGTGTGCCAAGACATACACACAGAAAACTTCAATATGCAGTACAGAAATACGTTTTGACAATTCAGGTGTGAATCTACAGGTTGACTGGAGTGGAGTTAATTGGTTGTTGTTTAAATTACCTAAAACACACACTAAGATAAGATAAGATAAGATACACCTTTATTCATCCCACAGTGGGGATATAGTGGTACATGTTCAGAGATGCTGACTCAAGGAGAACCACATCAGCCTTGAAGAAATGGTGTAAATCATCAGTGACAGCAAATGTATTGACATTATGACTAAATGCAAATTCCCCACTGTGGGACGAAAAAAGGTTTTTCTTATCTTTGACAAGACTGGTCTGAGGACTGAACCCAAATACACGACTCCAACACGGAAAGTTCAAAATAAAAGTCTTTAATGAAAACTCGGCGACAAAAAATCACTCTGAGGAAAAACTCCATGACACAGGATGCAGAAAAGTAGCAACAAAAAAATCACTCTTTTGAGGTAGCAAACAGTACAAGAAAAACAGGAACAAAGTTTGAACGAAAAATCACTCAAATGATTAAAAACACTAGGCAAAGTAGCAAAAGAAACAACTAGAGAAGCACTCGGAGAGCACAGACCTCCGCCAAGCAACACAGTCTCACAATGATAAAGAATCCTTTTAAAAAATTCCTGGATCCAGGCGGTGATCCGGATCACCTCCAAAATTTAATCATTTGTTCTTTGTCCCAGAAAGGACATTTCCTGAAAACTTCATCAAAATCTGTCCATAACTTTTTGAGTTATGTTGCAAACAAACAGACAAACAAACAAACAAACCAGGGAAACACACCAGGAGGGCAAGTTATCTGAAATGAAAGGGAAAGTTAGATTTTCAAAATATAACAGGAAATCACGAGACGACACATAACATAACAAAATCTAACATAACATATCTTTCTTCACATGACAATCTTATCTTACCAAAACGAAAATAAAATTCATTCCCCAACAAGAAAGCATGGGAGAGTGGGGAGGCAGAAATAGATGTACAAAATACACATACAGCACCCTTGAGTGAAAGTGGACATCAGTGAGGCACAGCAGGCACACCAGGAGAGACTGGGAAGAGACCTCAGCATCAACAACACCGAAGACATGTGGCAGACAATCCAGATCATCCCAAGCAACAATAGTAGTAGCACCCCCATTATGCCATCATTGCCATATGGGCTTAAAACTTGTTGTTCTTGATTTGATCTCCTCAACAATGAGTTAGCTATCAAACCTACTTTTCAACATACTTTCGGTATCCACAGAGATATGAAAGAGACCCTGGTGAGAGTAAATGTGAGCAAAGATGATGGGCCTGATTTCTTGCCATGTCCTAAGGACATGTGCCAACCAGCTTGTCAATGTCATTACACATTTAACACATTTAACATACAGACAGACAGACAGACAGACAGACAGACAGAGTACTTTATTAATCCCTTTGGGAGGTTCCCTCCGGGAAACTGGCATCTCCATCGCTTCTCATATATTGCACTGTTTAAATATAGAATACAAAGTATAAAATAGAATATAAGATAGAAAATAAAAAATATATAAAATCTAAAAATAGACACAATAAATTAGGCAGTAGAGATAGTAGGAATTTGAATCAAAAATAGGCACTTGTAGGAGAACTAAAGAAAATATGCATATGTGTACGTGTGTACCTGAGTGTAGCAGCAGTGGGTATGGTATGCTAATGGTAATGGTAAAGTGCACATAGTAGTATAATATAATATAATAATATAATATAGCATGCAATAGTAGTATGACCGCTGTCACATGAGAGTGTTCCCACCTTTTTTTGAAACAGCCGCCATCAACCATGTACCTAAAAAGTCTTGTCCAACGTCTAGCCTAAATGACCACTACCTTGTAACAAGTGATTCTTATGCTCAAAGAAGATGGTGCCGAGGATGACTGCCATGTCTCGCCCATGTCCTCAACTTTGCTTGTAGTCTTGTTTTATTTTATATACTGTATTTGTCATTTTAGCAACATGAGCATTGCCCAAGTGTTCCTTATTGTACAATATGACAAACAACAACTTCTGCACACCCAGTCACTGGTGGACAAGACTTTTTACACCACAATTAAGTGGGAATACCCATTGTACCTTAACTTTAACCTTAGTAGAGCCATTATGTTTGACAATGAGAAAGTACCTCTTTGCCAAGAATAACAATTTTACTTTTGACACCTACTGACTTTACATTTTGTTCTGATGCCAAGTCTCTCACTGTCACACCACTACTTAGTAAGTAATAATCTGAGAAACCAATTCCCACTGCAGAGCCACATCATTGCGTTGCTGTATACATACCGCTTTCCCAGCAATGTTAATGCCATCGTCAAGCAATATAACAACAATGGCCTCTCATCTCTCTTCTGCAGATATTCCAGCAACTCCACACTGTTGTCTTTAATTACTAGTTCAAAATCAAATGCCTTCAGGAAGATTTAGCAGAATCTGAAGTAGTCGTGCGCTATTCTACTGTTCTACTGGACACCTGCACAAATATGAACAAAATCTTTCTTACATCCTCAAACAAAATTTAGCATTAGAAACCTGCAAAGCAATATCTAAACAAGCTTGATGCATTTTGGAAAGAAGTCCTGTGAAGTAAAAAATTGAGATTTTTGGGTGCAATGAGCAAGAAAAAAGGGTTCAGAATACCATAAATAGAACACCTCTCCAACTGTTAAGCACAGGGGAGCCTCAATCATGCTTTGGGATGGTGTTGCAGCCAGTTACTCGGGGAGCATTTCACTAGTAGAGGGGCTAATGGATTCAAATACATACCAGCAAATTCTGAAAGCAAAAGCTAAATTGATTGTATTTTATTTAGGCTGCACTTTTCTAGTCTTATTAGATTACTCAAAGCACTTCACAGAGCAAGCCACCATTAACCATGCACACACTGTTGGCACAGCCATCAGGAGCAATTTGTCATATCCTGGCCAAGGATGTTGGATGTTATACATTGTATATGCTATTTCATACTACTATTACATGCTATATTATATTGTTATATTAAATTACTATATGCACTCTACCATTACCATCAGCATACTATACCCACTGCTGCTATTACTATGTACACACTCAGGTACACACATATACATATGCATATTTTCTTTAGTTCTCCTACAAGTCCTCCTGCTACAACTGCTGCTATCTCTACTGCCTAATTTATTGTGTCTATTTTTATATTTTATATTTTATATTCTATTTTTTACCTTGTATTCTATATTTTTAAACAGTGCAATATATGAGAAGCGATGGAGATGCCAATTTCCCGGAGGGAACCTCCCAAAGGGATTAATAAAGTACTCTGTCTGTCTGTCTGTCTGTAAGGCACTGCTCTCCACTCAGTGTTCACACACCTTAAAAATTACAGCACTGCCATCACATGGCAGTGAATTGTGCATGTGCAGAGATCCACACTCCATTAAATAAAGAAATTCACTGTCAATCTAATATATATATATATATATATAGAGAGAGAGAGAGAGAGAGACATTGTACACTTAGGTTACTGCATCTTATCGCGTGCAATGAGCTGAAGAAAGAGGCATACAGTAGAGTGAGGAAGAGCCACTGAGAGAAAATAATCTGGAGGCGAAGGGAAAGGTAAATTTCCATGAGAAGGGGAAATCTGGGCAACAGCCCAGAGATGAGAGTGAACATAAACATTTGGGAACAGGGCCATACATGGCGGTCAAGGGCTGTGCACGTGACTGTGCACCTGGAGCTGTGAGCTGGAGCAGGGGAAAGGACTGTGAATGTCTCTACAGTAAACTCACTTTCACTCTTGCTCATTTCTTCTGATTCTTATTCCTTCTGAATAGTTTTAAAGCACAATTCTTCCACATTTCCATATTAATTTATATCTGTTTTGCCTCCTTGAGTGTAACCCAGAAATAGGGCTGAGTACTCACAACAGGGTCCAAAATATGGGGGAGCTGTGGGAGCCTGGCTCCCCTGAAAGAGACATGAGTTCCTTAATAGGTTTCATCTGAAAAATTGAGGGGGTCATGTCCATATAAAACAGCTGACAGAAAGCTTCAGTAACATTTCTGATGAAGACTGCAGGCTTCAGCAGTCTGAGCATGTTATGGCCACCGCCGTAGTCGGGTTTTTATCCTCGCCCTTGTGTGTCTGTGAGTGCGTGCGTATGTGTGTGTGTCCTGATGAAGATGCCGGTCACCTGCGCCGACTGACCTGCGGGAGGCGTGCCGGGCGACCAACCAATCGGGGGGACCGACGGGAGGCTATAAGAAGCCGGCCGACGAGTAACAGGAGCAAGCTGTAACCAGCCCCTGATCGTGTGCCATTGTGCTTTTGTGAACTAGAATCTGCTTGTAACCTCGTGAGGCTTTAGTTTAGTGTGACTTTGTTTTGTTTTATAGGAACATTTTGCACACACTTAGTTTTCTGTGTTAGATTCATTAGTTTGAGTGCTGTACCTTTTTGTATTTCTATTTTGTTTTGAGTTAAGCGGTCTTGACATTTAGTATAACAGTTACCGCTATAGTTCTAGGTTAGTCTTCTTTTATTCTCGTTTTCTTCGTCGTAGCACTCAATTAGGCCCTTTGGATGCCTCACCTTTTGTTGTTATCATATCTTACTTTTGTTAATAAATAACAGCATATCAGACAAAAAAAGACACCCATTGTCTTTACTTAAGAAGTCTGTGAACTTACCATGTAAACAAGTATGTGTGCCAATATCTTTCCAAAGTTTAACCAGGGAACCACAGACATCAACCTAGGACCCTGTTGGGGTGATTGTATCGGGCACCTTTGCCAGTGGAGCGATCTGAACAGCAGTGTGACATGTGCTGTTTTTGGCTGGTTGAAAACCAGGCGTGTTGCTGCATTCTGGATCATCTGCAGAGGTTTGACCGTGCATGCACAGAGGCCTGCCAGTAGGAGGAGTTGCAATAGTCAATGTGTGATATTACTAGAGGAGGAGGAGCTGTGCTGCATATTCAGACAGGAAGGGTCTGATCTTCCTGATGTTGTATAAAGTGAATTGACAGGACCAAGCAACAGAGACCACACGAACCTTGAAGGTTAGCTGGTCATCATGAATGATGAATGTAATGAAAAATGGCATTTATTCATTCATGCCATATCTGTAAGGCATGACAAAATCCCAGCAGAGACTGTGTGGTCGTGCAGGGGGGAACGACAGGAAGAGCTGGGAGTGGATTATTGGACCAAGTGAGCTTGTGTATATTGAGAAGAGGAGGGGACTGAGCACTGACCCTTGAGGAACCCCTGTGGATAGACTGTATGGTTCGGACACTCTGAAGTATCTCCCTGAGAGATAGGACATGAACCAGTGGAGGGCAGATCCTGAGATGCCAAGCTCAGTAGAGCTCAAGACTGTCCAGCAGCTCACTTTTGGACATTAAACTGTTTTCTCTACCTTAGGTTGTGACAGTGTGTTGGTGTTCAAAATCGCAAATGCAAAATGGAGATTTCATGCTATATGTCAGAAAACAGTCAACCAGAACAATGAATGTATGTATTGCACTGCTCCTTTACATCTCACACAATATCTGTTTTTCAATAAACAATTTTATCCATTTCACATGGAGACAGATGATTCCTTAACATCAGCTGAACATCCATCTACACAGTCAGTGTAACAAAGAACCTCACAGGCCAAGACAACTTCTCTCTTACTGATGTAACAGTGTGCATGCTTAGTTCACTGGATGAATTAATTTTATTGTTCCTGTTCCTATTCTGACCACTGTTGAAATGTTGTTGTACTTGCTGTTGCTTTCTATGCTCAGCTCTCAATATAACACATTTCATTCTTACTGGTGGAGTCAGCGGTGTCCACTGGACTGTCCACCTTTACCATATGAGCTACAAAGTGCCTACAACAGACATTATGTGGAAACGCATCCAGCATGTAAAATACCTCACTTGTGAAGGCTTAGTAAATCTGTGCAAATGGAAAGAAGCTCAGAGAGGTATTTATTTGATTATCTCCAGCATGTTCCTAGCCAGAAAGTGTGATACTGGTTAACTCAGAGATTACCTTCCAGGTGCAAACTGTGGGAATGACATCAATTAAAGTCAACCTTATATCCCAAAACCCAGTGACGAAACACAAAAATTAGCAGTATAACTATATACAGTCATGTACAGTAAAACATGGCAAGGTAGCCCTGTATAGTTGAGGTCAAGTTAGATAGGTTTTCATCTTTTTGTGTACAGCATAATTTATTGTTTGTGTTTCACTTACTGCAGGCTTCTAATTTGTAACTGTAAAAACAAATTTTTGTGTTTCATAAAAATGAGCCTGGATGGAAACAAAATAACCAATAGCAACAGCGAGTCTTTAAAGCCATAAAATGACATTGATTTTAACCATGTACAGACAAAAACTGAATATAGACACACAGGACAGAAAAACTAAAGCAAACACAGACAGAAGATTTGACCAATCCAGAGAAGCACAGTCTGTCTCCCTCTCCTTCGCAAGCTTACACAGAACATGTAGACATGGGGCATGGGGAGATACACTAAAGCTAAAGCCTTGTGAAGACAGAAGTCCATTAAAAGTGAGCTAGCTGATGTTCTCATAAAAGAGAGATATCACTACTATGATGCTATAACAGAGAAGTTATAACTTAAAGCTCCTAATCAGCCAAGGCACAATTACACACATGTTCCAGTGACTTAACACTACAGCTGTGGCTGACATGACTAATAAAGTAAATAAGTAAGTACACCATTTTTTAAATTTTGTGCAGAATTTTGTAACTTTGTTTATAAAGTGCTATATAAATAAATAAATAACAGAGGGGTGAACTGGCAGGGTTCGAGGTATAATCTCAGCTTCATGATAGCCTAATGGTTCGCTTCCCATGAGACAGAGAGAGAGGGGAGAGGGAAAGAGACTTCATCACGCATTACATCTGTTTTGCTGTATCAAGTGGATTGCATCTACAGTTACTTAATATATTGAATTTAAATGCAAGAAAAAGGTTTGAAAGCACACACCACATAACAGATTAGGTTTCCCCCCGGTGTTCTTTGCTTTGTCATTTCCAGTCTCTGAACTCACTGAGAGCTTCATTGGTGGACTCTTTCAGCCAGATGTGTTGATCCATAGGGTTCAACATGATTACCAGCTCACTGCTGGGGAGATGCCTGGTAAGACTGCCTGATAATATTGGGACTTTGATTCCTTTGGTCCTTCGTGACAGAAAGTACCTCAACTGTTTGGTGAATGTGGCAGTTTGCATCAACTAGGGATGTGTCAAAATTGTAATTTTGTTGAAATTTCAAGGAGAGTCTTTGGAGTTCACATAATGTGTCTTCATTATTGATAATCAGCAAGGAATCCAGTGTCAGATGCTTATGTAAACAGACGCACTTGGCCTTCCCTTCATGTGAGTCATCTTCAGTAGCGGATTCAAAGTGATGTGCTAACACTGGGTAATCCTTTAGTACTTCAACTGTGACGGTGTTGAAACTGCCGGCCACTCATCATATTGCACACACGTATTTGATTATCGTATGTGCAGCTCCTCAGTGCTTCCTTTAACTCCCTTGAGTTTCTCAAGGATTGGTGTTAAAAGAATAGAGTTTTGACAGGAAAAACTCTAAATGATTATAGCATGCCACCACTTTCAAGGAGTCATTCACCACTAATTCTAAATGATTTGCAAGACAATGAACTACATGAAGTCAAGGAAAATCTTGTTTTGGTCTAGTTATGTGTCCATTCTGTCTCTAGAACAGCAGCCCATCTGTCAATATGCTAATTTGTTGTCTTTTTTAAGAAACTCTATATCCAGTCCAGCTGCCTGAAGGCTGCTTTTCAGTGTATTACACAGCAACTCTGAATCTGTGTCCTGCTTAGTTCAGTTATATCAAAAACGGCACTGTCCACATCTCCATTTCCAGTGATATTAAACCTGGCATAAATAAACATGTATGCACGTCCATGGATTGCACTTTAATCTAGTGTTATGCTAATACAATGATCAAGTGATTTGACATTTGAAATGAATTTCTTTTTCATCTCTTGTGCAGTAGACTTTATATCTGGACAGGGCTGACTGTTACACAATTGATCTCATTAAATTTCATCATGGGGATTCATTTTGTCAAACGCAAACCTTTCTTGTACGTACCTTTGTTAAACAACTGCTTTTGAACAGTGCCACTTACAGTCCCAATGATTCAGACATCCCAGTGTTTTATTGCTATGCTTACTCAGTCACTCAGACAATTTGGGGTTCAGTATCACAGCCACCCCACCACAGTTTTGATATGTGCTGACCTGTGGAACCAGGTCTCAGTTTGGGCTTGGGAGGCAGAGAGAGACACCCCTTCCACATTTAAGAGTTGGCTTAACACCTTCCTCTTTAATAAAGCATGGCCCAGGTGAACCCTGTGCTATTAGTTTTACTGTTTGCTTTTGTGCTTTTGCTGTTTTCTCTCTCTCTCTCTCTCTCTCTCTCTCTCTCTCTCTCTCTCTCTTTGGCTGCCCATCTAGAGCCTGGTTCTGTTCTGAGGTTTCTGCCTGTTAAAAGGAAGTTTTTCCTCACTGCTATCACCAAGCGCTTGCTAATGATGGGAAATGGGTCTCTATAACTGCACTAAATGAAAAGTGCCTTGATCTGACTGTTGTTGTGATTTGGTGCTATATAAATAATATTGAATTGAGCTGAACTGATATTCACCACTTTATAATTCTAACACAGACAACATGAATTTTTTTTAGAATAGAGAAACACACAATTTCCCACACATCCAACACAAAGTAGAAGACAAACATTTGCTCAACGTGGCACCAGCAACATTTAACTCCAGACCCTATCCTCCTATCTCCACCACTACGCACACACAGTTGCTTATACACTTTAATAAAGTGTTCTATTTAATAAGAACTGCCTGCAGACACGCTCCCTTCACTCAGCAGCCACCACATCTCTGTGGCATCTTGTGTGTGTGTGTGTGTGTGTGTGTGTGTGTGTGTGTGTGTGTGTGTGTGTGTGTGTGTGTGTGTGTAAGGAACCAGGGGCCTCGGGGGTCTTACCTCAAGCCACATTATAGCTCCTCCTCACATGTGATCGCTCAGTAATAGCAGGGCTTGTAGCAGCTAATGGCAGTATCTCTCTAATGATGTCTCCATTGATCCAAGTACATGCCGCTATTTTAAGAAAACTGTGGCTTCTCCACCACCCGCCTCTGCTCTTGTCTCTGTCTTTACAAGGTGCCATTAGTTGAGGTTGTGCATGTGAGGTGAGTGTGGCTGGGTTAGAAGTGGATCTGGGCTCATGATGATGAAAATGCTTGGGCTAATTGAAGGCCACGTCTCTTTGGCTTTGGTTTCACAATGAGCCCTGCTAGGCTGGTTTTTGGTTAAACAACTGACTCTCTGAAGTTTATTTTTACACTTGCACAAAACCAACTGCAAGACAATAGCTGCCTTTTTTAACCATTTACCCAGAACAAAACCTACTGAGTACGGAGTACCAGCACAGAAGCCAAGACCTGTACTGCTGTGGATGGGGTTTTCACCAAAACTTATTTTAGCCACTTATGCCACTTTAATGCATTGTAAATAAGTATTTTTTTTTGTATGTATTTATTTATGTAAATATAATTTAACAATTGATTGTAACACAATACATTCTGATATGAAAATGTGACAGAGAACATTGTTGAGACAAAAATATGTGATATCAATGATTTTATTACTTCTTATAGGAACAGTTCAGCCAAAAATGAAAATCCAGTCATTATCTACTCACCTCATGCCAATGAGAAATCTGATGTAGTTTTTTAATCCTCATAACACTCCCAGAGATTCATGGGGAAACAGGTTGCAGCGTTTTTCCAAACAATGCACATCTATTGTTACCACACAAACATAATGAAAATACTGGAAAAAAAGACCCTTAAAATTCTGTAACACTGCTTGTGCACATCCAAGTATCCTGGAGCTGCCACATGTAGATACTTGAAAAAACATCATTTACACCATGTTATTAGCCTAAATCCTCACCATTGTACAGAGCTACCAGCACCTTCTGAACTGGTGTGTGTGTGGAACATGCGAGCTACAAGCTGCATGCGTGCACATTCCCCACACACAACAGTTCAGATGGTGCACGCATTAGCATGAGGTGAGTAGATAATGACTGAATTTTCATTTTTGGGTGAACTATTCCTTTAAGAAGTGATAAAACGCTGATATCACAATACATATTTGTCTCAACAATGCATACTGTCACACTTTCATATCACAATGTACTGTATTACAATGCATTGTTAAACCCTGTCAACTAATATCGATTTTTTTAGGTGACTAAAATAAGATTCTGACCCCATCCAAGGCAGTATTGCTTAGCTTCCGTGCTGTTATCTCTGTCTGCTTCTCTAAACTAGGAGCATCCTGACCCAAATCTACTGCACCTAAGTATTTACAAATTTAACAAATTTAACAAATCTAACAAATCTAACAAACCTACACAAAATTATATACAGATGTACATGAGATATACATGAGAATATAGATGAGAAAATACTGAACTTGAATTAAGTATAAATATGAAAAATATTGCACTTGACTATAACAAAATGAGATATTGCACAGCAAATGGAATCTAAACCGCTCTTTACAAAAAATGGAACTATCCCTTTCAGGCCACTCATCCTGACACAGCTGCACAATGAGTCCAGTGGTGCCAAATCAAAACAAGTGTCAAACATGTCCTTTCAAATACCAAAAATGCACAGTATCCTGTATGAATTCCTTCTATGACTATTTGATCATACTGGCCTGCAGTATTTCTAATACAATGGATGTACATAGTAATATAAATGAGCTGGTTATTCCCATAAAAGTTTTTGGGTAAAAAAAAAAAAAATCGTTTTTTTTTTTTTTGTCTTACAAGTTTTCCCTTCAACTACACTGGGGTTGGGTTGGTTTTTGGTTTTCGCAATGTGGTCTTGTGTTCAAGTTAAACTAGTTTGGAGTAATTCCCTGCCAAATCACCAGATATTGGAGGAGGTTCCTGACTGACCATCTCAGATTTTGTTCTCTTTTTTAATTGATTTTAATGGCCCCATATTTAGCATAGAAACCAGTGTTACAATCAAACATCCATAGTTTGATGACTAATAACTTTTGAACTGATCACACTAAATGGTTCAAAATGATTCTTTGATAGAATGAGGCTCTAAACACTGAAGGAGAGCTGTGTGTGTGACATATTTGCAGATTTATGGCATATCAAATATGGCTTCCTGGAATGTGTGTTTGTCCATTGGTGGCACTTTTGGCTCTCTATATCTCCAGATTTAATGACACCAGATGTCTGATTCTTTTTAATATATGAGACATGTTATAGTACTATCAGGAAAACATGTTATATCTGTGACAAAAAGAGCCTATCCCAGCTGACTTTGGGTGAAGGCAGAGGACACCATGGCCATGCCCCCTTTTTGAAGGCTTAATATCTCTGAAACTAGTGGAGATATTGGCCTAAAATCTAATTCTAATTATGGAGACTTTTCTATTGGAGCGTTTGAATAACTGGTCACCACACCAGGTGGAACTACATATTGTCACCAGTTGATGTGATTGTGCATCTATGATCTTTATGATGTGTATCAGTGGAATCCAACAGATATCTTCTCTTCTGGGCCAACTGTAAGACTTTACAGGACCATGAGGGGGCATAAATTGTACTTGCATATTCTTTTTCTCCTTCAGTATTGCACAGATATGACCAATCCACCATGCTTCTGTGTACAGAGGCTCATTCTATCAAAGAATCATGTGTGAAAATTTGAACCATTTAGTGTGAACAGTTCAAAAGTTGTTAGCCATCAAAATATGGATGTTTGATTGTAGCACTGGTTTCTATGCTAAATATGGGGCCACGTCCCCTTTTTGAAGGCTTCATATCTCTAAAACTAGTGGAGATATTGGCCTAAAACTTTGCAGTAGTTATTAGTAACAAAATAAAATAAAAAAAAATATGAACAAAATCTGAGATGGCCTTCCGGTGATTTGGTACAGAATTACCCTGAATCTGCATTTGTCATTGGTAGTACAGGGGATTTTTATTTTAAGTGAAACATTCCTTTAAGGCTGTTTAAAGAAATTGTTAAAAAAAAATATGAAATCCTACAGTAAGGACTGTTCAGTGAATCTCATTGTGCCCTTTATTCCATTTTCCCTCCAGATACACAAAAGATTCAGCTGATTACTGGCAATTCGAAGGAGGATTCTTCTTTATCTGCTATGATGCACTGTCACTCCTGTCTTCATTGACCTTTTGTGGTATGTTTTTATTTTACTTAATAATACACCGTATAGTTACCAAATTAAAACACTGTATTGCCCGTTCACACATATTACCAGAACTAAAGTTTAGAGAGCTCACAGGTGTCAGGACAATATTGTGGAAAACAATATAAAATAGAATTGGAAAATACAAGCTAAGAAGAGCAGAGCACAACCCTCTCAGCTCAACAGCTCTCCACCTGTTTCAAAGGTGAAATTATGACGTCATCATGATAGCAACGTTAACAGACAAGATTGACACCTGAGGACCTTTGATGAACTGTTTTTGAATACATTTTCGATATTGTAGATTTACACCTGAATATATTAAATAATAGTTTTAGAATTAATAGTGTTGTGTACTTTATTTGTAATTAAGTTTCCCACCCCACTTTAATTGAAAAAGTGAAAAGCTGTATCTGTTATGTATGTTTTCAGTTTAATTAGGATATTTTTCTTTAATATTTCAGTTTTTGTTTGGCAGCTTTTTGCTGCCAGTCATTTGACCATTTTTAAAGGTGGTATTTAAGGTTTATTGAAGGTGTTAATGTAGTTAAAAAGTCTGTAAATTAATGGTGTTTTTCTTCAGAATTCTTTCCATTATCACTTCATGAAAGGTGTTTGATCGTAATAATTTATCGGAAATCTGTAAAATAATGGTATTTTCCTGCAGAACACTTCTGTAACACATTTCTGTAAATGTAACGTATTCGCACTTCATTTGATTTAGGATATTTTACTTTAATTTTGCAGTTTTTGTTTGGCAGCCAGTCATTTACCATTTTTTGTGTTTTGTGTTTCTTTCTTTTAACAGTAAGGTTTTTTTTATACAGTAAAAACACTATTTCTGTAACCAAAAATACAATACTTTGAAAATACTGCATTTTATCTTCCAGTTAAAACACTAATGATGCAATCACAAATGCAGCAATTGGAAATTAGTGGTTTTTTTACAGTTACAATAAAACTACTTTAACATAAAACACGGTAAAATACAATTAATTACTGATTTATTTTACATCAATCCTACTGTAATATAAGCCACAGTACATAATTACTCTATTATATTTTACAGTTACAAAAATACTACTGCAACATAAAATACAGCAAATTATAATTATTGTGTTTAATTCTACAGTTACAGTGCTGTGATTTTTTTTTCCACATTGTTACTTCTACAATTCAACATTTTCATTTAGCAGACACTTTTATCCAAAGCGACGTACATTCACATACCAATGTAGCCATCGGGGGGCAGTTTAGGGTTCAGTATCTTGCCCAAGGACACTTCCACAGGTAGACTGCAGGGGCCAGGGATCGAAACCACCTACCTTCTGATTGGTGGACTGCTCTACCTCCTGAGCTACAGCCGACCATACTTGTCAATTGCTGCCCGTTAATTACTATGGATTTCACAGTAGGTTCGTTACAGTGAGGTCATGCAAATGTCCGTGTCATTCAGTTCCCTTGGAAAAGGGTTATTAATGTAATCAAATTTGGTTAAGATTGTTTATGTAATGGTTTATGTTTGTGCCTGTTCAGCGCCCCAGTTGGGTCATTCGGAATAAAGACATTATGTCAGGATATTGTCTTCTCTCACACAGATACATGTCGTAAACATACATTGCTTTCTCACTATCCTTTCTTACTTCCCTCTGGCTCAAACAATTGTTTAATTCCCCCACACTCATTGAAGCATTGTTCTGTGTAGCTTCTTTCTGTATGAATAAATGATTTTGCATTTGTATCTGCCAGTGGCTGCACAATGTTGTGCCTAACTGCAGAGTGTTGTATCTCTGTGCACTGTCTTGCAGCGTGTATTCCCTTGCCTCTGTTCAATGATTAATAAAAAAGACATTGTATGTTTTGATGTAATTTTGGTGTTTGAATCAGTCTGTGATTACTACTCTTGTTTCTGGAGTGCCTTGTTTCTATCAGGGTTTATTAATGGAATCAGGGCACTGCCTCCATCTGTATTACTTTGACAACAGCATCTCCTCTTGACAGAATCTGTCATTGCAAATACATTTCCACAAGTAACTGAGACACCTGCAGCTGTTGTGGAAATCTTAGATTGCTCACAGAGAAACTATGTGACCTCCGAACATCTGAATTCAGCCTCTCTTCCATCTTGAAAGACCCCCTTTAGTGAGACTATTTCCTACCTGGATACCAGAGGCGGTGAAGCAGGGGCTCTCAAACCGGACACCAATAGGAGGCCCTAACGTTTGTGCTCATAAGGTGTTCTTTACCACCCTGAAATTCACCAAGACACAGTGTTAAGGAGGAGGAGGGTTCAGGATAAAATTATTATCGTGATGGGCATCGGTCAGGATGCATGAGCCAGGAGACTTGGTTGAGCAAAGTATAGACTGATTTATTTTCAATTCTTCAATTAATTATTCAACAAAGGACGTAACAAAAAACACATGGATTGAGATCTCTGAAAGAAAGCAAATAAAGGATTAAACATTATCAAAGTCCATTCAACATTCTCTTAAATAAAGATAAGGATAAATAAAGATCTACATTTCTATCAATGTAAATAATAAATGTGCAAACCAGCCCTTACCAGTGCTGCCGCCCCATGAAAAGGTGAAAGACTGACTGAAGGGGTGTGCACTGTGCAGAACTTAAATAGGGAGTGCACAGGTGAAGGAAATGAGAGATAATGACGAGGACAGGAAGTGAGGTAAAGGAAATTAGGTGAGTGAAAAGTGTGGAGAGACATGAGAAATTAAAAGTCTTTACTACACACAGTGAAATGCATTTGCTGGGTTCACAGTGTTCTTAACATTCAGCTAAAATAAATGCTTGATGATGATATGCAGTATCAGTATAGTATTGTGTGATATATATATATTAAAATACATACATCATGAAAGTGTTATAAAACAAAGAAGGAAACGTTTTACACTTGAATTGTTTAGTATGAAAATTTTAAAAGAAAAAGATTTAATGTGTAAAATGCTAATCAATCCATTTAGTCATTTAGAACAAAAAATCCAACTTTTCCAACTTCCCAAATGTGAGCATTTTCTGCTTTTCTCTGTTTCCTTAAACGTGTCGACTTGTAAAACATTGTTGGGTTTTGGACTGTTGGTCAAAAAAAGCGAGAAATCTGAACATCTCACCTTGGGCTCTATACAACTAATCAAAAAATAATAATTAAAGAAAATACTCCTTGCTACTGCCAGAATATAACCAGGGTGTGAATTCTTCTCATTCCAGACTCTTCCCATTACCACACACATATACAGTGAATCCAGCCTGCCTCTTCTCTTCTCTAACTGTTTGTTAGTGTTAACTTCATATATCATTTTAATGTTTTTGTGTTTTAATGGGTCATGGTGAATGATGTTGTTCAGCCCCAGTTGAATCAAAGGGAGGAGAAGGAAGAGCTCTAATTGGCAGAGACTGCCCCTGCCACACCTAATGATGGAGAAAAACAACTGAGCAATTTGTGCTCTCTCTCTCTTACTCTCCATCTTGCTTTTCTCTTCTCTCTTCACACTGCTTTTTCCTCCCTTGCTTCCTTTTATGCTTTCTCTTACTTTTTATTAGTATATTATTTATACTTTTTATTATATTATTTATATTATTTTTACTTTTCTTCTTTCTTTTTTTTTTGCTTTCTGCCACATGCTCCAGAATAGTTTTTGTCTGTATGTGATTTTTGTTTACTGTATTGTTATAAGTCAAGTTCATGTAAACTGAGTGAACAGAGCCAAACTGCCTTAGTAAGATTTTTTTTTTTTTTTTTTTTTGAAGTTTTGTGTTTTGGCCATGGCCAAGCAAAAGTTAATAACAGTGCTGGCAGACTCACTCCCCTTTGTCAAACAGGAGAGCTATTCATTGGTAGAACCATCATCAGGCAATTACTATCTACTGCTAACTACCATCTGTGGGAGAAGCTTCACTGTTCAGTGTGAGGAAGTTCCAGGCTGCAACATCCACTGCTGCGTTCGAACCAAGAAACATCTCCAGCAATGACCGAAGCAGCTGAAAGTAAGCCAAACCACCTGCATTACAGTTCATGGCCGGGTTGGTATCAAAATGATATCCCAAAGCACCTCATTTCTTGGTAAACAATATAGCATCCATTCTTAATTCAGTCACAAGCCATAGATCTTCTTTTTGTTACCCAATGTATTACACAGATTACTTTATAGTGTTCTCACTTTTTTAAGGTGAATATAGCTCATCTGTTCCTTTCGGACTATCCTCTTGTGGTTGTCATCATGTTACCATTTCATTTATCTTGTGTTAGTAGATGTTTGATCAATAAATATTAGCACAGTACAGACTTGGATCAATTTAATTGAGAAGAAGTCACATCTTTTGAGATCAGTCTGATAATTTGCTAAGTACTTAATCTGGTTAATCAATTAATCTGATTATTAATTTTCTGCTTTGGAGGTGGTGCCTGTAACGAGTGTTTGTTTGTTTTAAATAAATGTAGTAAGTGTACGACCGTGCTCTGTCAACAGTGGGTCTGCACCCTAGGCAAATGCTGATGTAACAGCAGCATTTCAAATATCAGAAAGAGGACAAAGACATTAACATTACTTCAATTTGCATTACTAATGAACAAGTAAGTGTGTCTGTGCCCAAGCAGAACACAGAGTGAGACAAACATTAACATATTTTCTACTTTGCTGTTCTGTCATTTGTTGTCGAGCTGCTGTCAGTTTAAACACTTCTATATACAATACGCTTTACATTAAAAGCCTACCAGTAACGATGCAAGATTAGATGAGGGATGTGCAACCAATGCAACAATAATGTAACAGAGGAGGTGAAAGTGCAGTGTAGAGTCCAGCTTGTTAATAACAGTCTAGCTATTCAGCAGGACAACTGCCTCTGGAAAGACACTGTGAGTATTCAGCAAGTGAAATAAGTATTGAACATGACACCATTTTACACAGTAAATATAGATATTATATAATATAGTTTGTGTAATAAAAATGGAATGACACCGGGAAAAAATACTGAACACGCTGAGTGGAATTTATTTAATACTCTGTACAGAAGCCTTTGTTGGTAACTGTTGACAGCTTCAAGAGACCCTGTATGGAGAAACCAGTCACAGGCAGTGCTCAGGTGTGATTTTGGCCCATTCTTCCATACAAACAGTCTTCAAACCTTGAAGGCTCCATTGGCATCTTCTATGAACTCTGATCTTTAGTTCTTTCCATAGATTTTCAATTGGATTCAAGTCAGGTGACTGGCTGGGCCCTTCTAGCAGCTTTGTTTTCTTTCTCTGAAACCAACTGAGAGTTTCCTTGGCTCTGTGTTTGTCTTGCTGAAATGTCCATCATCATTTCATCTTCAGCACCCTGATAGATGGCAGCAGGTTTTTATCAAGAACGTCTCGGTACAATTTTAGGAAGAAGAGAGGGTAAGTCCTACCTCTTAATATAAATTAAGAACAATTTTTAGAATAACTAAAATTAAGTTAAAAATAATTTTAGAAATGTTATTAAATAGTTTAAAAGACTGATAACATCACCTAGGGATTTACAGAGCCCTACAGGTTAAAACCAGTAGTGAGCAGAGTCAAAAAACAAACAAACCCAAGGGTAAACGTTAGCGAAATTTTTACAATACAGTCACAGTGATTTTTTTGAAAAAAGGATGATGCCTAAAATAAGTCCGTTGAGTGCATGCAGTACTCCTCTGTCAGCCCTTTGTCTTTGCCTCCTTTAACAGAGTCACTTAGGGTAGGACAGGGCAGGTAGGACTGAGAAAAAAAAAAAGCTCTGCGCTGCACTCGCAACTTGCTGCATTGTTAATAATGATTAAAAAAAAATACCCGCACAGTAAAGACAGCAAAAGTCCTTACTTACACAACAATACATAATAGGACATACATAATGGAACCCAATGTGTCTGTATACACACGTGGACAAAGTTGTTGGTACCCTTCGGTTAATGGAAGAAAAACAAAGGTCACAGAAATAACTTGAGTCTGACAAAAGTAATAATAAATAAAAATTCCATGAAATTTAACCAATGAAAGTCAGACATTGCTTTTCAACCATGCTTCAACAGAATTATTTTAAAAACTCATGAAACAGGCCTGGACAAAAATGATGGTACCCTTAACTTAATATTGTTAAGCAATATTGTTAAACCTCTTGAGCAAACGGCTCCAGTTGTCTCAGGTTTGAAGGGTTCCTTTTCCAGACGGCATGTTTCAGCTCCTTCCAAAGATGCTCAATAGGATTTGGGTTAGGGCTCATAGAAGGCCACTTTAGAATAGTCCGATGTTTTCCTCTTAGCCATTCTTGGGTGTTTTTAGCTGTGTTTTGGGTCATTGTCCTGTTGCAAGACCCATGACCTGCGACTGAGACCAAGCTTTCTGACACTGGCCAGCACATTTCTCTCTAGAATCCCTTGATAGCCTTGAGATTTCATTGTACCCTGCACAGATTCCTGACACCCTGTGCCAGATGCAGCCAAGCAGCCCCAGAACATAACAGAACCTCCTCCATGTTTCACAGCAGGGACACTGTTCTTTTTTTGATATGCTTCATTTTTCCGTTTGTGAACATAGAGCTGATGTGCCTTGGTAAAAAAGTTCCTTTTTTGTCTCATCTGTCCATAGAACATTCTCTGAGAAGCATTGTGGCTTGTCAACATACAGTTTGGCAAATTCCAGGCTTTTTTATGATTTGTTTTCAACAATGATGTCCTCCATGGTCGTCTCCCATTAAATCCACTTTGGCTCAAACAACGATGGATGGTGCCATCTGACACTGAAGTTCCTTGAGCTTGAAGTTCACCTGTAATCTCTTTAGAAATTTTTCTGGGCTCTATTGTTACCATTCGTATTATCCGTCTCTTTCATTGGTCATCAATTTTCCTCCTGCAGCCACGTCCAGGGAGGTTTGCTACACTCCCATGGATCTTACATTTCTGAATAATATGTGCAACTGTAGTCCCAGGAACATAAAGCTGCTTGGAGATGATCTTATAGCCTTTACCTTTAACATGCTTGTCTATAATTTTCTTTCTAATCTCCTGAGACAACTCTGAGCGTTGTACACACCATGTCACCAAACAGCACAGTGACTACCTGTAGGCCTATATATAGGCCCACTGACTGATTACAAGGTTGTAGAGTCCTGTGATGCTAATTAGTGGATAAACCTTGGATTAAGATAAGATAAGATAATTCTTTATTGATCCCCCATAGGGGTAATTCGGGCACAAGCATACAATCAAGTAGAAGTATAAAATATACAAAATAAAAAAAAACTATAAGAATAACTATATAAAAAAGTACAAGTGGAACCTAAAGTGGCATAGTGAAGATAAAGTGACAACATCAAATAACAAATAAGCAGCAAATGAGAATATGAGGTAGATAATGCAGCTTAGTTATGTCAGTAAAGCAGCCAAATGTAATATTGCAACCTGAGAGATAAGATAACGGCCTAATGAATATATATATATAATATATCTATATAAGAAGAGGTATGTACAGCATGACAATTACATGACGATTAACATGTCTCTTTGGTCACATTATTTTCAGTCTTTTCTAGGGGCACCATCATTTTTGTCCAGGCCTGTTTCATGAATTTATTTTTTTTAAATAATTTTGTTGAAGCATGGTTGAAAAGCAATGTCTGACTTTAATTGGTTAAATTTCATAGAATTTTTATTTATTATTACATTTGTCAGATTCAAGTTGCTTCTGTGACCTTTGTGAGTTTTTTTTTCATTAACCAAAGGGTACCAACAATTTTGTCCACGTGTGTAACTGTCCATGGTGCTGATCATTCTGTCAATGGTAAACAATTTGTCACAGCTGCTGTCCATGTCACTGTGGCGCTGAAGGTGCCATGTGCTGCGCAACAGCAGCATTAAAACAGAAAAGTGTCTTGCCAGCATCACACAACTCCAAATGTGGCCTTCCTCTCTGGGTTGGTGCTGATGAAGCTCCTCATTAGGCTGCCAATGTCCAGACTGTCAAAAAACAAAAGCATCTCAATGAACATTGTCACTGGTTCGTTGAAGGAAAACTGAAAAAATGATGGCACAACCAAAGAACTCCCGTTTGGTGGGTTTTATTAACACCAAAAATTCAAACAGTGGAAAAAATATTTACAGGGGGGCAAAAATTCTCCCAGGACCAAAAAATTATTTACAGGAAAATTCTCAGCATAAACAGTCACAAACTCCAACACCAGTTCCAACTCCCACCCTGGCAGAGCAGAAATGCTCTCTTGATATACCCCCTTAGCCCCTCCCCCCGACAGATCAACACTAATTAAGTGGGGATTCAGCAGTACTTAGCTCAATAACACAAGGAAAATGACCAAATGAATAATAAACTGTTACACAACCATAACAGAACTGCCTAACAAATGTGTGATGGCAGACGCCACACAGAACAGTTTTGGGTGGTAGGGTGCACACAACCTCCGCCGCTGAAAAATGAAGCCAATGCGGAAGTGCAAAAAAGCTGCAGTTCCTCGAATAACCACTAGAGCAGGCTGCAGAAAGGAGGCAATTACATTTGAGCCCCATGTTAAAATGTCTGATTTTACGACAGAAAAAAACATATTTACAGCCTGGTTCAAAACATGGCTCTAGTCTCATAAGCTGTTTTTCTACTCCATGACAACTCTGGGGGGGCAAATTTTTTTATAAGGCGTTCGTTAAAAATATACAGCATACATCATTATGCACAATTCATAGCTGTCAATCTAAGTGGCGCCACTTTGATTGACAACTAGCCACTGACGGTCTAAACGGCGTCACCCCGGCTAATTCTAGTCACTGAGTTTGGGAAAGAGATAGTCGTGCAGTTAGCCGGCTAGCAACGATATTTAACATTTAACCTAGCTGGTTAGCCGTAGCTAGTTTGATTATTTCGAATAAAGCGGCTTTTTTCAGCGGCTTTTTTCAGCCAATAGCGTTCATTCGACCCGCCTCAGCTCCGCCCTCGCTCCACCTCTTTGTCCATATTTGGAGTAACCGGAGGTAGGCTACCAAGATGGCTACGCACTACGATTTGCTTCATTTTTGCTCTTCAGAAACCTATGGGTGACGTCACGGACACTACGTCCATATTTTATACAGTCTATGGCACACACTCACCTTACTTCCAGTACATGTTATGTTAATTTGCAGTCCACCACACAGGTTTATTTGATTTGCAAACACTCTTCACCAAACAATTCAAATCCACATCACAGTTTACTTGATTTATAATTTCTTTATTTTTCATTTGGCTTTACACTGTTTAAATGGCGTGCACACATTTTCACACTGTAAAGTCAGAATAAGTGTATTGTTTTTGCTATTATATTAATCATTTCTTTGTTCTTTGAGTTACCGTGCTGCATGTGGGGACTCGTCAGCCGTCAGCGAAAGACATGGCCAAGGGGCTGGACCATTTATATCCTGTGGTGGGAAGATAAGGTGGGAAGGAGATGGAGGATGGAGACGGACAAAGCGCGCGTTAGTGCTACGTCACAAACATGCTTGAGAGCAAAGTGCATCAGTCTTTTTTGTCTCATAGTTGTGCATCACTATGTCTTCAGGTGGAGCAAAGTGGAAAAAGCTCTCTCCAATGATGCAGCTGAGATGGGGAGACATAGGCATTGTTTGAAAAAGAGAGTTTAGACATATTTGCAGCTATGTCTTGTACGGAGTTGCCGGGAGAGTCGCCAAGGACGTCTCTGATCTTTTGTAGCTGCGTCTCCAGTCCGTCCCTGTCACAGTGCAAGGGAAGGTGCAGGGAATCCACATTCACTGTTTGTTCCTTTTTGGCTGCCTTGATGACCACCTTCTCCCTAAGAGCTGCTGTTTTCATGCCATCTTGGCCGAATCTCCTCTTTAGTTCTTCTGGAATCAAGTCCACTGCTTCATAAAACTCACTCTGCCACCAGTGTTGTTCTGCTGCCTCTGGCTCCGTTGTGGGCCGATGGTGGACTGGGGTTTTTGTCATCCTGTGCCTGTCTCACTTTTTCAGTCCAGCTGTGGATACCTTGTGCAGTATGTTCTCCACCACTGCATCATCTCGAAGCGCTACTCAAGGCCACCCCCTGCACTGGCTTTGGTGTGCTGTAAACTTCTGGCCACCGACTCAAAAAGTACTTCACAGCACAAGAGGCCAAAGTAGGTTTTAGCTTTCAGCACCTTCTTATGCAGCCCTCCGATCTGGTCTGGTCTCTCCTCTCTCAGTTTGTCATCCTTAAGCTGCTTCAAAGTTTCAATGATCTGTCTGTAGGCACTGCACACACGCTTGATGGCTATTGTTCGTATGCACCATCTCGTTGGACATACAGCCAGTATGGTAACTACTGCATCACAGCCAAACATCATCTCGTAGAGCTCCTTGCGTTTGGATGACTCCATGTTCTCATCCACATATTGCAGCCTTAATGAAAAAAACATTGGCTAGTCCATAGTAGGGACAATTTGCTGCATGGGACACAATCACACTCTGAATGGTGCAGGCATCCTGTTGAATGACTTCATTCCAGGGGCGAGCGGTCATAATAAGCTATTAATGCAGTGCATGCCCAAGCCCTTCAATAGAATAATTGAAAATATTCATCTGTCAGTGTGTTCTATAATGCAATACCTTAGTTCTACTGTTTTGGTCTGAAATTCCTGCCTTATCTATCCTGTTTTGTTTGCGAAAAGCTGGAAAGCTGACAGCTTGTTTCGCGCATGCACACTGCGATATTGAGTAGTACCCGCACTCGAGGCTGTGTTTGTACATGTACATTTGTACATGTACATGAGCATTTTGAATGGCAAAAGAGCTGTCAGTGACGTAGCTTATCTGCCAACGCGCATCTCATAACTGGATTCACTTCAAAACTCTGAGTGTGAGAGTGTCTATTAAAATCGCATTGCTGTACTAGTTAGGAAACGGAGCCCCGGAGGTATACAGAGCCCCAGAGGCATCTCACTATGATATAGCGAGGGAGCGCTTTATTTATCCCGGTCCCTCACTATAACATAGCGTGGAGGGAGCGCTTTATTTATCCCGGTCCCTCACTATAACATAGCGTGGAGGAAACGCTTTATTTATCCCGGTCCCTCACTATAACATAGCGTGGAGGGAACGCTTTAGAAGGCGTGCCCTCGCCTTAATAAAATATTCTGCAACCTGACACCTCCGGGGCCCCGTAAAAAACCTATGACATGTTTTAATTGATAGATAAATAGCCAACAATTGGGCGCTGGCTGTAGTTCACACTTCAGCATGACCACTGTAACAGGTCACCGCTCGCCACTGCTTCATTCAAATTGTGCCCGAGAGCCAGTTATCTCGCCTAAGAATCCATTCTCTCTTTTGAGAGGTTGCAGCTACCTTTCCTAGGAAGAGCTCTGACCTAAACATCAGTTCCAGGACCTGTCTCGCTGTATTCTGGGCTTGGCTGGCCGCGTCAGATAAAAGTGCATTTATTGGGGTTGTTTTAAGAGCAGATTTTTTTTGCAGGACATCACTGTGAAACTTCTCATGCTCCTTGAATTTTTCTGTGTTTTGTGTGTCCGCCAGTTTGGGAAGCCTCCCTTTACAAAACAGCTATCCAACCAAACACCCTCTTCTGTAATTACACCTTTCTCCACTGCTTGGACACAGCTGAAACATATAACACAATGGCCATCCTCAATATAATTTAGCCATTTCCATTTGCTAAACCAGCTCGCATTGAATGACCTTCTCAGAAATGTGAAGCTAGTAACTTTTATCCTCTTCTCTGTATAAAAGTAATCATTTAGCCAGTTTTCTCAAAATGTAAGTCTGTGCTTCTGATAATTAAGTGTGTTGTTGGGCTTCGAATTATTTCAGTGAGATTACAGGCTATCTATGTCACAGTAGAGAAGCCATCACTCAGCTGAGGAGGCCTCAGACATCACCTGTCTCCCACCTACAATGCTGTCCTTTAATCTCTTCCCAGGAGAGTAAACGACCACTTTACCTCATGTGACAGTGTTCATGGTCATTCACACTTGGTATCAGGTGACTCACAAACACCAAGTCTAGTTGCCTTTGATTAAACTCGCGTACTAGAAACGGGATTATACTGATCTGATATACATTTAAAGTCATAAAGTCATAAAGTCATACATAGCATTTGCTGTTCACTTTCTCAGATCAGTTTATATTAAAATCAACTAATACAATGGATTCAGTCGTCAATTCTCTTTAGTAAGGATTTCAGTTTGTCATGAAAATGTTGTTAGAATTAGGGAGTGAGGAGGGGACAGTACAATTGACAGCAATGCTTTCAAAGTCTTGCAAGGAATTAAAATGTACTGCAACACATTAAAAATTATCTCAAACATATAAAAAAATAATGCTTCCTTTTCTGCCTAGTTTTCTGTCTATCCTAAAAATGTGATGCCCAAGTAATAAAAACCAAACAGTCCTCTAGCTTGTTCCCAGCTGAGAAAAGAGAACTCTCTAAACTAGTGCATGTCATAAGAATGTCAAACTTACTGTCTATATTTATCAAAGAAGAGGCACATTTGTGAGTAAGAGTTCTGCTTACTTAGATTTTGTCTCTGCAGTGTTTGTGGAGAAAAAAAACAACAACAGATTTTATAATCATTTTTTGTATGTGGGATTTATTTTAATACTAAAAACTAAATGACAGACTAACATATGTCAACTGAAGTGGTCATTACATGAAAAAGTATGACAATTATAAGCAGCGAAAAAAATTCAAAAGAGGAGCCACCATACCTTCTTAGTCTTTTTGTCCTAAAGGGGTAGTTTCCACTCACTCATTTATATCTATCCATGCACACATTTTCAAGGTTATCTGTAGAAGTTTTGTTATCCACCTATGAGATTTCTGACACCACCCAATGTGAGCAGTTTTTATTGGGACTATTTATTCAGTAGACAATATTACCACAAATATCTGTGGACTACTAAGTAGACTGTATTTCTGAAAGAACATTTTTGTTCCTTTTTTAAATTGAAATTCCTCAAAAATAAAATTACTTTCAAAATCCTCTGCAAATACACCTTAAAGCATTTTTCCCTCATTTGTCCACGATGATTTTCTTTTCTGATTTGGGTATACTGACCCTTTAACTTAGCAACTTGAGGGAGAAGAGTGTTGATGATCAAGATGAAAATAATTGAGCATACTTCCTCACATTGACTGCTGACATGTATACATATATGAAAGAGGGTCCAATCAGTTTCAAAAGCATTGCCTTGATACTTCAGTCACTTTTTTCCACTCTCAATTATATTTGTCTCGTTTTTTTCTGCAGCCTCCTTAAATATTCGGGCACATTCTGAGTCAGCCCTGTGTTATTAGCCATTAGACTGTAATTCCATGTCCACAGAGTTAGTGACTGTTCCATCTGTAAATCTGATGCTTTATGTTTGCACAGACTCATCCACGCAGATTCATCCTAATTAAGCAGAGAACTGAAAAGGCTTTGCACTCCTTCACAGCTTTCACAAGTGTGGCCGTACTTTGCATCATCACTCCGGTTTCTGAGGAAAAGGGAAGTATTTGGGACTGATAACTGAAATCCTGGATGGCAAATAGAGTAAAATTGAGATCCTTTGTGAAGGTGTCAAGGAGGAAGGTGGCAAGACAGTTTAATTCCATTTGATGACATCAGTCTGTTGAAGGGGCCTCCTGAGGTTCCCGATTGACTGAAATAAGAAAAGAAAAATTTTGTTCAAGAATTATTGTAATGGAAATAGCATGGTAATGTAATTGTATTTCATAAAAATCAAATCAGTTCCAATAGTATAAAGAGAAGGCACAATCAAATACCCTCATTCTAGTTCTTGCTTCATAAATAGAGAATATGTGCTGCTGTGAAAATGTAATTAAATATAACACAACCCTTATACAAATTATATCCAGAAAAATTATCTTATATGTGGCAATAGTAACAAAAATGGCAGTTAAGTGTGAGCAACATGGAATTCCATTTTAAACCCAACATAAAAGTCGATGCACATACCTTCCTCTCGTGCCTTCATGCGGGCAACAAAGTTGTAGCTCTTGTTCCTGCGATAGTTCTCATAAGGGTCGTCCAGTGACACCCCTACACCTTTATACTGGTCCCATTTATCCCTGACGTCTCCCCCCTTGATGGGGTCCTGGATGCCCTGTTCTTTGGCTCCCAAACCTCCTGAACCACTCCAGCCTCCAGCAGACAGGGCAACACAAATACAATAGAAGGTAAGCTTGAAATCAGTGTCCAGCATGTGGTTCATTTTACTTATGTTGAGTTCCCAAATACAGCCTGTACATTTCAGGATGGAAAACCACCACATTAAAATATCTAAAATATTCTTGCTGGAAAATTAAATAACCAATTGCGCAAAAGCAATGATGAAATAAAGAGGAACAGAAAGCATACCCATCTTCATCAGCAGCTGATGACCCTTGTTCTCCTCCCCTAGCCTGGTATCTGCAGACAGTTTGGAGGGAGTGGTGCCCAGCACTGAAGTGGAGCTTTAGAGAGCAGGAGAGGTTGTCATCTATACTACAGTAAAGCATAAAGACAGTCTTTCATGAAAGCATCTTATCAAAGGAACTTACGGAGGGGATGAACTCCGGGATTTGGGGCCACGCCGTCTCTTGGCGGGTGAATGTGAACGGGATCTGGATCTGGAGCGAGAGTGGCTCCGAGATGACCTGGATCTACTCCTAGACCTAAATAGAGGAAGGTTAAGGCATGTTAGACCATGTGCCTCAGGTTTATGATTCATGATTGGCCAGTGCTCCGAACCCAACAAACAATCAAACATGAATACACCAGAGATTGCATTAATGCAGGCACAGCACAAGCTTATTTATCATAATAGAAGTGTTTCTGTTAGGAGACATGTATCTGAGATGGGCGATTCATAAATGAGGCTGAAATGTCTCCTGTGTCGACACACGGTTATATTTCCTCTCTAAAACTTTCCACTGAGTAACCAGTTCAAAGTCTTGGAGGGAATTCAGATGGAAGGTGGTAATGAGATTTTTTCGGACACCAGAAATAGTGGCAAAAATGGGCTCAACACACTCAAATAAATGTTGGAGAAATTGTGGTACACAAATTGGTAACCATACCCACAGATTTTGGACATGCACTACGTTAAGTACTTTTTGGACAGACATTTTTGAGGCACTTAAGCTAATATTTAACCAAAATCTCATAAAAGATGCAAGGATAGTACAGCAAAGAAATACCTTTTGCAAATACTGACAACAGCAGCAATTAAATGTATTTCAATCAAGTGGTTAAAACCTGACCCTCCGACATATAATATGTGGACTGAGAAGGTGTGGGAAATTTACCAGATGGAACAGATAACCTACTCCTTGAGACTCCAAAAAGAAGCCTTTATTAAGCGATGGAGCCCTGCTGTTGCCATACTGACACAGTGAAGTGACCGAAATTCATCCACATAGTCTGCAGTCCATATACATCTACATCTTCCCACCTGACTTACCTCTTGACGCATACATGTCACTGTATACACACACACACAATTCCCCCCTATCACCTTTGCCCGTTTTCTTCTACTAAATCTTTTTAATTTTAATTTTTTTTGTTTGTTTGTTTGTTTGATTAATTTTTTGTTTGTTTATTTATTTATTTTCTGGCCAATATACACTTTTGTTTTACTTGCTTTGTTGGATTTCAAAATTAATAATTTCAGCATTTGGTTTATCTTATCTTTTGGTTTGCCTTTAAACCACATAGACACAGCTGTAAGAAACAGGGGAAAAAAAACCCTGGTAATTCTGAAAATTATTGTATTATTTGCTTGAAGTTCAAAAAAAAAAAAAAAACTTGCACAAAAAACAAATATAATGTAACATGTAGCCACTGGCTGCTGGGCCTAAATTTTAGGCGCTTAAGTTCCAGGTACTTTCAGGGGTTGTTGATGGTGGTGCTGTTGATCATGACTGACCAAGCAGATGTGACATCACATTGCAACTAAGACCAAGTAGTAACGTATTTATTTATTTTTTACACACACACACACACACACACACACACACACACACACACACACACTCACAGAGCATATGTATATATATGAGTTTGCAGACCTGGATCGTGAGTAGGAGCGGGAGCGGCTGTGGGAGCGGGAGTGAGATGAGCGTGACTGTGACCGGGACGACTTTGAGGAGCGAGAGCTGGAGCGAGACGAAGACCTCCCCCTGCTGCGAGAGTGACTCCTGGAGCGACTTCCTCCACGGCCACTGGAAGGAATGAGCCATAGAGAGAGGAGGAGGTGAAAGGTACAGGAAGAGTGAGGATTCAATTTGTATAATAAACAAGAAGTGGATCAGATCTCCACATCCCTTAATACACCGACAGTGACATGTGGAAGCCTTCTCCAATAACAGTAACTCTGACCAGAATGAACACACAGACTGCAATCTGAAAGTGTGACACACAAAAAGATAGAACAAGAGAGAAAGATCCAAATGAAAAAGAAGTTTACCTGTTGCGTTTCTCCTGCCCCTTTTTCCTCCTGGCTCTCATCTTGGCCCTAAAAAACTCATACAGGCCATTCTGCTCCCAGCCTTCACTGGTGGAGGAACAAACCACAGCCAGTAGTAAACTATGACGCACAGCAAAGTCTGCCAGAAGTAAGCAGTTCTACACAGGTGCTGCCTGTGGTAAATGTTGATTTATGGTACTCATTTCATGATGCTCTTTCACTGGGAACGAACACTGTCATTGTCATTATTCAAACTATTTTATAATTAAATCCTTAAATACAAACACAGATGTGAAAACATAGCCTAATTTTGAACAAGTATAGCTAATATTGGTACTGAAACTACAAACTGGAGAACTTGACAAGAAGAAATGAAGGGACTGGAAAGCCATAACACTCATTTTTAAACACTGACTGGAACTCTGCTGCTATCTGGTTAAGCCAATGTCTGATCTTTGTCAGCCCAAGACTGTTTGATAATTTTATTTATAAATGTCAATAAGGGATTTGAGAGGATTTGCTTTCAATAAACCGATTCAAATTAAAAATCAAATTAAATGTGCTATCAAACTCAAACCCTACATATGACAATTTTCACAATCAGTTTCATTAATCTTAATGCTTTACTTGAAGAGTGACATACAGCCTGAAAACTGGCAATGAAATGTCTCATTTACGTCGTCCTCTCTCTTTAAGGATAAATAAAAATAAATGATCTTGATTCATTTTAAAGTTCAGTTCGGTTCCAGCCCACTACTGGAATTTTCCTATTGAGGATTTTGGCAATGTGAGCCATATAATTGGTATTAATTTCCAATGAATGTGACTACATCTAAAAACGGTGTCGAACAGGGTTCTTCCACATAAGTGTGTTCAACCTTCCACAGTGAAATGGTAGAAAGTCATTACATCTCTTTTTTATCTATTTCTTTCAATTGGGAAATTTGGATGTATTAAATTACAATTATAAATTCAGTCTGATTTGTGGAGGTGTGTGTACCTGTTCCTTGGCCGATCATGGGATGGAGGGCTGTAGAAAGCTTCCACAGCAGCTAGCAGCCGATCACTTGGAGGCATGGGAGGGGGCAGTCGGATGTCTTTAGGGTCCAGAGGTTTATAATCACAGTCCTCCAGCTAAGCAATAGACAGTGCAAAGAGGATTATTTGACTAATATTTTGACTATTATGGGTAAATGAGCCAATTCTGCTGGTGGTTGATCAAGGTTTTCTATTCTGAAAACTACAGTACTGTAGCACATTTGGATGGTGTCACTACTTGAATCTATTTGGCAATTTTTAGTCCATAGGTTATTGACAGTCTTTATTCAGTCTGTTCCACAGTTATACACAGTTGTCACTTTAGATTGCAACTTTGAACTAGTTGTACATACTTTTCTTTTTTATATATATACTTCTATACTTTATCTATTTGTATTCTTTTGTGCCACTCTCTTGTGCTGCTGCAACGCCCGAATTTCCCCTATGGGGGATCAAAAAAGACTTATCTTATGTCCATGCTGTACACCAACGTGGTAGTGCTGCATCAGACTTTACCATTGCTATTTTCTCCTCTAACAATATTCAAATCATGCTGACTTTCGTTTAGCAAGAAAGTAACTTCCAAAGGTTTAAATAGCTTCTAAATGATTTTCAAGTCCTTGTCTTCATATCAGAAGCAAGTGACTTACTTTGACCAGTGGAGCCATGAGACCAGCTGGCAGGTCAAAGTAGGGTACGTTGGGCACCAGACTGGGGTCATCTTGGACAGGATGCTGCCGATGGCGCATGTGGGGTGAATGGCCATTGAAGCCGTGTGGGGGTGGGCCAAAATCTGGGTGCTGGCCTCCACCCCAGGGAGGATGATCAGCCCCCATACCTGGGGGAGGGAGCCTCTGATTGGGATGGTGATGAGGAGGAGGACCTGGCATGTCTGGCAATCAAAGGTGGATGTTGGTAAAATACATCAGAGAAGTAAGTACAAGTAAGTAAATACAAACACAGGTGCAAAAATAGTTGGCTTTATAGATTCATTTAAGTTAATGATCAATCACTTCTCACCTCCGGGAAAATCTCCCTGAGCATAGTCAAAGCGGTGAGGGGTGTATGGTGGCCTGTCATAGTGGTGTCTGGGAGGAAAGTCATCCTGCATAAACCGTGGGGGGAAGCGTCCAAAATTGTGTGGTGGTGGGGGCGGTTGGTTGAAAGGAGGGGGCTGCTGGTGGGGAGGGAAGGGTCCTCTGAAATGTGGAGGTCTCTGTAAAAATGCAGATTAGACAATGTAGTCATTCATGTAAGTACGCAGCAAGAACACATCCCTGCTGCAACAGAAAAAACATTCAAAATCAAGCAGGCCCGGCATATACTGTAATTACAGATACTACATGCAGAGTATACAATGCTATACAATATAAACTGATGAAACAAACAAACCACTTAATCATCTATCACATGCCTGCATGCGTGGAGGAAATGGGGGCTCTCTCTGGCCCCATGGAGGCTGGTCAGGCTGGTTCCCCCACGGTGGTTGCTGGTCATACGAGTTCCAAGATGGGGGGCCTGGGTCAGAACCACCTGGACCGCTCCAGGGTCCTCCTTCTCTGGGTGGACCTCCACTCCAGCTCCCTGGGTCTCTCTGGTCATTCCACATTCCCTCATGGCTGTTCCAGGGAGGGCAAGGAGGGGGAGGCTGGTTTGGGTCAAAAGGAGGCTGAGGAAGGAAAACATTCAAAAAGGGTGTGAGTATCGCCTGTTTCCTGAGGTCACACATACACTGCACAAAAAACCAGAGCAGGGAAATCTGAAAGCTGTAAAGTAGGGGAGCATAGTGCACAGAAAGGGGGCAAAGTTAGCACTAGTGTGGGTGGCAAGACCAGACTAGGATTGCCCCCCAAAACATTGATGACTTGATTCATCAGTTGGGAAGCCCCTTAGCTGACTTGCATTTTGTCAGTCAAATCACTGTTTCTTTTTTATTTAGAAACTGACTAAGGCAGAATAACAGGACATGTCTCTGCCCGCCTCAATGATATCGCAAAATGGATGATGGAATGCCTCCTTCAATTCATTCTCTAAGACTAATTCCTGGTCTAGTTTAACATAACATTAGCGTCCAGCTCAGCTTTGCCTCACTCTCTCCAACAATGTCTGCAGGAAATCTAGGCACCATGATCACTTGATAGTATAAAGCATTAGAAAAATAAGGCCCTTCTCTGATTGCACATGTTGCTCATCCTGTACAGGCACTGCTCATCTCTGGCCTTGATTAACATGACTAACAACTAACATGCCCAGTAAAACCACTGCAAATGGTCCAAATCATTTATTCATTTGGCATATTCCTTTGTCCAAAGCCAACCAAGAGCCACCAACATTTCTGTCCCCCCCCCCCCCCCCCACACACACACACACACACACACACACACACACACACACACACAGACACAAAGAAACAATGAAGTCTTTACTGGCTGGTTGGGGTTCCAGGGTCCCATGTGCTGGGGGTCATACCACGCAGGCTTGTTGGAGGGTATGTCTGAGGGGCCACTGGGGTTGCTGGGGTCCTGCGGTCTGGATGGAGCTCCATCAAAATCCCCTGGAGGAGGGCCTGACATGGGAGGCTTCACATCACCTGCATGCAACACACACATTGACACATTGCAGTGCAAACATGCATGTACTTGCCAAAGTAGAGCAGGTCACAAATCTATTCAGCAAAACAAGATAAGACTAAATTTTCCCCAAAACTTTGCGGTCATAATTAAGTGATGTAAGTAAGTGTTAAATGTTTTTTCTTAAACTTTAGGTTTAAAACTGAAGAAGTGTGTGACTGCATTGTATAAATGTATGGTACTTTAATACTTTGGTTTTGTTGTTATGCAAACAATAAATCTAGTTTCATGTAATGTCTGAGGCTGTGTCTTCTCACCAGCTTGTGTGGCAACAGGTGGGGCCTTTTCAGGCTCTGTGGGGTTAGATAGCTGTGCTACAGGTGCAGGCTGTGCCTGCTGCTGCTTCAGGCTAGCAACAAACTCTTCGTGTTGGGTCTTCAAGGCCTGGATCTGTTGCTGGAAAGCCAGCTGGATTGGCTGCACCACTGCAGCATACTCTGTTATTAGAGATGCCTGAGACAGAGAGGACAAGGGGGTCTAAAATCTGAGACTGTCACAGTGTCAACAGTGAATGAAAACCACTAAGGACTTTATCCTCCTGAAATAGGGCGCAAATGCACATTCTATAATTTTTTGGTAAACACAGGTATTGCCACAAACCAGGCACACCTCCAACACCATGGAAGAGACTGAATACATTATTAGTAGGAGGAATACAGAATTAGCAGGTTGAGTTGGAGCGAGATTTAGCAATAAGAAAACAAAGTGTGCTCTTCTCATCCCCTTTACAAGCACTCGTAGGTGAAACAGAGGAAGAGAAGCTGAGGTCTCTGAAAAAGAGAAAAAGAGTTCATTCTCCATGAAGCACCAAACTCTTCCAAGTACACTTTAAGAGATGTATACTGGTTCATCACCTGTTGAAATGTCGTGCAGCTCATTATAATTGTGAAAATAAATATATAGATTAATTAATACATTTAAGCCCTGTGGTTTTGCCTCCTCTTCTATTTGAAAACACTCATTTATATCTTTATAGTCAAAGTAATCATAAAGGAATGTCCACCAGAAAAGAACAATGATTTAACAGTCCTTGTATCTTTAAGCAAGCAAAGACTAAATGGGGTTTGTAGATTTTGAAGTAAATGTTCAAGCTCAGTCACCAAATACCAATAATACTTGTGTCACATCATGAGAATTACATAACTGGTGAATGTATCAATATTGTCAGCTGGACCAGCAGGATTGTGGAGAGGTCTGGGTGTGATACTCAGCCATGGAGTTTATTGTAAACAGACAGAAGAATGGAGAGTGTTTCCACCTCTAAAATCTGCCACAATCAACATTTTCTATTTCTTTATTTCTATTTAATTTACAACATTTCTATGAAACTGCTGCTGACTGGATTAAACTCTTTTGGATGGTATTATAGGTTAGAATTTGGCCTAAATCTTGGTTAAAATCTGTATTTTGAATGTACATATTCCCAATACAAACATTTTGCAGCTAGAAAATTACCACACCTGTACAGACACAAAAAACTGATCAATACCTGAGGAAAACTGCATAAAATCGTGTCTGCCCTACTGCTGGGTTTGTCCTGGCAGGACAACCGAGCCTCAAGTCTAATTTGACTCACTTGGTATTGGCCGAGGCCAAGTGCTGGATTCTGGAGCTGTTGAATAGTCTCCTCATCAAAGTACCCATTCTTCTCCCAAAGCTGCAACAACTGGGAAGGATGAGAGGAATCAGAGAAAAATAACTTTTGACTCAGAGACAATAATTTTAACCAAAACGAGGTACAGATTCTTCCTAACTTTCCAATTCAATAAATGAACAGCAGAACATGCAGAAAGTTCAGGGAAACTTTTAATCACCAAAGCTGTATATTCAACAATGTATATATTTGAATGAGTATTACAATTAGACCGCCACAAATAAAATATTCCTGTAATCTGTGAAGAGTTAAAGATGTTAATGGACACAAAATCCTGCCTGTTAGCAGCTTGAAACCAAAACTGCACTAGTCTGACCTTGGTACAGTAAGTAAGTGGGTTTTTTTTAAATCAGTAGGTATTTACCCTGGTGATCTTCTGCTGCTTCTCTTCCTCTACAGCCAGGAAGCTGGTGCAGTAGATGGGAACCACAACTTTCTGTAGCGCAGCCAACAAATCCTTCTGCTGCTTCCGTTGGCTGCAAGGACACATTAAAATCAGGTCATTTAGGCTACAAAATGTTGTTAATCTAGTGGTTTTATTTTTACGATTGACTGTTTTCACACACTAACAGAAGGCACTCGAGACAGTCTCTAAACGCTTGTTGAAAATGTGTTAATTAACAGCTGATTCTGATTCTAGTCAGCAATGGGCACGCAATACCCAAAACGTATGCTTGTTCAATGTCTGATACCACTGTGCACACAGTGATTTTACACTTAGTGTAATAAGGTCTATATAACACTCCCTTGAATGCTAATTACATTATTAGATCTACTGAGTAAATTGTAGTAAAGTGATTCACTTGTGTTTATGTATGAATTTAGGTTTATGTACCAGTGATGGAGAACGTCATTGGTTAAATAGATAAGATGTAGGCGGAGCTCAAAATGGGCTCCATCAGCAGTGATGCGGTTGCGAAGATGTGATGTCATCAGTTCACAGTGCTGTGGAGACTTGGCATTGTTGAACATCCAGTTCTTACCAGCCTAAGAAGCAGACAAACACGTGAGGGAGATTAAAAAAAAAAACTTTTTCGTATTTTAGAAATCTAATTACATAAGCTGCCCTAAAAAAAAAAATCTCCATTATGGCCGTCTTACAGAAATGGCATCTTTGGTACAAGTGTCTATGATGGGCTGCAGCAGGTTGTCAAATTCTGTGATGTCCAACTGAGTTTCCAGCAGCAGTTTTTGGGTCTGCTGCTCCATAGCCAGAGTTATGGCTGCAGTCACTTGTTCCTACATTGAGAAAAAGCATTAGGAAATACATCATTCTTTGGCCTTCTAATATTCTCAGAATGTTCTTCTAGGTGTAACAGGACTTAACACAATGTAAACAAAATAGTAGAACACATCAATCCAAAGTTGGTTCTCATCAGGGGAGATCTGGGGCCTCATTTATAAAACATTGCGTAGGATTCACACTAAAAGTGTGCGTACGCCCATAAGCTAAAAACTTCCATACATGGGATCAGAGTTGGCGTACCGGTGCGCACATTCTCACACCAAGTTTATTTTTATAAATCACAACCCTTGCGTAGGAGGAGGCGTGCGCAACTTTCAAGCCCCGTTTTGTGCGTACGCAAGCTTTATAAATGAGGCCCCAGAAGATGAAGGGCCATCATACAAGGCACTTGTTTACAGGAATAAATACAAGAGACTTTAACAGGTAGGATTTTAATGAGAGTATGCTAACTACATTTCACACTGTTGCTCCCCTTCTTATTTGGAATATAGTAATATTCACAGGTGTATTTTTATCTGTGTATATATCAATTTTTTCCTCCCGGCATGAACAAAATGTCTGTTCCATGCCGTATTTGTTGAAATAGGGTTACTCTTCTTTACATGTTTAAATTCATGAGGGTCTGTGTCTTTGATAAAATGTTTATTCACGCCATTATAGTAGTCATGTTTTAGCAAACTTTTCTCATTAGTGTTTATTCATTTGGTAAAAATTTGCAAAAATCCCTTAACTGGTACCTCTTTGGCTATGTAGAAATGTGTGGAATTCCCTGAGAGAGCATTGCCCTTTAGTGACCTTTGCTCTGTACCTGTCTGAGTGTGTGCAGATGCTGCTCCTGTTGTTGCAGATTCCATTGGCTCTGTTGGATCAGCTCATCAAGTGCGGGCGTAGTAGGCGGAGGAATCGGAGGTGGAACAATCATCTGCACTGGTGGAGGAGGGACATCAGCCACGTCTTTGGTGCTTGGGTTGTACATTTCTGCAAAAACACCAGCAGGAAAATTGAAAAATTAAGTCAGGAGGTTTGATAAAGTTTTAAATTTGGGGGACTGGTGTTGGGGAGGGTTGATACTGTACAACTGCTGATGTCTGATGTGATGCAGATGCTTGAAGAGAAATATTTGTTCCATTCCATAGCAAATACAAGGCAGATATTGCGTTGTTCACACAAACTTTTTCTATCAAAGTGACCTTTAAAGGTCACATAAGGTGCAATAGCTTACATCCAGCAAGCAAATGAAATCGTTCCAAGAACAAAGCAGAAAGGTCAACAAAATTAAAAGACATGCAGCCCGCCACTGGTCTTCATTCCTAACCCCCGACTACTGCAGAAACAGTGGGTGAAAGTAAACATGCTGGCGTCTACAGAAATCCAAAAACATCAGAAGCATCAATGTTTGCAATGTCTGCAGAACAGAAATATTAGGTTACTCAACTAAAACTAACTAGTTACTACATACTAGCTGGAAATATTTTTTACGAGCAATAAAATTATTTTATACAACACATATCCTGGTCTACAAATCAAGCTGTCAGAAATGTTTAAACATATACAATTCTAACTGAGGGATGTGTTAAGATATTGGGCTGATCAAGAAATCATTAATAATACCAGATATAAAATGTCAATTTCTAATTCTTTGTTTAATATGAGTCTTTGAGTTCAAGGTAAGCAAGCAGTCAAAAATACATTACTGCCCTAGTTAAACTGGCTCCACAAACTTGAAATGGCTGCTAATATTAGGCCTCTATTTTAACAGCAATGTCCCTCAGCTCTAATAAGAGAGAAATGATAGAGCTGCTTACAACTAATGAGCTGTGTGGGACTTAGAACATATAAAGTATGGTGGTGCATGTTTTTGCGACTTCACAGTAAGCTTAAGGGCACTTTCACTCCTACTTTGTTTGGTCCGGACTTTAGGACCCAAATTACAGGTGAGAAAACTCTCTCCAGACCATGGTCCGAACCAAACAGCCGAATCTTGGTTCAATCAAAAGAGGTGGTCTCCGTCTGGATCAAATTGAACCATGAATTTTGTTTTCATATTTTAATGACATGAGCACAATAAAGATGATAAAGGTGAAATGTCTCTGGCAATTAGGCCCAATCGTGCCACCCCTTATAAATGTGCTCCAGTTACCACCAAATCTCTGAAGATCACTGACATAAAAATCGATCAATTTGGTGGCAAACATATGCATTTTACTTCATTTAAGCAGGAAAAATAGCACCAGAGCACATGCACCATTTGCATGGCAGAGCAGTCGGGGGCACATTTTATCCTCCAATTACATGATTTCTTTTTGTCTTATTTGTGCAGGTTTAGTGGCCATAAAAGCTACGCAATCATTTTGTGAATTCCACTCTGACATTTTGTCCAACAATATCAGAAAGGGTCGGTTGAATTTTATTTTATTTTTTTCTTAGAAACTTCTTTTCAAAGAGGATGACAGGATGAGAGGGACTGGACTGAACTAACTACACACTCATGTCAGACGCACGCCTCACGTAGGCGTTGACAATAGGACGCAAGTATGTCATGCATAGTTCTTTAGTGCGCTCGCATAATAGCAAAATAAGAAACCAAAGGTAACTGGACCAAATGCATTCAATGTAACAAAAACCTTAAACTTGGTTCGGACCTTGGTTCAGTCTGAGACCATACTGATAATCTCTAATATTTTAACATAAACCTAAATAATTAGAAATAATTAGAAAGTCTGAGAATTGAGGATTGAAGCAGAAATATTATTAAATTTGTCTTCTGACACTTTCACTTGTTACTGCCATGTCTCCCACTACCACAGTTCTTCTTGGTAAGAAATAATCTGCTTGAGGTTCAGCCATATTTCTAAGAGGTGAACACTGACTACAAGTTGAATTACTTGAAGAAGCCTCTGCTGAGTAGCTCAAATCTGCCTGACTGTCATCTGTACATATGGAAATACAGTTGAAGGAATACAACTCCGTGAAATCTGAACTGAATGAAATCTTCTGTACAGAAGTGTTAAGTTGGTTAATGCCACAAAATTTGCTCAAATTTAAGCGCTGACCTGGAAATAGCTCATAATCTTAAACATTTCTTCTTCTGTTTACATGTTGTCTCAGACCCCACTGAATAACTTCTGATCTCACTAAATATTTAAAAAAAAATTGATGGGGACAAGAACTGAGATAATTATGCAAAGTGTTGTGAACCAAACCATGCAGCTTTTACACTACATCTGAACTGAATCCTAAGAAGAAGCTTCCCCAAAACAGATTAAACAAGGCCTTCGTCAAAGACATGTCAACAGGCTCATCGATTTGCTTGTCTCAGCAAACCTAACAGCTTTAAAGATAAAGATAAGAGGATTAAAGACATATTGAGCATTTTTCAGCACCATAAAGATGTGCCTTCAATATCTTCAAGCTTCAAAACAATGACACAGCACAAACAAAAAGAAAAACATACTAACATGAACACACATGTGAAAACAAACCAAAAAGCTGTTAAACATAGGTGTGGCAATGTCCAGCAAAAAATATGCAAAAAAAAGTTAAAACTGGACTTTGATTTCGTCTGACAGATCTGGTTCCAAATAAATACCTTCAGTTTTATACTCCTCCCCATCGTGGGTAGAGGGATCTAAGTGGAGAAAAGCAAACTTTAATTCATTTTAGTGTTATGACATGACTGACAGAAGAACTCCATGCAACCCTGCACAACACTGTGCTATTATTACCAAGCTGTCGATCATGATTCAGTGACTAAAAACCTAACTTTAGGTGCTGTAAGAAGCTCTGCCTGTCTTTGCATGAGCAACAAGTGGCATTAATGGTCTGATGAGTCAAAACTATTGCTAAATACATAATACTACAGTTAAATTACTTTACTGATTTGTAAAAAAAAAAAAAATAATGTTGCTTCAGTGACTTAAAACTGGATACACAGTAATCTACTTTCCCATTTAACATTTGGTGCTCCCTTTCATTGTCCACCTTCTCACCTTTTCCATATCCTTGGTCCTAATATGCATACAATAATATATTCTTTATCTATGTCCCTTTTTGCAGAGGAAGCATTTTCGAACTGTGGTATCAATGATAATAAGGAGTAATAACAGAGGTATATCCAAGTATGTCCAGGACAAACAATAGCGTGCTGTCTTTGGCCTGGCTGGCATGCCATTTAAATGTGTAGGCAGGATATGAGGAGGCAGGTCTGAAGCTGAATCTCTATCAACTGATCATCAAACAGCAACAGGTGACGAAGATGCTGTGGTAAAAATTACTACTTCATTAGTACAGTCAGAGAGAATACAACACCTTTTCTCTTTGGATTTAGCTACTAAAAACCATTTGAAATATGTGTTAACAGTGTTAGCAGACAAACTGTGTCTACCAACAACAGTTTTACAAAGTTTTCCCTAACCCATGTAGTAATATCCGTTTCAGAGTTTTGAACCTCACCCTATCCTTGCGTACGAGTGACGAAGCCTTTTCAGGATGATCCATTTATACCAAGTCATATCAATTAATTGATGTTTTGTTCCAAACAAGTGGCTTTTTTGGGCATTCCACAATTTTCCCAGTCATTTGTTGTCCCTTGTTTGACACTTGTTTGAAAGGTGTTGCGGGCATCAAATTCAGAATAAGCACAGAACTACAAATAAACAATGAAGTTGATGAGGTAAAACATTAAATATCTTTGTGCTGTTTTTGATTTAGGATATGTCAAAAGGGATAGTAAAATTCTGTTTTATTTATGTCCTACAAATCTTCCCAACTTTTGTGGAATCAGGGTTGCACAATATATTTTGTTTACTTTTCGCATCCATTGCCAGCAGCATCAGCGGCAATCACAAACAAAACATACTGATTGGAAATAAGAGGTTGATATATGCAAGCTATATCCCAATTCAACCATTTCATACTTAAAGTGCATGGCCTGTAAGTGCGTCATATATCTCTTTTACAATGGTCAGAAACCTACCAACATCTGACTTATCATCACCGGGAAAGGGTACAATCAGTATTCATTTTCGGGTCAAATGACTCTGCAGTAGTCACAGATATTTATCTGCAATTGGCAGTGAGGGACACCTGAAGGATAAGCAAATTTTCACCGCTTTTTTCAGCATGATAATGAAGTGACAAGTTGAAGTTCTGTTGGCATGTAAATAGCCAAAATAAAACATATTTTTAAAATAAGCACTATACTATTGTCGCAGTGCTTAGTCTACTGGTAATGTAGACAAAGCAGTACATTGCCTATTTTTAGTGGGTTTCTGCACATTTTTAAAAAATGTACGCACTAATTTCAGTGTAAAAATGTTATTACAGACGACAGACTGAACCTGCTCCTCCTCCCCTATGGACACTGTCTAAAGCAGACTCATTATAAGATCATCATAACAGAGGCCAGTGCAATGGTGCATTAATGTAGCCTTCATTAATTGAAAAGTCTAAAATTTCCAGGTTCATCATCAGAGAGCCCTGGAACAGCAAAGGAATTGGCAAAACAGCAGTGAACTACCATCTGCAGTGTACTTCCTAATTTCAATTATTAGAGTTTACAGCACAGACTGTCACATTATATTTCAATGTATTATGGACAACAGTCCACCAGTGCACAAATGATTGGGTTAAAAAACAAAATCCATATAACTTTTTAACCATTATGATTACAATCCTGATTGCAAAAAGTTGGGACACTGTATAAAATGTAAATAAAAAAAGAATGCAACCATTTGTAAATGAAACATGTTTGCCAATGTTTCCTTTTTTTTCTCTTTAATATCCTTAATATGATCATATCTTTCACAAGTGATGAACCTCGCCCAATCCTTGCTTAACAACAACTGCCCCGTTCATACCCAATCATGATAGTATCAAATGTTACCAATCAACCTGTTAACCTGTGGAATGTTCCACGTGTTCCAACAGGTGTTTTCTATTACTCAACAACTTTTCCAGTCTGGTTTGTAACATTTTGCAAAATTTAACATCAAATTCAAAATAAGAATATATTTACAGAAGTCAACAAAGTTAATGAGGTAAAACATTAAATATATTGTATCTGTACTGTTGTATCTTGTGCTTTAATTATTTACACCTTTCAGTGGCTCTTCATTGATTCAGGTCACGTGATGTACAAATCAGTAACCACCAAAGAAAACTTTTTACATGCTATCTAAATGAATTAACTCCATTATTCCGTATTCAATTAAACGTTTGACTCATCAGATAGAAAGATTTGATCAAGGAAAATAAAGTGGATGTTTAAGAAAATGTCTTTTTACCATTTATGTGTTACTCAAGTTTACTTAAGAACCTTGTACTCTTCTGGCACTGTTTAATGACCACTATTCTTTTAAACAAAAATTGTAGAGGAAATTTGATGGACTATAATCCACCATTTGTGCATTTTGCATATGACAGGCTTCTTATATCTACAAACGTCATTCGTTATTCACTGACTCAACATATGGTTGGGCTCATTAATGCAGCAGTGCATTACAATGTAGATGTTGCACAGACTTCTTGAGTCTTTAATTCAGTTGAGATTTTCTGCTTTTCACTTTCAACAAACACTACTTGCCCAGATGTTCGTTTCTTGCACAAAGTACATCTCTTTCTACGCACAAGAATGCCTTCAGCGCTGGTCCACTTGTGTCTATCATGACTGATATATACATGCACACACAATATTTCATTTGGTGCAGAGGATAGAGGATTCAAATTACCAAATATAGCACATATCAAATGTTGAGATTATATACAGCTGCTTCCAAATTGGAACTTATTTTTATGTTTTATAATTCATGACAGAATTGTATCCAAAAAATTAAATACTTGAGTTTTCAACACTACCATTATCATTACTACTGGTAGGAGTGATGGCCCAAAAAACAATAAGAGAAAACAATAAGACCCAGTTTGTTTGGGGAACAGGGTTCTGGTTTAGGGCTGGGAATTGTGGTATATAATACGTGAATTTGGTTTTAGAAGCCTAAACACTTATGCTGCCTACAATAGCATACTTTAATGAGCACATGGACACTTTGATACAGTTTTTATAGCTGTCATAATTATGACTGCTGAACAAGAACAAGTGGTGAATGAAAATGAAAAATCTGGCCAGGGAATATGTTAACAGCATTAGGAAATACCAGTTGGCATTCAGTGTCAGCTCTGGGTACTTGACGATTTAGTGCTAAGGAAAAGTCAAAACTTGTTAAGTTTCTATACCCAGCCTTACTCTTGTTTCAAATAAAGAATGTATCCCAAGTTCAATTCAGTTCAGCACTGCACAGCTCACGATGGCCTTGCTGTGAAAACATGGCCAGCACAAGAAGGCAGCTTGTAGTTGTACTGCTTCTCTACTGTACAAACCAGCTGGCATGGCAGCAGACATTAAGGGCTATACATAAGCACATTGAAGTAGGTAAGTGTGAATAGGTACAGTATTTGCATGATAGGGATGCTACTAAGGCAGGCTTTGGATACCTGTAAACACAAAGAATAAATCCACTCTAAAACACAATACACATTATTTATATGATGTTGGAATCAACAGTTTGTTCCTAAAACAGGAAATAATACAGACAACATGTTCTGTATATGGGTGCACAAGGTGTTCTAACTAGATTATATCACTTAAATGCAAGTTGAAACAAGTCATGCATTAAATTGATAAAAATTAATTATATGTTTATATACTTACTGCCTGTTCTTACTTCTTATTCTTAAATTATAAGCTATATTTCAACAAAATTTCTTTGCTTATTTTCATGAATTACATGAAGGTTTCTATTGTACTGGCAAACACCTAATGATTTTGATTACCAAATGAACTGGACATTCCAACATCATGGAAATATCTGTTTGTAAAGGGTTTTTAAAGTGGACTGTCCCTTTTACTACATACGCTGCTGTTGCTCCATAGAAAGCTTGTACTTGTAGTAGCTGAAAAATTCTCCCCCAAAGAGGAAGGAGAACTTAGGGTTGTCCTTCTGTTTCTCCATTGTCATCTTTTCAAACTCTGGCCCATTCCTGGCGACAAACTGGGCCAGCTTGTCAATGACATTCCGCAGTTCTTGATCTGCACCAGGGAAGAGAATAAGAGGAAAATAGTAAAGTTAGAGCTGAGACAGCTGGTCATTTGTCAAAAAGTAATAACAAACAAATAACAAAATGATGTGAAGAAATTGCACTCGGCCAGTTAGTTGGAACTGTTATACCGAATGACGTTCCACATTTCAGAGCTCCAAATATCCCATCAGTTATAATGGTTCACTGTTAATACATTACGGTAATAAGACAAGAGCAAAGACAGTTTCATTTAATATGATTTTGTAGGAAATTTATATTTTTCACAAAAAGTAAATACCAGACAGAAAATATACACATCTCATCTCTGACCCTAAAATCTGTCATCAACACTAAATGTCATCATTAAATTAACTGGTAGCATTAAAATATTTTGCTCAGCAAGGGGTATGTAGCGGTCAGTGTAAGAAGGCTTAAGAAAACTCAAAATCACAAATCTGAAAACACCTCAAAAACAAAATATATTTGTTTTATCACTCATACAATATAAAGACAGGAAGAAACACAGCTATTTTCCTTTATTGATGCCTACAAAAAAGAGCTTTGTTTTTCGCTTGACATATAGAACTAAAATACTAAATGACTGGACAATACAAGGACCATACATCAACTCTAATGCTGTAATCTTGAGCACTTGAATTTCACACAATATACTGTGTACAGGCATCTCGCGATGTTAATGGGACCAGATTTTTTTATATACACCCGTTAGTGGAAGAAGAAGCGACTGCCCTCGAAAGCGCTGTCTCAATACGCACACTAACTGTAGAATGCCATGTCAAACACAGTAAATGTGACCTATTTCTTCATTAGCTACCTGACTGAACGTTCACTTTATATCTAGGTTATCATGGGTTTGATAACGCCACCATATTTGAAAATAAAGGAGGAAAGTAAGGAAATCGCAAGCTAGACGTGAAAGTGTCAAATTCAGAAAAAACACCTGGAACAATTAATAGATGTCATATTGCTTAGTTACAAGGCAGTGTACAAAAACGTGTTAGACACACATATAGCGTCGTTACTAAAGTTAGCCCAAACGCGAAATGCAGCAGTGATGTTAGCTGTGGTAGCACGGGTGCTAGCTAACGTCCAATGAAAATCATACAACGTTGCAGCGTATTACTCACCTTCGGGGGGACTGGGGATATCCATGGCTTCAGCTACAGCAAACCCGCTGAACCTTAATAGATATTCCAGAGATCAGTGAACCGTTTTCTTTTATTAAATGGCCTATAGAATTATCAAGACACTTGCATTGCCCATGCAATACACACCGGACATACATACGGAAACAGCGCCACGAAAACTAGTCATCCACTTTGTCTACAGCGCCACGTGTGGTTAGGTGGAGGATGAAGATGGCCACTTAACTAGAGGATAAGTTTCCTTTTCTTCTACTTTCTTCTTTTTCTTGAAATGCTCCGTAATTTTTCATTTTTATTTAGTGATTGTTTGTTTGTTTCAGAAGATTTATTTATTTGGCTTTTTTGTTTGTTTTTTTTTTACTATTGTCATAGACAGTTATCCCCCAACTAGTAATGGGCCATTAAAGCTTTATGAAGCTCAAGGGCTTCTCTATTTCAGTAGAAAAAAGAATCTTATGTAGACCAGACAGTGACTTTTAACAATTGGCATAAAAAAAAATGGCATTTGGCATTGAAAACAACTGCTAAACTGAAAAGGTAAACCTTGGAATTGAAGCACTTGGGGAAAAAGGAAGAAATGAACAAGTAAAACACAAGTATAAGAAAACACAAGCATTAGAAATTACTGTATTATATCTTTATATTTTTGTATTCTCTGGTTTTCAAACACAATCTTTACTCTTTTCAAATCAATCTTTTTTTCAGTGTCACTTGTTTTTAGTTTCAACTTACTGTCACAGAGGAGAGTATAATTTATATACAATCGGCTCACTAATGCCGCATTTCCACTGAATGGTACAGCTCAGCTCAACTTGACTCGACAAGATTTTGGTACCAGATACAAAAACTATATAACAGGTGATGTTGAGTTACTAGAGAACAGACTTGGGTATGCTTTAGTTTAAAAAAAATAGAATGAGGCAAAAGGGAAAGAAATAATAATGACAGCAATAATCATGACGTAATGAGGGACTACATTGTGACTTATCAGAACTGCAATTGCAGAACTTGTAAGTCAGCTAGTGGTAAGTCAGTGGTTAAGTTGCTGTTTGTCGTGATCATTGTTATATACTGTCTTCCCTGATAATTGAATAGCCTGTTGTTGTATAGAATACACATCCAGCACAGGAGCTGATTGATTTAGCCTTCCATTTCATCATAAAAAAATTTAACAATAGAGCAAATGTCAGTCCAGTACATCAGATGAGACTGGTGTATCTGATATCAACTTGTTTGAGATGCACTGAACCTCCACATTAGGCCCAGTATCCCCAGAGGAACACATTAACAGCCAGCAGCAGCAGGGCATTAACATTGCAGACTCTTCTCCAGAGTGGCTCTTCCTGCAAGGAGTTCAATTCACTGTTTTCAGTCATATTAGATACGGAGCCAGAGCTCAAACCAGTAAGACCACAGAGCCACAGAACAGCTCTCCGCCACCAGGAACCTATCAAGCGTTCAGAATCAGGACTGGGGTGAGGGTTCACTGGTTCAGAGGTCATCTGTGGACCTGTGAGGTCAACCCGAGGCTCCTGGCAATGTCTGGACCACCAGGTCAGCCTGTACAGCTGGACAGGAGAGGAGGAGATCAAGCACACACATTTGTGTTGGTGGTTTTTCTGGACACTCTCACACAAAATTGTTAGAGCTCACTATGATCTTCCCTCCTATTGAGGACATCTAATACAGGTTCACATTTTAATGTTGACTAGGTCTTTTGTGTAGCCATTGCACTTTTGTTTCCACTGCTCTACACCTGTTTTCTGGAGTTCCTAAAACTTATATTCTGCAATGCTTAATAGGTGACTAAATGCTAGTTCCAGTAGCTTTCCTATGGAAATCAAGCCTTCATGAAGGATTTAATATTCCATACTTTGAGTCACTGGCAACAGTGCTGTAGACTGTGATTAGTCAAGCTGATGTGATGTCATATTACGAAGACAACTACAACATACATCAAAAACAAAGATTAACATGTTTAGAGAAGCATAAAGGACCTCAATGTGTCAATGGGTGCACAGGTGCAAACAAACATTACAAAGGGGTTCCATAATATCAACAGTGTTTTGTTCCACCAACTGGCTTGTGCAGCCCCAGCTAGGCCCTGGATCTCTGTAAGTGTATCTATGAATGAATGTATGAATATGTATCTTATTTGAAATTCCAAGGAAAAGTAGCAGACAGCACCACTTTGTTGCGTGCCCCACAAACAGCACATGAAAATGTGATCCTGTCTTTTAAAAGATGAATATCAAAAACATCTCAGTATGAAAAATACAGTGGATATGCAAAAACGACCTTATAACAAAGTTGAGGTTCTGGGAAGCCTGAGGTTATTATGGGTTGCTAAGTTCCTGCAGTGGAAAAGGGCTATATGTGAACCCTGATTACTGGGTGTTACAAGTGCTGTACACTCATCACATATTAAGTTGTTTGCCTCTGCAATGCTTTAACATGCACTATAACAAACACAGTTATTACTGACAACCATTGGGTTCAGTTGTGTGAACACTGGCCTGGATTTATCCAATATGAATGGCATGCTTTTTCATTTGTAAGAATGCAAAATGCTCAGTAATAGAACAATGTAATACTAACTGTCAGTTCAAACCTTACATTTTACCAATGTTGAATGTAGTTCAACTTAGTGTAGGTAGAGTAGTTTAATTTAGTGTGTAGTTAATTTAGAGGAGCAGATGGTGTTTGCGTTGGAGTTTGGCTGTACTTTTGATAATATAGTTTCAAGGGCACTTTACTAAGCCTTTCACTAATGCTGGCTTGTACTTGCATACAAGGCCAGTAGTACCTGTGTACTTGTAAGGGAGGACGCGCATTATGCTCATGTGTGGTACAGAAAATGAATTGTAAATGTCAGTCAGAGTTTTTAGTGTCCAATGCTCTGTATGTCTGTGTTTTTGTTTCTCATTTTAAAGATGAGAACATAAATAAAATGAATGTATGACATGTTCCTTACATGTTCTTTAGATATTGGGGCTGTGGCCAGGCTGACAGCAACAATAATAAGGCAGGTGAGAGCCAACAGAATAAGAGCAAAGTACAGGTAGTGGACATCAGCCAGGACAGCAGGTCGATGATCAGGCTGACCACAGGAAGGAGCTACATAAGAGAACTCCAGAGCCATGCGGATCACTCCCACCATTAGTCCAATCATCAGACCCCAGAATGCACCCTGAGACACAAACAGACAAAATATTAGCTGCAGAGTCATATAGAATGGGAAAAACATCAATAAAATAAAAAGGCTCTTCAATAATATGGTTACCACACAAGAATAGTGTCTTCACACAGGAGTAATGACTGTAATTATTTAAGTCAAGCAAAAATATGGCTTCACTCTTAGAGGATTCAGCTGCTTAAATAAATTGTGTCTGCGCAAAGTTAAATTACTACAAACCACACGTGTCACATGTATCACACTCACAAAGGAAGAGAGAGAGAGAGAGAGAGAGAGAGAGAGAGAGAGAGAGAGAGAGACCTACCTGCTCATTAGCCCGTGGCCAGAAGATAGCCATTAGGAATACAGCTGTAATGGGTGGAGCTAGAAAACTGGTCACTGACTGGATGTAATCAAACAGCTGCCCACTATTGGCTGTTTGGATGACTGGAATCCACAACAGACTAACACACACTAAGACCAGTATGAACACCCTAAAAATACACAGAATATTATTATGTCAGTGTTTGCTGTGTAGAGTGCAAATGCCAGTGAAAGACAGACTCATAATTTGACAGTCTTTAGGCTAGTTTGTTTGAATACAAATGTTTGGTTTTTAGGAACTTCTTCAGAAGAATTCCTGGATCAGAATGGAAAACGTATATATAAATATATACGTGTGTGTGTGTGTGTGTGTGTGTGCTCTTTCGAACATTGTCACTCAAATTGTTGAGCCAATAAAAAAAATAGCATTACGATAACAAATGCTAAGCAGAATTTTTTAAAATCATAATTTCTTATATTTTATTTATGATAAATTTGGAAATTTCAAGGTCATTAAGAGATGTTATTTTGCTAATTAAGGTATTTGGAAAGAACATTTTCTTGAATAGTTGCCAATTATGTCCTTCATCCTGAACAATAAAAATGCAATAGAAAAGAAACAAATATTAATATTATATTATAAAACCTCTACAGATCCAGTTAATTAGTTCACACTAAGTCTCCAATGAAACTTTTATCCAAAATCTACAGAATAATATACAAACCAGACCAGTCAGCCTAAGGACCATCACCAAAATGGGAAAAAGATTAACACTGACTTCTGGATGCAAAAATAATTGCCTAATGAAAACTAGTAACATGAGACTCTTACGATCCAAAGCAATTTACAGTGTACATCTCACTAGGTGTGTTTAAATTGGGATTCACTACATGTTCACACTTCAATCAGGACACCTGTGACAGCTACATTCACTGTACACTTACTTGTGATTCTCAGTAATAGGTTTTAAGATGAGTATGTCTCTCCAAAATCATGGATGCAATAGTACCTCAATGTAAAAATGAGTAATATAGTTATTACTATACTTATTTCTTATTTAATACTTATTTCATTTTGCATTTCTGGTTATACATACATATAATACAGGGTTGCTAACAAACTCTCACATTGCCAGAACAAATCTCATACCAAATAAGAGAAAACCTCAAAACCACTTTTTTTCTAAAGCAAACATACCTGTCGTGTATGTAGAGCTTTGTCTGACTTTGCTCTACAAAGTGAAATGTTAAAAATACAACCTTTAATGCAATTAAGACAGGTTAGATTAATTAGAATCACCAATATCTCCTCTTGCTACTCAATCTAATGCAGGTTTTTCCAAAACATAGATTGTACTGAAGTAGTGTTGTAGTGTAACCTATTATACTGAGATGCATTTCATATATTTTGCTCACCCCTTCTACAATCATCAATGCAGTCAAGTACAGCACCATCACTAACTATGATGGTTACCACCACAATAATAAACATGTAGTTTAATTAATATCTTTTTGACAATGTTAAAAAAAAACCTGAACATTCTGATCTTCCTAAATGTAGAATTTGTGGCAGATCATGGATTGATGCAGTAAACTGTGATCCAAACATAGCCAGGGAGTGTGTATTAAGAAGGCAAGAGTACTACTACTAATATACAAGTACCATTTTGTGCAGGATTTGGGCCAGATGATCTGCTTCTCTTTTTATGTGGCAGAATCTGTACCCTGTATTGATTTTTGATATGCATAGGCTAATCTTTACACCCCTACCTTCCAACAATCATAAGTTCAATCTCTGATGCTTTAGTCCTGGCTCTGTGGTAAAGATCCAATGTAAACAGAGTGGAGCTGCTGTTAAAGATGGAGGTCAGAGATGACATCAGAGCAGCTAACATCACTGCTAACATCAGACCACGTAGACCTGCTCACAGAGAATCAGAGTCGAAAATATGGTGCAGTCATGGTGAAATATCAAGCAAACATTTTGATGTTTACATATTACCTCTGGATTGTGTTTGTTTCATCTTGTTTTTTTGTCAAACTTGGACAGATGATTTGCTTTATAAAATATATCAATGTAAAGTATGTTTCATAAAATAGTTTGGAGATTTGGCTATGGAAAATTGAGTGCTGTAAGGATCAGTTTCATGATGTAAGTGCATTCAAAACTTAAAATCAATGTATAGTACTCTAAAGTGGTATGCATACTGTACTATACTAATTTATAAATGTTTGAATTTAAAGTAATGTAGGATGAATACATAGATACAGCACAAGCAGTTGAGTACTAGATTTTAAGGTACAGAAAGGAAGGTTCTGTATACTAAGGTCCAGCACAAGTGTTTCCATTTCAAAGCCGAGCTTCATGTTTGTGCATATGTGTGTCTGAGAGACACTCACCCACAGGCATTAGCTCCACAACTAGCTTAGGGTAGGCAATGTTGGAGCAACCCACCGAAGCACCACATATTTTCTGACACTGTCCGGGATCCACACAACCTACCTCATCTACAAACACACACACAGAAAAGGGGAGAGAATGAAAGATGCAAAACAGTAGTTCGGAAAAAAATATAAAGGAGTATTTACTTTATATTATTTAATATAGTAATAGTATTTAATTTCCCCTATGGGGGATCAATAAAGAATTATCTTATCTTAGATTTTTTTTTTTTTTTGACAAAAAACACAGTGACTGGAATATGTTTTCAGTTGTCAATGTTTGTAATGATTCAATTACAGTTATTTTTCCAGCCTCTACAATAACTGTCTCTAAAAACTCAGAGTTTTAGAATAAAAACTCTGCCCCTGTCCTGTGCATGGGTTAATTTGCATTTGCAGGTACTTTTAGGGGAACACACCATCTGAAGATCACAAGAATAGGTCGTTTATTCTTGCAGCAAGGGAACAAGGTTACACACACAGAGTCTGCAGTTCAAGTGTTGTTCAAAGATACAGAGATTCACAGGAGGTACTTATAATGCCAGATAAGCGGAGGCTTTCCCTCTTCCTGGCTGGTTTATTGCTTATCGTAGAGAATAGAAAACAAGCCTGGTGACCTCAAGGGCCACAAAGATTTAGCTCATCCTATCCCTCTATCTATGGTATTTACAATCTCTAACACCATGCAACATGCTCATGAGGTTAAAAGCATGATCTCTCAAAGGATAAGAAATTCCCCAACAGGTACTTTACATTACCTGTACCCATTTTAAAAAGTAGGCTGCAGTGCTTTTGGGTTTTTTTTTCCATTTCAGACAGCCACAATTTACTTTTAATTTATAGGATACTCAACCTCCATGGATGTCATCCCTCACAGTGAACATTATGTGTGGTCTTAAATATATATACTTTGTCTGCCTATCATGTTTTCCACTGGATCTGAACTGAAAGCTATTAAAGAAAAGTTCCATGTACTGAATTTCATGCTCATTTGTATGACTACAAAAACTCCATGGATGGAAATATATTTGGAGACATGAAAGTATTCGGCTGGTTTAATTAGGTAATAATTAGGTCAAAATTATGCATGTACATTACATAAAGAATCATTTGACATGACAGGCCAACAGAGATAGACAGACTGACCTGGGAACAGTGCTCGGCTGATCATGCCTGGCATGACAATGAAGAACATGGGCAGCAGTTTAAGGTAGCCTCCCAACACACTGCCCGCTTTAGCATGAGACAGAGACTTAGCCGACAGAGACCTCTGGACTATAACCTGCGCGCGCACACACGCACACACACACACACACACACACACACACACACACACACTTGTGAAGACCCTCATTGACATAATGCTCCTGCCTTCTGCACAGCTTTGTCATACATTAAAAGATTGTAGTACTTGTGATTACATATTTGGGTCATTCCAGAATTGGAGGACATTTTGGCTTCCAAATTCTTGAAAATAAACCTTCACTTTTGCTACATATTCATCAATAATAGGTAATAAACTATCAAAAGCTTGATTAGCTCAGCTTACAGATAAATGGTACAATTTTTCTCACATGATTTATTTGGTGTTTACAATACTTGGTGCAACGTTACTCATATCACAGTAACAGGGTTGCAGGTAACAGGGTTGCAAATCCATCCTAATGTTTGCTTTCTCTCAGGAGTAGAAGCTAGCTGCTTAGCTAGCTGTTACTGCTGAGGAAGAGGACAAACTTACCTATGAAAATAAGTAAAGGAAAAAATTTTAAAAAATTGTCTTATTCTGATTATAGGCATAACAGGGTTGCGTGAGGTAGAGTGAGACATTCAATCAAGGCTAACTATGTTATAAAAATATGAAAAATAGAAGAGAGGACATATCTTTGCTCTACTCATTCTTTTGGAAAACTGTTTGATGATGTCAAGTCCAGCATATCATGTGATTTACTGCTTTCTTCTTCTTCTACTGTGCTAAAAAGGTTATGGTAACAGGGTTGCGTGCATGTTGGGGGACACATGTTCCATGAATAATAATTATTATTTGAAATATTATTTTTATTAAAACAAATGTTCCCACAGCTACAAGAGACAGCAATGAAACAAATAATACCAAAAAAGTGAAATTTAAATTTCATTTCAACTGTTTTATTTGAAATTCAATTTGGTCATTAGGGGGAAGGGACAAGAGAAAAATGGCATTTTAGGGGGTACTCCAGACTTATTTGGTATTTTTAAAACTATTTTCAAGCATTCTTTTCTTTTAGTTTTTTTAGATTTGCTCTCAGGACAAGTAAATTTACTCAGAAACTGCATGTTTTATTGTTTTATTATTTTGTATGTGGATTATTTAAAATTTGATGGGTGGGACGTAAAATGTGCTCCAATTCTGGAATGACCCATTTACATTACATAGGTACTTTACATTATCCATTTTAAAAGTATGCTACCGTGTTTGAGATTTTCGAAAATGTACTTTTTTATCTCTGCCATTTGAAGTCACTTCCAAGTACTTCCTCCTAGGAAACTGTTTTTGTGAATATTATCTCACAGCTCAGATCTAGTCAAGTGCTGCCTGCTCAGTGCGTCAATACAAGAAGGGATCAGAAAGAATACTTTATCATACATTATAAGTGGCAGTGTTAAACTATGTTCATCTCCATCAAACACAGGCGGGGGCAGAGCTAAACTCTCAGCACAGAGCAGGCAGAGCTTAGACAGCGACAGGCTTAGGCAATAGCAGTTTGTTGCCATTCAGCATCACTACCTATAGACAACGACCAGCAGCTGTCAGCCTGTCACTCTTTTCTGTCTCGCTTCCCACGGCATAAATAATCTAGCTCACCTGCACTCCACCAGCTTCCTTGTTTAGTTTGTTTGCAATTCTGAATACCTGAAAAAATTGCCTCCAGTCTGGCCATTCTGTAAGCTAAAGGCAAAGTTCATAGGGGGATTAAACTTCACTGTTAGCCATTGTTATTCTCCTATATACTTTTTTTCTGAACTCTGTAGGTCTGTAGGTCTGTAGGTTTTTGACACCATGAGGAAAGGTCAAGGGTCTAGTTAATTCATAACCTTAGCTTTAGCCAAGACATCAGGGTCATCTTACATCACAACTACCTTCACTCCAGGCCCTTTCTGTCAACTTGCTGTAAACTGACTCACCTGTTAAGCAATACACTGGAAACTGAACACATGATTACTGCCCATGGAAATACTGTACATATTTGAAATGATCACATGTCAGCTGGTTGAAAAAGATAGAATAAAAGGTAATAAATAAGATATACTTAGGTGTGTGTGATTTTAGTCAGGTTTCTTTGGGTGTGCCTTCAACAAATAAATTGACTAACATATTACAGAACGTAAGTGTGCTGAGCTGTCAGCCTGCTCTGAGTGGCTGGGCAGCACAAGATAGACCCAGTTTACCCTCATAGGCGGTTATTTTAAGTCCAATGTGTATCCAAGGTATGTACAGCCAAAAAACTCAATGGATTCTCCTATTCAAATATTCTATGAACTATAGTATATGAGATAAAGTCAGCTATGCTGACCAGGGCAGATTTGCATACACTTTTACAGTTACTGATTACAGAGTTTTAATTTGTTTTAATGCATTTCGAATAACCTTAAATTGCAGAATTAGAAATGCCAATGGTTACTTATCAGTTTTTTTAGATCCCGACCCCTATTTAGAAAATTTATGGACTATATGTATTAATGTAGTTAAAGTCACCTGATCTGTACACCAGACCCATGTTGCCAATACAGTGAGTCCAAACACCAGACCTGGCCAGGGTAAATCCCCTGACACTGGGTCTCTGAACAAGCGGAAGGCATCACTGCGAGGTAGGTGGCAGGTGGTGTTGGCAACTGTCACAGAGGGAAGAGCTGACATATAATGCTCCACAAGGCCCTCATACCAGCCAACTTTAGAGAACGCTGTAAATTGTACAAGCACACAAAAGCACATGTACACACACACACACACACACACACACACACACACACACACACACACACTTTAACAGTTTTGCATAATTTACATGAACATGTTCATTAAACAATACTGTGTGTGTGTGTGTGTGTGTGTGTGTGTGTGTGTGTGTGTGTGTATGTGCAGCCTACCTATGAACATTAGTGCAAATGCTCCCCCAACCATGATCAAAGTCTGAAGTGCATCGGTGTAGATCACTGCTGCCAAACCACCTACACCATCAAAACATACACAGGCAGACACAAACACACTAATTGTTGTTGTCTACATTGTGTCTAAGTCGTAGGACAATTCTCCAATTCAAACTGGGTTATATGAAGCAGCATTCACCAAGAAACTGGCATCAGTGACAGTGTGTTTAGAGAGGACATAAGTAAGATGGGATCAAAATATTATTTTAATCATTATTTTAAATTACTTGAATTAAAAAAAAAAATGACTCAAGGTCAACTAACTATCGTGTGTGTGTGTGTGTGTGTGTGTGTGTGTGTTTACCCGCCACTGTGTAAGCAGCAGTGACCAGCAGTAGTATGCCTGTGGACAGATAGAGATCCCAGCCCAGCGACACCTGGATAAACAACGCCCCCGAAAAGATATCTGTCTGGGTAATACACATGCATTTATTTGTACACATGGACACATTGTATGTTGCTATGGGAAAAAGTCTGCCAAATGAACAAATGTAAATGTGTGTGCATGTCTTACAGATATTTTGGTGAAAATGTAGAGGATGAGTGACAAAACAGACATGTATATGCGTATCCTCTGGCCTCCAAAGCGTTTGGCCAGATATTCAGGCATGGTCACTACTCCAGCAGAGATGTAGACAGGGATAAAGATCCAACCCAGAGCCACCAGGACCCACGCTGCCTACACAAACGCACACTCATTCAAGTCACAACAACACATTGTCAATACTGTCTGCCATACTGTTTTTGTACATTTCCCCACTGTGGGACGAATAAAGATATATCTTATCTTCTATCTTTTAGCTTTATTGTCAATATATTGAATCCAGCGATTGTCGCAAAGTCTGTCTATTTTGCCTCTCTCTCCCTCCTTTCAGCCACATCCCAACTTCCCCAGACCCCTGCATCTCTATGCAGTTTTACAGTCATTGCCATCCTCCCCCTGTCCACCACCCTCAGACTTTCCTTCATGTCCCAGTCAACTGACTTCCACATCTAACTGCTCAACTGTTTCTCAGTCTCCAATCACCCTGTCAGTATTTATACCAGTGTCCTTTCCCCAGTCAGCCTCTACATCATTAAAGTTGTTTTGTGCCTTTGGATCCCAGCCTCAGTACCATGAAACCCAAAACCTAAACCTCAATATGTAGCTGGTTGCCTGTCTGCCAGTACCTTTTAACTGCCCATCCTTCAGAAGTTGAAATTGGAGAGACTTTACACAACAGCAGTTGGCTGGGTGCTTCATCAATCACAGCTGTATAGACTGATCTTTCTGGTCATCATAATAAACACCATGTTTGGCATAATCCAAACCTCATAAAGATCAATATTACAGCACATGCCACTATTTTATTAACAGTTTACATTAAAAACATAAAATTCTCAAATAGATTGAGGTCTGGTAAGATGCCATCCCCAGCATATAACATGGTGGTGACAGATGCAGCGGGATGCTTCTAAGCAGCAGGTGCTGGAAGGGTTGTGAGGGTAGATTGTAAAATTGATGCAGAAAGATAGAACTGGGATAGAAATCTAAAGCAGTCTGCAAGAAACTGGCAACTCTGACATTTTTTTCCCAGCAAGACAATGAGCCCAAAATCCAGACCTAAATCCACTCGAGAATTTGTGGGCAGTTTTGAAAAAGGCTCTCTCACAGTCACCAGTGATCCCAGACCATGTTTCTTACATTCCATTCAAATCCACCGACAGCGATGCCTCCAGCTGCTCCTGTTCCCGCTAGACCGATAAACAAACCGCTGCCGACATTACTGGACATCAGAGAGGCTCCAATCTGTAAATACATACATAGTACATAATAGTACATAGTACATAATAACAAGACATGCTTATACTATGTTTACTTTAAAAAAAAAAAATGTTGAATTTTTTTGCTGAAAAAGTTGAAAGATGGCAACAGGTTAGGGAAGAAAGAGATACTTTATTTTTTAAGACTTAGAAATAAATTACATCATATTTTCTTGATATTATAAGAGTCTTGATATTATGATGAAATGAGGCATGACATTTCTTGAAATTATGTCATATTCACGAATGTGGCTGCACAGAGCCTCCCTCTTGATGGGCTTACAATGTAGGTGTTTTCTTAACTGTTTGTCCCATAACAGTTAAGATCACATGGGGGGAAAAATGGCACAGATATTCCTAAGCAGGGCTCATTGCTCTTCACATCAGGTTTATTCACTTATTTAGGAGTTGTAGAAGTTTATTTTGTTTAGATTTTTTTTTTAATCTGTAAGTTACAAGGCCAAAATGAATTACACAGATCGTACTCCTGAGTTTGCTGCCAAGGATTTAAGAAAAGTTAGTTTTATGCTATTTATTGTATGTACAGTAAGTCCATCTGATTTATCCTCATAGTGCGGTCAAACTAACGTGCTAACACGACTGTCGAGGCAAATTTTTTTATAAGGCGTTCATTTAAAATATACAGCATACATCATTATGCACAATTCATAGCTGTCAATCTAAGTGGCGCCACTTTGATTGACAACTAGCCACTGACGGTCTAAACGGCGTCACCCCAGCTAATTCTAGTCACTGAGTTTGGGAAAGAGATCGTCGTGGGGTTAGCCGGCTAGCAACGATATTTAGCATTTAACCTAGCTGGTTAGCCGTAGCTAGTTTGATTATTTCGAATAAAGCAGCTTTTTTCAGCGGCTTTTTTCAGCCAATAGCGTTTATTTGACCCGCCTCAGCTCCGCCCTCGCTCCACCTCTTTGTCCATATTTGGAGTAACCGGAGGTAGGCTACCAAGATGGCTACGCACTACGATTTGCTTCATTTTTGCTCTTCAGAAACCCATGGGTGACGTCACGGACACTACGTCCATATTTTATACAGTCTATGGGTCAATACTAGCATGGTCTTCAATGACATAGCTAGTTTAGAGGAAATAACACCTACTCAGCTTATTTAAAACATGTAACCTACATTTATTTAACAATACTGCACATCAGTAAAAGAAGTTCCCCATTTTTCTTGAGAGCAATGTAACTGAATGCATTCTTCTGTAAGCCTCTCTGCAGTGCATTCTGTTGGACAACAATAGCTACTGTAGATTGGGAACAGATTGAAAATAAACTCACTCACTATCATCCTCCTACCCAGAGGTCAACAGTCTCTTAGAGCAAAAGTCAAGTGAGGCTCCTACTCCACCTAATGTATACATACATATAGAGAGAGAGAGTGGATAATGTATTTTAGAGGCATTTTTGTTATATTTGTTGAAATTATATTTACTTCCTGAAAGTCAAATCAAATGTTCTGATAAAAAAAAGGGAAAAAAATCCTGTGGCTGTTGCAGGCCTGTCATTTAGCCTACCTATGTCATAACTAGGAAAAAACGTTAAGTTACTTTTGCAGTTATGTCTTGTCTCATGTTGTCCTGTCTCTTCCTGTTTTATTTTGGTAACTGTTTCCCTTCTCGTTTCAGGTTGCTTGTCCTTCCTTCTGTGTTTCCCACCGATTGTCTGCCCTGTCCTGATTGTTTCCACCTGATCCCCTACCTTGTGTATTTAATGTCCACGTCTTCCCCTGTCCTGTGCCAGTTTGTCGTGTCTGCCATGTCCGTCAACTAGTGCCTTGTTTCCATGCGTCTCATGTCAAGTATACCAGCTTTTGCTACCACGTTGTTTTGTTCTTTTTCTGCCTCGTTTTTCCTCAGCATTGCTAGAGCGACTTTAAGTTCATTACTTTGTTTGTTTGATTCCCGTTTTCCTCAGCAGAGTGATATTTCGTTTCCTCACATTTTGGCTTACGTCGTTGGAGTGATTTTGAGTTTTGCACTTTTATTAATAAAGACTTTTATTTTGAACTTTTTGCATCTGCGTCCTGCTTTTGGGTTCAAATCCAGACCGAGCCTTGTCAACCTACCTGTCTAAACTACATACTCAGCCCATGCACATTACCAGAGTCCTTCACAAGGTTACACAAGGCTAGCGAGCTAGTCATACAAGAATAGCAGAGAAGGTACAGTCAAAATTTCCCAATACTAACATGCTAGCTTGACAGCTGTGAATACTAACAGACATGTTTTATGTTTGAGATTCTAACAAATTCAAAAACAGTAGTTAAAAAAAGGACAAAAGTATAATATGCAGTTACTTGTTTCTTTATTACACAACCAAACAAAATAAGTTTAAGAGAAAAAATTTTTACATTGTATTTAAAAAAAATAGATGTAGGGGCCAAAGAATTGGCATTGCAATAAAAAATCACAAGCAAACTAAATGTGATTAAAAATCTATTAATGTCGATCAGAAATGTTTGTTTGAAAATCCAAAAGTTAAGTTTGTAAATCCACAAGTTTTGCTTGTGAATCCAAATGTTTCACTTGCTGTTGAGCTCAAACTCATGGTTGGGACCAATACTGAATACTGCAATGCTGTACATAACTGTACTCTATGGTTTGCTTTCTACAGCAGCAGTCATGTCAGTACTGAAAGACAGACAGCATGCAATATGCACAGTGTGTATTTTTAGTGACCGACTTTGGGGTTTTTAAATCTTAATATAACTGTAAGAGCACAGAGTAGCCAGTTCCCAGAGGTTGGCTTGCTTGTTTTTGTTTTTGCTTTCAGAGTTCACTGTTGTTTCTTTTAATCTTGTTCTGTTTAGATCAGGGGTTTTCAAAGTGTGGGATAGCAAGCCTCCCTAAAGAGAACTCAAAAGCATGCCGCCCCCCCTTTACCCCCCTTAATTATTATTATTATTACTGTTATTGTTGCTGCTTTGTATGTTCCACACAGGCTTAAAAAAGGTTTTAAACAATAAATGCTATACACATCTTTATTTTTGTAAACATCTTAAACATCTCTCTGTGTGTAGATAAATATCTTTTTTTTTAAAAATACATTTTAACAACTGTATGTTTTCAGCATCTTTTTAAAACACATTTTTAACATCTGTATGTTTTTAACATCTTTTTAAAACACATTTTTAACATCTGTATGTTTTTAACATCTTTTTAAAACGCATTTTTAACATCTGTATGTTTTTAATATTTTTAAAACACATTTTAACATCTGTTTTAACATCTTTTTTTAAACGCATTTTAGCATCTGTTTTTAACATATTTTAACAGAATTTTTAAAATATCTTTTTGAATACATTCAATTTAAGGCCTCTTTGTGCAATTCCTCAAATCAGCAATGCGTAACGCTACGCGGTATGATGCTTCGGTAGCCTTGGTATTCACAGTGCCAAACGCCTCGATGACTTTCTTCTGTGACCGGAATTCATTAAGTTTCCGTTCAAAAAATTCCCGCGGCTTGGTCGTTAAACTTTGGTGCTTGGTTTCAATATGTCGCCGGAGTTTACATGGTCGCATACTGTCATTAGCTAGCACCTCTTTGCAGATAACACTCTGTGGCAGCGGAGCATCATCAGGACCAATACATGAAAAGCCAAACTTTAAATAATCAGGGTCATACTTCCTCCGTTTTCTGCTCGCCCCAGACTCTGTGCCCTCTCTCACTTTCACTTGAGATATTAAAAATCGATCCATCTTGTCTCTTGTCAGATGTTTACACTTTTTTTTCTTTTCAGGTTTATTTTTTCATTTGCCACACCTCCCCTGAAGCCCTCTGGCGCCCCCCAGGGGAGGCGCACCTCACACTTTGAAAACCGCTGGTTTAGATGATTTCTTATTATATCTTGTCAGTCTGTTTAAGAAGTTGTAAGTTTAATTTCACTGCTATAATAATAACTGATCTAGAAATGAAGGTATGGCTTCTTATTTACTCTTTTAAAAAGCACATAGTGTTTAAAATCAAAACTGTATGATACATTTGTTATGGCTATTTTGCTTGTGTTTATATGATTGTGGCATTTAACAGACTTGTTTATTCATGTATTTATTAAAAGAACCATTCTCCTCATCACTACTCCTCTCCCCAATGCTCTCTTGTGGAGAGTCAGGCAGTGCCCATTCATGTGTTTTGGGGGATTGGCTTTGGAGGGAAGCCTGAAGGGAGGGGATGGGACGTTTCAAATGTATACTTTCAAAGTCTTGCTTAGTCTTGCTAGTTTCTCCAGCTTTAACATGGAATAGAGAACAAACCATCATACACACCAGTCAGGTGTGATACTCACAGGCCACCAGGTCATTGAACGCCCAGCCAAGAAGTACCCCCTGACAGTGCTGCGATTGGCTCGCACTGATGACTATAGAAGATACAGTGGTAAAGGTTAGGTCAGCAGTGCACTTAAAACAATGAATCAATGAAATGAAATGAACATGAAAATTGATATGATCTCATATGCAATATCACACATTTACAATCAAAACAAAGTCCACATTTTCTAGTCTGCAATCAAACCAGGGATGAGTTGCTGTGTTCAGGACTGCTATAATCTTCTTCAAAAGTATTTGTACTTGTGCACTTTTCTGGTAAATGGAGAGTGTACATGGTACAGCGGGGCAATATTTTATTTTTACATTGAGCACCTGTTTGTGGTGATCACCTGTACTCTCTCTCTCTTCCTGCTTTGGTAAAGGAAATACCCCAGTTGTGGTGAACTGTGAAGAGGACTAGATTTTGTACAAATGATTGTGTTTTCAGTAACCAGTTCCAGAGCAAGTAGGGCTGAGCCATTTGTGCTTGAGATACTGTGTGAATTGGGGATACTGAGTAGCAGAGAAGGTCCTCCTGCATTTTTAGACACCATTTCTGCTGCTTTCCAGTTTAAGTTTTATTTCTCTGCATGTAATTTTTGGGTTTGTTTTTATTGTTTGGTCAGTGTGTCTTTTGAAATAGCGTTCACTTTTTAAAAGTGTAGAACAGAGCATCTTATGGTGCTTAATATGAAAAAATATGATATTTTTTTTAGAAGTAGTTTTATCTGGTGTGCTGTCTGCTCTTTCTCTCACAGAAGTGTTCTACCCAAGGTACAAATAGTAGTAATTTCTGGAAGAACACAACGATCATAATGACTGTACAAACACATTCATTATTCATTCATTAATTCATGATTCATTAAGGAAAAGGAGCAAGCAAGCACCTTTCAGGTAGCTTAGATTATGAATGAATGTTTAGCATGTAAAGAAACATCTGCTCATGTAAAGGTTTCTTATTTTGAATATATAGAAAAGTGCAACTTTTTGAATATCCAGGGTTTAGCACAATGGTTCCCATATTTTTTCTGCAGGGCCCACCTTCGGTAGAAAAAATATTCTTGGCATTCTTAGCATATTTCCTAAATTTGACTTTGTTGAGTAGAGGCTCAAAATTTAACACAATATTATGAAAACTTTCATTTTGAGCTTAGAGTATATTCAACTGAATACAGTACAAAGACATATTTAATCTTGAAACTGATAAACTTTGTTGGGGGGAGGTTGTAAATATACACTCATTCTGAATTTGATGCCTGCAAAGTGTGTAAAGAACATTAAATATCTTCATGTTTTACACAGCATCCCAACTTCCCAGTCTTACCCAGATTCCAACCACCATGACAAAGATAAAGTAGACAGCAACCACAGCAATGTCAGCAGCTTCCACTTTGAGACCTGTGCTGGGAGGTGCCGCAGTAGTTAACCCAGAGGAGCTGCTGCCTGCATGTCAAGAACAAAAGACAACTTCACTATGGTAGCATTTTCTTCTCTTTGACAGACACACTACACACAACTATCTAAAAATAATCATGTAAAAATTGTCTTTCAAAAAAATGGCAAAAAAACATTATGGACAACTGTTAGGAGATGCTTATAGTCAGCAGAGTTGTTTGGTGTTTAGCCTGTGTTTGTTTCTTTCAGGTCCTGATATAATCAGCCGAGAGACATCAGGCAACTTCTGGCTTTCCCTCATTTATGGTCATGATCTTAAGTGTAAAACATGGAAACATTAATGTGTTGTAAAAGAGCTGTAACCGAACCAACAATGATGATGAGGGTAAAATAGATAAACAGATACTTTAACCGTTGACCATGAACATTTGCAGAGACACAAAATAAACATGCGTCAGTTATTGTTGTTATAACTGGTTTTATTGTGAGGACTGGTTCAGGGTAAAGTCACCTAGATGTACAAAATCCGGTAGGTACATCTACCATTCTCATGACTTACAAAAAGCCTCTTGGTGCCATGCTCTACTGCCAACATAACATCAGCCATTTTGTATCTGCAATTTTAGGGCATTTTTGCCATGGACAGGCATTCCACTTGTACAAACCCCTCCTCGCACTTTTACAGGATGCACTTCAGATCTGTTAAGCAAACACTTTCACAATGCTACATTTGAAATCTTTCAAGTTTTCATGGAACACCATTGCTATGGCAAGGCAGAACATTTGTTTGTTTTGCCATGAAACAGGAAGTTGTTAAATAATAATATAATAATAATAAATAATGCAGCACTACTCAAAGATCAAGTCAATCCATACTTTGAAATATGTGGCATACATATATAGTTAGAACTCTATTTAGGGTATTGTGGTGTGGCATATTGTCACCTTTTAAGTAGATATGGCTAACTTGTTAGCAAGCAATTCCTTATTTACATACATAACAATTATGGAAAAGCATTATTCATTTGTCTTTTTTCAGGACACCTCACAAATGTAAGTCTAGTATTCACTTTCCTTTAGCTCTGTTTTTGGACTCTTCCATGTCCGAAGGGCAATGTCTGGCTCATTAGCTGCTATATGCTCTACTATGTTCATCATCCCACTTTATCTGTCTGCAATTTGGTGCTCAGCAGGTAGTGTTCAGTGATTGATCAGAGCTTATTTTTACTGTGTCCACGAGCAACGGAGAGGGGTGAGTAAAGTTGCGGGCTGGGTAGCAAAACAGTGAGGTAAATGTTGTTATGAAGCTCCACAAACCTGAGGGGAGCTGCAAATTCTGGTGCTAGCTCTCTGTAGGTTCATCACTACAAGCAACCCCTTTCACATTTTCAACCTGACATTTGATAAATGTATATATTACTGTGTATATAGTTCTATATATCATTGCCTTTGAACATTGAAATTTCAGGTAAAAGTGATGTTGTAAATACATTTCTAAAGATGCTATTGACATGAAATTTTGGTAACAACCTAAGTAGTCCATACATCACCACACACCAACAAATACGTTCAGAAATTTCAGTTCAGAAAGTTATGTTTAGTAAAATGGAATGACACCGGGGAAAAATACTGAACACGCTGAATGAAATGTATTTAATACTATGTACAAAAGCCTTTGTTGGCAACTGTTGACAGCTTCAAGAGACCCTGTGGAGAAACCTGTCGCATGCAGTGCTCAGGTGTGATTTTGGCACTTTCTTCCACACAAACAGTCTTCAAACCTTGAAGGCTCCATTGGCATCTTCTATGAACTCTGATCTTTTAGTTCTTTCGATATATTTTCAATTGGATGCAAGTCAGGTGACTGGCTGGGCCCTTCTAGCAGCTTTATTTTCTTTCTCAGAAACCAACTGAGAGTTTCCTTGGCTAAGTGTTTGGGGTCATTGTCTTGCCGAAATGTTCATCCTCGTTTCAGCTTTAGCACCCTGGTAGATGGCAGCAGATTTTTATAAAGAATATCTCATTTTTCCATTCGTCCTTCAATTAAAGGAAGTATGCCAGTACTGTATGCTGAAAAACAGCCTCACACCATGATGTTCCTACCTCCAAACTTTGCTGTTGTTATGGTGTTTTTGGGGTGATGAGCAATGTCATTTTTCCTCCAGACCTGGAATGTATTATGGTATCAATTCAATGAACCATAGAATGGCACGTGCAGCGCCCGCCAATAGCTCCCTCAAACTTTGTTGCAAGGGATTAGATTTAGTGCACGTTTCACCTGTCCACAAAAACAGGAAAGAAGAGCTGTGCTAAACCAACTTGGACCTAAGGCTAATAAAAAGACAGGAAAACAAAACTGACAGTTTTAGATTTTAAATTTCTAATTTGCGCCTGTGTTTAAATATTTCCTCTGTGTGTAGCATGGAGGGGGCTACAAGTGCATCTCATTGTGCAGTCCTGCATTGTATATGTAAATGTTCTTGCTGGGGTGGTGGCAACAATTCTGGTGAGCCCAGCAGACTCAATAAACTCTAAGGAAGGCCAGCTCAGTGGTTGGGTTGGAAATGGACAGCCATCCCAGATAACTCCTCTCACCCTCTTTACAATGAGCTAGGGCAGATAGACGGTTCATTTGGCCTAATTAATTCTTGACAAGGCACATCTGTTAACTGAAATCCATTCTAGGTGTCTACCTCGTGAAATTGGTTGATAGAATGCCAATGTGTGCAAAGCTGCCATCAGTAGATGGCTACTTGAAGAATCTAAAATATAAAACATATTTAGCAAACAAATGTTTCCCTTACTACATAATTCCATATGTGTACCTTCATATCTATGATATCTTCAGTATTAATTTAAGGCTGAGCTGTAGTATGACATAGTACTATGACATGGACAGCTGCTGGTTGTGACCTGTGGTCACACCCTTGGCTCTGTCTGGCTCAGGTACAAGTCTGTATCATCACAACCAAACAGATAACTGATGGATCACAAACTTCCTGACAAGACAGGAAGCAGCAGGTGAGGCTGGAGAAAATCATATTCAGTTGTGCTGGCTACTGTATTCCTGAATCCCTGTGGTGTATTGGTAACACATCTGTCATGCATATCTGATGGAAGTGTTGCCCTCCAATCGGAAGGTTGGTGATTGGACCCTGACCGCTGCAGTCTATGTGTCGTGGGCAAGATCCTTAACCACAGTTTGCTCCTGATGGCTGTTCGGTGTGTGAATGTAACTCTCACATGTATGTCACTTTGGATTAAATGAAATTGTAGAATTGTAGAAGAATTGCAGGTCAAATCCTATTTGACTTAATGATGCTTGGCAGGAGCCTTCTAGGAGTAGTAAAGAGTAGTCACAGTACAGCTGCCATGGCCATATGTAATGGAGGAAAAAATAGTCTGAAAACAAATTCCCCCTATGACGCTTCGGGGACTCTGTAAAAATGTAACAAAGTAAAAGCAGAAAAGTATCCTACAATCGTCATCCATCATGGAAGATGTTTGGAAGATGTGTAGTGTTTCTTATCCTAAGACTTTATGCCAGCATAAAGGAGTGCTGTTCAAAATGCGTACAGGTCACATCTGAAGAGCACTGAATCAAACGGCCTGTGCAACAGGTCATAAACCCCTTCTTTCCACGCCTTTCCATAGGACAAGACATTTGACAACATTATGTCATCTTTCAAATCATTGGTTTGTTACCTTACACCATTAATCAGCATTTTTTAATATTCATACAGGGGATTTTCTTTGTTCTTGCTGGAGTTCTGCTAATTTTCCATTGGGGTCTTTTTCTTTGTTTCTTTGTCTTACTGCTTCCAGACACCTTTATTTTCTTACCATTGCTTGTTACATTTTTAAAATGATAAAATGTTTATTTCAGTTTGAGTAAATATGCTTGTGCTCACATTGATTACATTATAAGTGACTTCAAAACACACAGGATCATATTTTTCACACAAAGTTCATTCCAGTATATGTTCCCTCTTAACCACATTCCAGTTATTAAATCCAGTCACTTTAGTAATTCCCTTGATTCTGAACAAACACAAGTCATTTAACGCAACACAAACTACAAGCCTAGTTTACCTTCTAATGCTACTTCTAAACTCAAAGATATATGTTTCAACCAAGCGGCAACCTCCGCCGCTGAAAAATGAAGCCAATGCGGAAGTGCAAAAAAGCTGCAGTTCCTAGAATAACCGCTAGAGCAGACCGCAGAAGGGAGTCAATTACATTTGAGCCCCATGTTAAAATGTCCGATTTTAGAATAGAATAAAACATATTTACAGCCTGGTTCAAAACATGGCTCTAGTTTCATAAGCTGTTTTTCTACTCCATGACAACTCTGGGGGGGGGGGGGGCGAATTTTTTTATAAGGCGTTCGTTTAAAATATACAGCATACATCATTATGCACAATTCATAGCTGTCAATCTAAGTGGCGCCACTTTGATTGACAACTAGCCACTGACGGTCTAAAGGGTGTCACCCTGGCTAATTCTAGTCACTGAGTTTGGGAAAGAGATCGTCGTGGGGTTAGCCGGCTAGCAACGATATTTAGCATTTAACCTAGCTGGTTAGCCGTAGCTAGTTTGATTATTTCCAATAAAGCGGCTTTTTTCAGCCAATAGCGTTCATTCGACCCGCCTCAGCTCCGCCCTCGCTCCACCTCTTTGTCCATATTTGGAGTAACCGGAGGTAGGCTACCAAGATGGCTACGCACTACGATTTGCTTCATTTTTGCTCTTCAGAAACCTATGGGTGACGTCACGGACACTACTTCCACATTTTATACTTTATACAGTCTATGGTTTCAACACACCTTTATTGCATTATTGCATCCCTTAACCATAATCACATTTGAATCATAACTTATTGATTTGAGTAAATATAATTTTAGTCATGAAATCGCTCGCTTTCTAAAAATTACACTACAGATGCCTCTGGGACCTGTTCGTCAAACAGCAGAGAACATTCAGCAAGAGACTTCTTGAACTATGCTGTGACAAAGAACACAACATGATATCATGTAAGTCCTGCGAGATGCCATCAAGAGGGAGTTTCTCTGGCTTCACTTTACTCTCGGAACTAGAACAGACTTGCTCACCTTTTAGTACATAGATTTAGTACATATATTAATTAATTACAACCTCTTTGGCCATATAGTATCTATATCTATGATATTACCGATTCTGATTGATCTGTGTCTGATGTTCTCTGGGAGAGCCAGTGGCACAGAAGTAGCATGCAGTGGGCATAAGGCCTGCAGTGGTGGCTTGTGTGGTTACGTCAACAATGAATGGTGTAACAACTCGGTTCTAGTTTGTAGTTACTGCTCATCACTGGTGGACTGTATATTCCATCCATATATATTCCCCTGTGACCTGTACGGGGCAATTAGTAAACTGCAGAATACACACCATGATGGACAGTTTATTGTCACCATAGATTTTAACCATGCAAATCTCAATAAATGCTCAATAAATTTGTATTTAACCACTTTACAACCCTTTGGCACCAGCGGTGATGGCATCCCCCTCACTTACTTGTTCTCTAGGGGTGGGCATCGTTTGAATTTGAACAATTCCGATTCCAATTTCGATTCCGGTTCCTACTGATTCTCGATTCCGATTCTTGTAAGAGGCAGGGTCAAAATGTTCTTTCTCCATGAACTTTAAATCTATAAACTTATGAACTTTCCTCTGAATTTCTCACAGTATCTTTATCAAATCTATGAACTTCAATACATATGTTAAGAATTTTCCTCTCACATGGGTACACGTTTCACAAGAGAGCTTCATTTTAAACATCTTTCGTGTCCAGTGCTGTTGCAGGTACATGTTGCATAGCTCCCACTAACGGGCAAGCAAAAACACTTGTACAATCACACTTTCCATGGCTACACACTTACACTACTGTAGGGCCCTATAAATTCCATTTTATTTTTTCCCAAATTCCGTTTTTTCCATTTTAATTTTTTGGAATTCCATTTTTTTTAACCTTTTACTCATATTTTACCACAAAAGCGTGTGTTTTAATAATGTTTATGAATAAAATGCACACTAATTAAATAGAAATGACCTTACATTCATTGAGACAACACAATATTGCACTTATCCTCAATACTTTATTGCTGCTTCATGCAACACAGCATTGCACTAAGTACTTCAAATAAAAAATGTTTCCAGTGAAAACAAATGGCATATTAAAAAATAATAATAAAGGGCTCAATTAGCCTTTTTTCTTCAAGTGAAAATATACTTAACTTTAAAAAAAATATGACTTTTGGACAACAGGTGGTTATCACATTTATTTTTCTGCTTCCAGTCAACAGAGTGTTGACAAAATGTATGAAATAACACGTCACCTGACACATAGACGGGTACTGCTCAGCTCTGTATTTAGGCGTTAGCGTCGTATTACGTAGCTTTTTAGCAGACGGGGGAGCGCCATGTTTGCATGTTGTTTGGAAAGGGGCGGGGGGCAGGGGTTGTGTCACATTGACTAGCATCGCCCGGGAATGATTGCCCAGGTTGATGTTCCTCTTTCTCATGAAAACAACATTTCCGCAACATTCCGCATTAAAAATACATTCCGTTTTTATTGTCCAATTCCACGATTCCATCGCGGAAATTATAGGGCCCTACTACTGCGGTTTCTCTTCCGGTGGCTTCTTCTTCATTGGTCAGCCAACTGGGCATCAAAATTAGGAATCGAAATTTAAAAATTCGAACCGGTTCCAATCGATGCTCAATACTCGATGCCCAACCCTATTCTTCTCTCCACTGCCTGAGCTTCCCCCGCATCCCACCTCCTGTGAGTGGATTGGACCATGTCCAGCCAGCCATCGGAAAGCGCTGTACATTCGACAGCCTCAGTTCATCCCCGCCTGTTACCCCACGAATGGAACCAGACTACCGGTCCCATACAGTTTCAGCTCCTTTTATTTCTTCTCCTTCACTACAGCCACTGCCTCATTCCCAGTGCCTCCCTCCAGGCAATCATCAACACAGGTGTTTAATCACTCTGCTATCTGTATTCGTTCAGGTCATTAACAATCAGCCATAAACTCAAATCAAAACTTTCAATCTACAAAAGCAACCCATAGCTACTTTGAGCCTGGAGATTTTAATTGCTGGTGACTCTATTATCAGATTTTTAAAGCTTCCTGGTGCAATCACTTACTGTCTCTCAGGAGGAAAGACAGCTGATTTATTGAACTAATTCCAGCTCTCCTTGACATTCATCCCTCTGTCAACACTGTGATAGTACATGTTGGCACGAATGACATCATGTCCAGGAAATCTACTAAACTGCATCATGAACTTGAGTCTCTAGCCTTCACAGTTGAAAGCCTAAGGAGGACATGTGTCCTGTCTGGTCCCATTCCCACCTTGACCAAGAGCACTGAATGTTTTAGTCGTCTTTTTAGTCTGCATCTGTAGATGCAGAACTTTGCTACTGCTACTGGACTTGGATGTATTAGTCATTTTGATTCTTTCTGGATAGAGCAAGACTTATTTAAATACAATGGGTCTCATTCCAACAGCAAGGGGACTGAGAGACGGACTCATAACTTTATCACCTTTATCACCTTTAGCCTTAATTGATGGTTTCCTAAGCAAGACTGTCAGGATTTTATTGTGTCCAACACGATCAGCTTTTTTTTCATCACAGAGTCTTGGATTAACTCTTCCACCAGCCAAGATTGACAGGCTGGGGAGGTGGCCTTGCTGTAATTCATAGAAATGTTTTTAGCTGTTCCCTTGTCTTGCTCTGCTGCTTCTCTACCTTTGAGAGTCTTAGTTTTATTTCAAAAATTAAGTAGCCCATTTTATGTGTTTTGATCTACTATCCCCCTCACACTCACCTCTGGATTTATTCAGGAATCATCTGACCTTTTATCAACCATTATGGTCTATTATGACAGAGTTCTTATCCTTGGTGATTTTAATATTCATGTGTGTTCATGTATACTTTTAACCTCACCCAATTTGTGAAGCAGCCCAGCCATGGCAAAGAGCACACACCTGACCTTGTTCCATCTCATGGTTTCTGTGTGGATGATGTGAACTTGGTTGATTTTGCTGTCTCTGATCACAAAGCAGTGCTTCCAGGTTCCTCTCCCTTCTACTGAGCCCGCACCCCCCCCCCATTCAAATTCACACCAGTCCCCGAAATTCACTCTCCATTCTTCGTTTTTGTGAAGCCTTTGCTGTCACATATACACGTATTAATACAAGTCAACGAGCTGGTCTCCCTCTAGATCAACGTGTCGGTGTTTATAACAGCACCTGCACCAACATTTTGGAATCCATAGCTGCCATTAGATGCCATTAGAAACTGAAACATTCCACTCTGCCTTGGATTAATGAACATTTAAGGAACTTAAAGAGACAACGCAGGGAGGCAAAACAGAAATGAAAAAAGGATAAAGGCACTGACTTCCTTGCTTCTCTTAAAGACTTGATGATTGTCTATCGGCATTCCATCCAAAAAGCAGGGAAAACATGCTTTTCTGACCTTATCACTAAAGGGGGGCACAATCCTAAAATTTTAAGACCATTAATTCTGTCGTTGGTCCTCCACCTAGCCAGCCTGTTAAATCCACACCAGTGCGCTGCAAGGAATTTCTTATTTATTTCTACAATAAAATTATGTAGATTTGACAAAACATTAATGTTGATCATACAGAACTAGATATGGACTCCTACCCTCCTCCTTCTTCTACTCTAGACTCTAGAGTCTAGAGTAGAAGAAGAGGAGAGTCTAGACCACTTTGATGAAAGTTCTTTGTCAACCTTGGAACACACTGTCGCTCTTGCAGGATCATCCACCTGCCCCTCAGACAGTGTTCCCACGTGGTTTTTAGGTGTACTTCAGACGGTTGGTCTGGATATTTTATTTTCTAAACTGTTCCTTGTCCTGTTTAAGCAATTTCAGACCAATCTCCAAGCTGCCTTTTTATCAAAGATTTTTTTTGAAATTTCAGGCTGGTTTCTGCATCCTTCATAGCACTGAGACTGCCCTGGTCAAGGTCTCCAATGACTTACTGCTTGCAGCCGACGCTGTATTCCATTTTAATTGTCCTTGACCTCAGTTCAGTCTTTGACACAGTAGACCATAATATCTTGATTAATCGTCAGAAGAATCATATTGGTTTATCTCTTATTCCTGCAATTAAATGATTCAAAATCAGACATAATCTTGATGGTGGACCCAGTCTTAGCAGCATTAATAGCCTCTCCTCTAGTCTGGATGCCTTATCTAACAATGTTTGTAAAGAGGCCTGCAACTTAGGTGTTATCTTTGACTCTGGCCTGTCCTTAGATTCTCAGGTGACTAAAGTCCTACAGTGCAGTGCAGTCCTGCTTTGCTCACCTGAAACAGCTAAGCTAGGTCGTACATGCTTTCGTTTCCTCTAGACCTAACTACTGCAATGCACTTCACTTCAGCAAGTGCAACATTCAAAGCCTGCAGTTACAAAATGCTGCTGCCAGGTTTTTAAAATGCACCAAGAGGAGTGATCACATTACACCTATCCTTTCTGCCCTTCACTGGCTGCCTCTGAGTTTTAGAGGTGGTTTTAGGATTCTACTGCTTGTTTTCAAAGCCTTGAATAGTCTGGCTCCTGCCTATATCTGTGATTTGTTGACTCTGTTGATCCTCTGGCAGGTGACAGGACCTTTGCTGGCCCGGCCCCTCAGCTGTGGAACTCCCTGCCTGACGATCTTAGACAAGCAAACTCGGTATCCTCTTTTCAATCTCTTCTTAAAACTTATTTTTATCATTTGGCTTTTCTTTGTTGATGTTCTGTTGTTTTTATTCTTTTTATTTATTTATTTATCTATTTTATTTATTTATCTTCTCTGTTTATTTTTATATAATTATTTTATTATGTTCTTAATATGTCGTTGTCTTTAATGTAAAGCACTTTGTAACTCTGTTTTTGAAAAGTGCTATACAAATGAAGTTATTACTATTATTATTATTATTACCACTGGTATTGCCAATTGGCCCAGAGTGTCGAGTGGCCCAGAGTGTTGCTACAGTCACACTAATCAAAGGGTTGGCCTCTGCCTGTCATCACACACAATTAAATGCAAGTACATAAACATCAACACAACATTTAGTCAATGCATGAAGTGCATGTGGCCGAACGTTGGAGAGAAAGAACAGACAGCTAAGGTGAAAGAGGTGGAGGTGAGAAGCAGTACATTAAAAGGTCAAAATCCAAATTGCAGGTACTGCAGGTCCACCCTCAGCACATCATAATATCCCATAATATGACTTACTGAATTGATTCTAGGGGTTGTTTGTTTGTTTGTTTGTTTGTTTGTTTTTTAAATAATAAATGAAATCAACGTTTTGTCATGCTTTGTAGGAAAGCATCAGATGTGTATGCATGAAAATGATACTGAAAATAAAGAGCTGCATACACTTTTTGTCAGCTGGAAGTTACCTCAAAGTATCACTACAGAGCTTCAGCATAATCAATGCAGTCCAAAGGTGCACAGAAACTCTATAAATGCATATTAAACCTTGTAGCCTTAATTATGGAAGTGCAATTAATGTACACTTGAAACTGAAGACACTCTGCTGTTTTCTTAATGGATACATTTTGAGGGAGTTTTTGTATGTAGCTACAAAACAAAAAGATGTTACTGACACTGACAGTAAATAGAAAAAAATATTTCAACAAAATGATTAGAGTATACACAGCCTGTTGTGAATGTGTGGAGGTTGTCATTAGATTTCCGGGCTGAATTATTATCCCAGTCCAGACCTGCTCAGTAATTGAGAGCTTGCTGTTAATACAGCTGTTGAATTCAAAAGCCCAGGCACTGTGTAATACAAAGTCCTGTCAGGAGTTGCTGAATTAGCTGTTTTAAATCATGTTCCTATCTTACGTGCTCCACAAAGCTGTGTATAAAATCTGCTTTTGACTGCCATAAAAATAGAGCTTGCTGCTGTGAAAACAGTCATCCAAAGAACATAAAAGTATAAATATTAAAGAATAAACAGACCTGTAGTAGGACTGGCAGACATGGTTGACATGAGTGATTCCAATCTTCCAGATCACAATGACTTCTTAATAACCTTCCAGTGTTTCTCCTATATATGAGTTCTTCTGACTGTGTGAGTTGGTCACAGTTCCTGCTGGAAAACCTGACTGAGCTATGAGTAACCTGAAGCTTAATTATTAATCCGTTTGTTATTGAGACAGTCAAATTTAAGTGGTTATCCATAATTTCCTGCTCTTGCTAGCAAAGACTGATTTACATGATGTACTTACGTACTTTAAAAAGGGAAAATATACACACACACACACACACACACACACACACACACACATATATATATATATATATATATACATATATATATATATATATATATATAGTGAGAGAGAGCAAGAGAGAGAGAGAGATTTTCAATGGGTGGCAAGTCAAAACTGCAGGCAGGCCAGTTTAGCACCTGGACCCTTCTAATACAGAGCCATTCTGTTGTTATATATGCAGAATGTGATCTGGCTTTGTCTTGCTGAACTAGGCAAAGTCTTGCCTGAAAAAGATGACCTCTACTTGGCAGCATATGTTGATCTATTGTTCTACATTAATGCTGTCTTCCCAGATGTGTAAGCTGCCCATACCATCACAGACGCTGGCTTTTGAACTGTGCACATATAAAAAGCCTGGTGGTCTCTCTCCTCTTTAGAGTGGAGGACGTGGCATCCGTGATTTCCAAAACTTTTCATTTGTCAGGCCTCAGTCCATCTTAAATGGCCCATATATGTTGCTGGTGTGTTTATATATATGGTTTCCTCTTTGTGTGGTACAGATTTAGCCTGCATTTGTGGATGCAGGGAGGAACTGTGTTATCAGATAATGGATTTTGGAAGTTATTGTGAGCCCATACAGTGATTTCCACTCCAGAGTCATTTGTCATGTCATGTTTGTAAAGAAGTGCCACCTGAAGATCACAGCCATCCGCTATTGGTTTTGGACCTTGTCTCTTTTGTCTTTTCTCCAGATTCTCTGTATCTTTTAAACAGTATTACGCATCGTAGATGATCACATCCCCAAGTTCTTTGCAACTTTATGCTAAGGTACATTATTCTGAAATTGTTGAACTATTTGCTCACGCAGTCTTTCAGAGTGGTGAACTTCTTCCCATCTTTTCTTCGGAGAGACTCTCTGGAATGCTCTTGTTACACCCAGTCGTTGTTGCATTGATTTCAACTGACATCAAATGAATGAAAAGTGAACTGACCAACTTTTGTCATTTTCACTAGAACTTTATTACAATAAGCCTTTTCATAATATATAGTCCAATTTACAGCCACTTTCCTCCTCATAGTTTCGGGGGCCCAGATAGCTTCCAGCCCTCCATCTTGCCGACTTTTGTAAAGAAAGCCAGCGTGCCCAGACCCAGACAAGCCGACGTACCGGTCATCGCACTGTGGGCTAGGGACACACACACACACACACACACACACACACACACACACACACACACACACACACACACACACACACACACACACACACACAGAGCAGACAATATGGCTTCAGTTAGCTTAGCTTAAATTTGCACTTTCTTTGCTATAAAACAGTTAAAAAACAGCACTTATAAAGGGAATTGGTTGCCTAGCAGCATTGGCATTCTGTTTCTCAAAGCAGGGTAACAGCAATGCAGAATAATACATAGAGTCATACAACCAAAGATACACAGGAATGATGCATAAGGCAATTGCAGACAACTGCCTCAAATAAAACCTGTAAAAATGGGAACTCTATACAACAAGGATAACAACATCTGTTGCCTCAAAGGTCTTAGAAGATAAAAAATTTGAAATGCATGACAAAAAAATAAGACTAAAATTTCAATGACATGAAGAGAATTCCTGTGTGGACACATTGTCACAGCTACCTGGTAATGGTACAATGGGTGCTTTCCATTTGGCTAATGTGGCTCCTCACTTCCCTCCCACACAGTTAGCGTGAGTGTGAGATACAAGAGAGAGATACAAGGAAGCAATGCAAGAAGAATGGAACTGTATTCACCAAAAAAAGACATCCTTGTTCCCTCCAGAATTACTTTGAGGAGGCAGCAATTACTTGTAATGGGTAATGCTTAAATGTCCTGATTCTTCACACATACTATTTGTATTTTGTGAATAAATATGAACTCTAGAGCTCCCGATGGTGCTGTTCCTGTTTCTATGGGTAATTTGCCTCATCGCTATTATTACAATTATGCAATTATATTAATATTGCAGTGTTCCTGTTCCCACAGCAACCTGCCAGTTCTTTTTTTACTATCCCAACAGATCAGCTGATCATTCGATAAACACATTTCAATCAGAGGGGTTGCCATTTGTTAAAAAACTTTGTATGAAGACACAACTGTGGTTCCTCACTCTAAGCTCCTCGGGGAACCTCATCTCTCCTCACTCCTCATTACCTGAGATGCATTTAAGGAATCGGAATATCCTCCATGATGGTGTGTGTCAATCAATTTTCAAGGTCAAGAGCTGGAGTAGCAGGGTCGGGAATAACCAGAATTAGCTAAATGGATGAAAAGCACCCACTGCCTTCTCTGCCAGGACTGATACTTACTTCGGGCTCCGAGGAAGATCCCAGAGGCACAGCCCCCGATGAAATAATTCAGTGGGTCTTCTGGGACTTCACGGGCCTGAGCACTAAGACAGGTTGCCATGCCAAAGATGGCTCCCATTGTGGCTAGTACAACACAGACAGATACCTATATTATTACAAAATTTGACGCAATTTATGGAATCCAAAGATCTATACTTCAACACATTTAGAGCAAAAGGTTTGAGTCACATTGATCTGACTGGCAGATTATTATAATGATTTCTTTTCCAAATAATGTGTTGAGTAATATGGTTAAGCTGCAGGTACTTTCAATTCACTGCAATGACCACAAAGCTATGCTGATGAAATGTGGTACATGCAATACATCAGAAGAAAATAGTAAGAGTTACAAATTAATGACATCACATATCTATTAATTTAAGTGGATGTTCACATTTATTTCATGAGAAGATGCCAGGAGATGCAAGCACAGTAGGGGCGAAAAATGTCCCACATGGAAGATTTCTGCAAAAAGGAACTGTTGAACAGATACTAACCTTCAGTGTCTGAAATAAACATTTTGTTTCACTGGCAAAGGGGACAAATAGGTGAAAAAAAGCAGCAAGTGATAGTACCAAGTAATTGATGTCAGCAAAAAATAAAAATATTGCTGATATTGCCCAAGTTGCAATGAACATTACAATCTTCTACAATGAGCAAGCATGCCCAGTTTCCCTATTACACCACTGAAAATGCCAATAGTCACAGCTTATGGGATTTCACTCAATGGAAATGAAAGCAACAGCTTTTAAATCAGTCATTTTTCCATAATGCAGTACTTAAGAGTAAAACACACACAACACCTGTCTTGTCTATCTTTCCCCTGCAATTTCGCATTGAAATTTAGGGAATTACTACTTTAAAAAGTGACAGCAGCAGTGAAACTGTATTTAACAATATGATGGTTAAATTTAGCAATCAAGCCACAGTGCCCATTAAACTCAGAAACCGGGCAGATGCAGCACACCTGTTAACGACACCAAAATGTGGCAGACTCTCTCCTTCATTTCCGTCTTGTTTTATTACATGACAATTTTGGCACAAACATTTATTGAACAGTGTGACATATAGCCTTCCAAGGTTTACTCACTAAGTTTGGTGTGTCAGTGATAATAGATGACATTTATTTTGGGTTATAATAGTGCAATCAAGTGCACTGTAAGACCTGCTAATAACCCCTTGAACAATTAAATAGATTTGCAAGATTTCCAGGAGTAACTTAGCACGACAAATGTTTCACTATCATTGTAATTTTATGCAGTGGGATTTGGGACTTAAAACATACAATCTAAATATCGAAATGTATACCAGACAACTGTGTATTTGTGGATTTTTGAATAACATGAATATTTACCCATGGTAACAGTTGTGTTGGTAGCCCTCTGTAGTGCTGCCAGCGCAGAATCAGGCTGGAATGCCACTATGTGATATGCTGAACCAACCAGGCCTGAAAACACACACCAAGATACATGTAAACAAACTTGAAATCAACAAAAAAGACACAACTCTCATCTAAAGCTGACTATGGAATCACATTTCTTTTTGATAGTGTAATTCTGTGGTCATACTTGGGCAAATAAACCAAAACAAAGCCCGTTTAACTCAACGTAGCTTGCTTCAAATAGTCCCAGGCTAACCTGCTAGCTCAAATCATTAGCTAAAACATTGGCGCTAGGTCAACTGGCCCAGAGCAACAACCCTCTACCCAAAGCTTTTATTTCATTATTGCTGATACTTACCAAAAGCCGTGCCTAATTTGGTAGTGATCCATGTTTTTTGGACACAGTCTGTGCCCTCTGGCAGGTCCCAGTACCCCATTTCAGATCTGGCAAGGACGCGGTCTATGGAATGGAATTCTCGCGAGAAACGTTTTCTTCGTGTGGTCTTGGTGACTGGAAAGCCAGCTTATGGTGGAATATCGCCACCTACTGGTAATGGAGTGTAAAGCTGTGGATTTTCATTAAATAGAAGGAAAAAAAAGAAATGTGCTCAACCGGTATTTTGCTTCTTTCAGTTAATAAATTTCTTCCACTCATTATTTGCAGTAAAAATACCAAATGTTAACTGATTCTGGTTTGCACATATGCATCTGTTACTGGGTGTTTATGAAGGAAGGTACAGATAATCTGTATTATATGAATTAAATCTGTTACAGTCAATGCTCCCAGGGAGAAGTTAACCAAAATGGTTTTATTTAGCATGTCTTTTATATAGGGCATGTGCCCATAAGCCCATTAATGTTTCTCAATGGGAGAACTTGGAGAGTTTCAAACAACAAGCTTGTGTGTTTTATGAAAATTTGAGACATGTATACACAGCTTTTAAACAGTTTATTACCATAACATTGTTACAGTTTCCACCTTTAACAGATTATTTACACTTCTGGGAAAGTACTCCCAAAGAGTCAAAGTATAACTCATCAGCAGATGCTATATAGTGTGTTTGTCAGTCATCCTGGCAGTAAAATGTCATTAGTCTGGGTGTCAGTGTCCCACAATTGAATCTTTTGAGGAATCACTTTTTTAAGCATGAAAACAATCCAATTTAAACATATTGTATACAAATGGAACACTATGTCTTCTTCCAGAAGTGACTGTATTTATCAGCTTTGAAGTCATCTTCATAGTGGATTGTTGTCTGTTTGATCATCTTCTTCACTTCTCTCTTTTTCTGTCGAGCTCGTCGCTCTTCTTCAGACAGAGTGGACAGATTGACTGGCATCTTTTAAAAAACACATGAAGAAACACAAAGAAAATGACATATGAATGAACATAAACATGGACTCATATGTTATGGGAACAGTGCACCTTCCTATCTTCAGGGTAGGTTATGGTTTGGTGTCTGTTAGATGTCAGTATTAACAAGGTTTGGTTAGGGTTTTGACTAGGTGACCTTCATACATTCTGGACATCTGACCAGGGGAATGTAGTATATTGCAGTATTTAAACAAGTTTTGATATATTGTAATACTAATAAGCACAGTTGTGACAGAGCAGAAAGATTTGTGAGAGCAGGATATTGCAAAAACCTGTTTTGAATGATAATACTTATATACATATTATGACTTTCCATGTATTCATCATGGGGAGTAATACTCAAACTCTTAAAACAGCTCTGTGACTTTTGTGGAGTTTTGTGAATTCTGACAAAATAACAGTGTTGAAGTAAATAAGATATCATCAGGATTATTTCAGTTTGGGCTTGGAAACTACAAATTTATGACAGTACTCAACCCATTTGAGGGATTACAAGTCAGAATAATTCAGATGCTGCTGATTTAATATTCACAATTTTTTTTTAAATGTGTCTCAGGAAGTCTCCAAATTTAGAGGCACCAAGATCAAAAAGTGGCTGATGGTACGTCACTCACTTGTTTAGTGGCATATGTTGATTTGATTATGTTGAGGGGCATATCACTGTTGTTTTCTGGTATGCCAATGTTGTTGTACTAGCTTATAGCACTTGGTGCTATGTTGCTGCTGGCTCATGAAAACAGCACATTCCTTCCACTGCCATATACAACTGCCATACAGGCATTGTGCAGAAACTTGTAGCTAATAGCACAGTATTATGCCAGAAGATAACCACTTCCTGTGGCTGGCTTACTCCGATATCCATTTGGCTAGCTGGCAAGCACAATCAGCATAGCCATGGACAAAGATTGAGCACCAACGGTAGCTATTTAGAAATGGTAAATGTAATGAAAGATGTGTAAGAATCATCACAAGGCCAGTGGACCATGGCTGGATCTGGATCTGCCAGAGGAACAACAATGACATACTGGTTTGCAGCCACTTTTAGATCATAGCAATGCTGCAAATTTATGGAAGCACAATAATGAAATTGCTACAGCCCCCCTTTTTAAAAAATGTCTTAACTTAGTGAGACTCATTCACTGCACTTGTTTAAATGAAGACGACCAACATAAAGATCTTATAAGTGTCTATCAGTGTATGTAGTAGAAGAATGGACAGAACTAAGAAAATAAAAACCATGTTGGACACTGAATTTTCTTTGTGAATGGGGTGTTTCGATTTTACTTTTCATACACTGGTTAAATCACTGCATAGAAACAAAGTAGAGAGAGAATGAAATGATGCACTAACCATTAGGACTCGTCTGGGTTCTTTGTATCTGATGTTGACTGTAGATCCGTCAGGCCGGACCAGCATCACAGGGTACAGTCTCTCATATCTCTGCCGACCACAGCGCACTACTGACGTCCTGTTAGAGTTGAGCTGAGGGGTTTGAGTGTGGAGCGGTGAAGCCTGGCCGAGTGGTAACAGGGGCAGTAAACCTGCTCGGGTGAACACAGGGCAAACACTCCTGCCACACATACACACGACCACCATTTCCACACATACAACATAATGGTAAATGTCGGGTTGCCGAAAAAAAGCAAAGGGGGCACTGTGCTCTTGTAAACATAGAGGACATTTTTCGTCACGCAACTTTAGCAAATTAGCTACCTTGTGTAATTTGACAATAGGAAATTATTCATTAAACCGAGTTTAATCGAATTTTTAAAGTTATTTTAATTAAATTGAACGTGTCCTTCGTCTCGGTTACTTTGCACAATATCTGGGGCACCACGAGCCCGACCTGTCAGGACTCCACTTAGTAAGCCTGCGTATCAAAGCATTATTCTGCGAGTCTTACCGTGATAACAGACTCTGTGTTGTACACAGCATCGTTAAACACATGTTCACGATTACGAAATCCGTAAATCAAGACGTCTCTATCAGTAATCGAGTAGCAGTGCAGTCATTTATCCAGACAGGAAACAGGAAGCACTTAACTAGAAAGTCAAATGCTGGAGTTCACGGAGTCGATGTCGTACAGGAACAATGTGAAAAAGTGTTCCGAGGGGTCGGGTTGAGGTTTGATCAGGTTTTGATGCAGGTTTTTTTGTTTTGTTTCTGTTTTTTGTCTTGTTTCTGGTTTACGATTTTTTTCCATTTTAAACTAGGGGAAAGACTACTTTTTGTTAAATTATTGTGTATCAAATGTTTAAGTGTTTTTGTTTTCAATAATATATAAAATATGGACGTCGTGACGTCACCCAAATCTCTTTCTTAAAAATCAGGCAAACAGACAACAACAACAATGCTCTTCAGTAGATCCAAAGGCTATCAAAACAACTTGTTTTTTTCCAAATAACAATATTTATTCATATTTGTCAAAGCATAAGTATTAGAACTAATGTAATGTCTGCTCCAATTTCACACTGTTCGTCATCTAACAGAGCTGGACATCTTACACTAGACAAAGACTTACACTGCCATCATTGGCCTAATCACAGATTGGGACAACAGGGAATACAGGGAACTGACACAGGACTATATCTACTGGTGCCAAAGGACCTGCCTCCAGATCAACGAGGGAAAACCAAAGAACTGGTGGTGGATTTCCACAGGCGCACTCACTCCCCTCCAACACCAGTGAACATCCAGGGAATGGAGATTGAGATGGTGACATCTTGTAAGTACCTGGGGGTTCACCTCAACAACAGACTGAACTGGACTCACAACACTGCTGCACTTTACAGGAAAGGTCAGAGCAGACTCTATCTCCTCAGAAGACTGAGGTCTTTTGGAGTGCAAGGGGCCTCCTGAAGACTTTCTATGACTCTGTTGTGACATCAGCCATTTTCTATGAAGTAACTTGCTGGGCAGCAGCATTTCGGCTGTGGACAGGAAGAGACTGGACAAAATCATCAAGAAGGCCAGCTCTGCACTGGGTTTCCCCCTGGACCCAGTGGAGGTGGTGGGAGAGAGGAGGATGATGGCCAAGCTGTCATCCATGTTGGAGAATGACTCCCGCCCCCTGCAGGACACTTTAACAGCTCTGGAGAGCTCCTTCAGTGCAGACTGCTTCACCCAAAGTGTGTGAAGGAGTGATATCGCAGGTCTTTCCTTCCTGCAGCTGTCAGACTGTACAACCAGCACTGCTCCCTATAGATGTATCAGTACATTTGTGCAATACTCAATACCTATGTCAGCTCCACTTACTGTGCAATATTCTGTATTTAATATTTAATATTCCATATTTAAGCTCTCATTTCGTACCTCAGTTCAGGCCTATTGTGTATATTTACTGCTCTTATATTTTAATACTGGTCATGTATTTTTAAAATTCATATCCATACTTGAAACAGTAATACCTTCTTTTTTAGCCTGTTATTTAGTCTTTTTACTATTTAACTGCTGCTATCCCCTGTGCTGTGATATGTGAATTTCCCCACTGTGGGACAAATAAAGGTTTATCTTATCTTATCTAAAGAAAGGTGGAGTGGTCCGATTGGGAAGAATGTATGTTTTTCAGATTTTGAATTTCCACCTACAGTTCCTGAAGACATTGCACAGATTTCTTTTTCAGATATGAACATTTTTCAAGTCAGCTTCTAATAACTGCCTGAAAAGCATTTCATTCCACAGCTGGGTTTGACATCGATCTCTCATTATTCGGCCAATAACCCAGTAGGAGAAACTGGGGATGGTTGTAACAAAGGGATGGTTATAACATCACCACTGTCACCAAGAAAGGATAACCTAAGAGTCAGGTTAGTCAGTCAGATTTTCAATTGCATAAAACAAAAACAATGTTTATTTACAAGAAAGAGAATTAATAGTCCATCAAAACTAACATTAGCTACATAATCAACCATCAGAGAGACAATATTTAAAGTTGTGGTTTGATAAAAAATGCATGCGCTGTATTAGCCAATGGAAGAAGTTGGAAGTGAATTGGAGCAGAAAGATTTGAACTGAGGACCATTTAAATCAGATTATTTAGATCAGTGTTACATTATGTGTGTTTGGTGTTGTGATCTGCAGCAAATGCATTTCTCAGCCAATTTGAAATACATCATTCAGAGAGAGGACCACATTTTGATAGAATTACATCAAGCATTATACAGAATTCAAATGAAGGGACTTTAATTGGTGCTAGTACATACTAGAGTAAAAGTAAGATAAATTAGATCATACATTTGCGAAGGAAACCACGAACAAGAGCCTCATTCACAAATGAAGAGTGTAATTAAATGCAGATTGAAGGAAAGGTGGCAGAAGCAGTGTGGGAGGGAGCGAGAACAGAACAATGGTTTTAAATGATTTTTTTTTTAAGTTAAGAATTATGAGATGTACAGGAAGAAGCAAGAGAAAGGACATGATCATATCCAGATTAAGATTTAGCCAAACAGGACTAAACAGCACATTATTTGAACAGGAAATCACCATACAGGAAGATGTGTTTTTGTGGACAAGAACAGACATTAGATCATGTAATGCTTTGCTGCCAGAGAAGCTGATTCAGAGCCTCTGAGAGATTAAGTTTAAACTTTGATTTACATCAGAGATACTCAACTTGCTTTGGGAGCAACTTAAAATAAAATGTATAAATATTAAAAGTCACATAAGTCATCTTCCTTCTTTCTTTTCAAATTACCTGTTATTAACTTAAACAGTGTGAGTGAGTAAACTAAGCAACTTTTTTCAAGGATTGAAACAAGGCCTACATGACAGGTAAACCGGATATTTTCACAGAAAATCAAGTGTCATAGCTTCTGTGTACTGCAGAGATTGCTGATATACAACCTATTAAGTAATGGTCAAAGGACATAGTTGAACATTTACTAATTGTTCTAAACAAGCACAAGATTTCCAGTGTAAATCACTTTATTTTTATTGTGAATTACAAAAAAAATGGCGAGCGACCAGGCTGAGCCATAATTTAGTATCACTGATTTATATGATATTTTGCAAAGAAAGAGTTATAAGAAATTTCATATTTCTTTAGTGTGCTTACTGTCAAGTTGTACTGTACTCAAAAATCATTGATTAAAAATCAAACATAAACAAAGTTCTAGTCTCTATTGACTCAGTCTCTGTGCTTTTCAGTCTTAAATCAGGTACATCCAGTAAGACTAATCCTGGATTTACTATTCAAATAATGATAGTACATTCAAGAACAATAAAACAAGGCAGTGAGGCATTTGGGATTCAGCTTATATGGGCATTATGGGTGATGAGAGCAAACAAGCTGTCAAGACATTTAAATTCAATTCAAAATAGAGTGGGCATTGAGAGAAACGGGGAAGCAAATAAGACTAGAGGAGCTAATGATGACAAGACTAAGAAAAGAGGCATTCAATCAGTCTTTTTAAACATGGTCCAAGAAACTGTAGAACATGTGCTTGTTAGGTGCAGGAAATGTATATCGTATAACAAAGGACTTGATGGAAAAAATTAAAAGATTAGAGCAAACAGAAGCAGGATTAAGAGTTTACGTGGTGCGTGGTGGACAAGGCAAATCGACTTCTGGAAAAATCTGGCATACAGGACACTGTCGGACCTAACGATCTCCAGAAGATGGCAGTAATGTAACAGGATGCCAGCTGTCGTTCCACCTTTTAGAGGAAGAAGAAAATGCAAATTCATCTCTGTCTTGTGACTGAGGAAGAAGAAAAGTGCAAATTCAGATCTGACTTGTGACCGAGGAAGCAATCTACAGAACTCAGCTGCTGTAAGTTGAATCACTTTTTACTGGTTCAGATAATATAGGCTTTGGAGTGAGCTCCTTTAGTATATTAGTTACGGATGAGATAAACGAACGTCACTCTTTCGTGCACACAGTTTATTTGGACACCCAACGTTAAAATGAGTTTGGCTATTTGAGTTTAGAGATGTTGTAATGATAGATGATATATGACCCCCCCCCCCCCCCC